>JAGDYQ010000002.1:8760564-8778246 GCA_021962125.1 Bulinus truncatus
AATGTATTGAATGTGAAATAATGGTCAAGATACTTGGAAAGAAACAAGAAAGTTTTCAGAAATCAGTTGTTGATGTAGGTAAAAAACAATATTCTAAAAAAAATTTTGAATTAAATACTTTGAATTTTAAAGCAGGTTTGTAGTATTTTTACTTTTTTAAAAGGCTAGTGCCATATGGATCGATACCTTAATTTCATAAAAGGGCGGGAGTGATTGGGGGGTGGGGGGGCTAGGACCACCGTAACAATGTGAAGTTCTGATTTCAAATGATACTTCACTTCGTCATCGACAATCAATGGTGAAAACACGAAACTATATTCCAGTGTTGACCGCCAGAATACAGACGTCTAGAGGCAGGGATAATGACAGGTGAATTCCATTAGAGTAGACCTACACTGACTTCAGTGTTAGTAGACCTACTCTGACTTCAATGTTAGTAGACCTACTCTGACTTCAATGTTAGTAGACCTACTCTGACTTCAATGTTAGTAGACCTACTCTGACTTCAATGTTAGTAGACCTACACTGACTTCAGTGTTAGTAGACCTACTCTGACTTCAATGTTAGTAGACCTACTCTGACTTCAATGTTAGTAGACCTACACTGACTTCAGTGTTAGTAGACCTACTCTGACCTCTATGTTAGTAGACCTACTCTGACCTCTATGTTAGTAGACCTACTCTGTCCTCTATGTTAGTAGACCTACTCTGACCTCTATGTTAGTAGACCTACTCTGACCTCTATGTTAGTAGACCTACTCTGACCTCTATATTAGTAGACCTAATGTATTAAAATGGTGACTCAAAGTATATTTTATTTACATAACTGGGAAAATTGTTAAGAAAATACGTCGCCGAGTTTTATCAAAATCTGGGCGAGATTCACATTTAATTTTTTTTTAATTCTTTGCTTAGTTTTAATGAAATATTTGCAAATGTAACATTATATCATTTATACCGTATCATTCTAATGTGAAATATTAAAGGGCAGTGCCGTAACGAGCTTAACTCGCGCCCGGGGCACAATACCTTTTTAATACATTTTTAGCGCCCCCCCCCATTCTAAAATCATATAATTTTATTTGTAAAATATAAATTTGGCACCCCATTGTGAGTAGCACCCGGGGACATGTGTACCCACGCCCCCCCCCCCAGCTACGCCTCTGTAAAAGTGCTCTTAGTGAATGTGTTTATTTTAATGTTTGTTGTCTTTAAGTGCTGAGTACTGTAAGGTGGCATAACTGACATCCGGTGACTTTGGAAATTAAATAATTAGTTTGAGAATGTTGTATTTCATGAGTTATTGCCCTTAATTTTCACACCTTTTTTTCTTCTTTTTTTAAAGATTTAAAATATTTATAGCTACAGTGAAGGCAGCGCCGTACCCAGCGACAGCCTCTGAGGGGGGGGGGGGCAAAATCCTAACTTTAAAACAAGATTTTAAAAAAAAATTAAAAGTTTTCAATCATTAAACTTTGTAAGCCTTTAGATAGTCATTATAATGTGCTCTTAGATTTTTAATTTGCAATATTGCGGAGACTATTTTACATAGGTTTTGATGAGGGTTGTTTTTTTTTTTCTGGCGCCATTCGCTGCGGTATTAGGAAAAAGGCGTTAGCTGCACGTGTTCTATCGAATGTAAAATGAGAATCAGAACAGTTCAGCAGCAAAAAGTTACGACCAAAAGAATATTACAATTCTTCCCTAACTACGGAATTGGACGAAGAAGGTTCATTGAGGTCAAAGAACAAGTTAGCGTGCATCAGACCAATCACGCGCTGACGTACACAGTTCCGCTAGTGGTTTAAACCAACTAGGCTACACCTGGATTTTTTTGTAAACAAAGTTAACTTCATTCTATAAAGTCTTGTTGTAAAATATAGATATTAACAGTTATATAAATAATGAACACCTCCAACATTTCAAACATAACAGTAATCATGTCAAAGCGTACATAAACTAGAAAAACGTGTTACATGTATTTTCATCTTCCATTGTGTATCATGTCATTGAATCTTTAATGGCTTTTTTTTTTTCTCTAAATTCATTTCTTGCAGTTTGTCTCAACATTTTGAAAACATCTACAAAAATGGTTGTGATTTTATCTGTTTATATAAAATATGTCGGACTGTAACAGCAGAGAGGTGTGATTTTATCTGTTTATATAAAATATGTCGGACTGTAACAGCAGAGAAGTGTAATACTTTGCATAGTGTTACATACTTGTCTAATACATAATTGTCGCTATTATTTTTTATGTAGCTAATAAAGAGCTTTTTGTGTTTACCTGGGACCAGTGGCGTAGCGAGCTTAACTCGCAACCGGGGCACAATACCTTTTTAGCGCCCCTCCCCATTCGAAAACCATATAATATTATATATGATGTATTACTACAATGATATATAATGTATTACTACAATGATATATGATGTATTACTACAATGATATATGATGTATTACTACAATGATATATGATGTATTACTACAATGATATATGATGCATTACTACAATGATATATGATGTATTACTACAATGAGATATAATGTATTACCACAATGATATGTGATGTGTTACCACAATGAGACATGATGTATTACTTCAATGAGATATAATGTATTACTAAAATGAGACATAATGTATTACTTCAATGAGATGTAATGTATTACAAAACTCTGGACATCCACAAACTCATATGTCCACGAGCCCCACGTGTACACAGAGCCGATGCTTATTTATCATTTACGTCTCAATATCTTGTGTTGTTGTCGTAGGGGTCCCCAAACACTGACCGTTCCTGGGAGGGGCGGGGGATTCCACCATTGTGTCCAGAATTCGTAAACAATTAAGAAGTGAGAGGAAAAAAAAACATGCACTACAATAAGTTCAACTTTCAGAAAAAAAAATCATTAATTGGACAAATTAATTAACAAAGAAAATAGGTAAACAATTATTTAGTAGTTTAAAGAGAATAAAGTGGGCGGGGAGGGGGGCGGGGAGACAACTCTTAACAAAGTTTTTTTTTTTTTAATTTCCAAATTATGTAATACATTCGTAGCATGTCAGGGTAGACCTGGATCTGTCAAATGTCTACTCCTGATAATGAATAACATCTGGGCTGTAGAAATAGAAGGTGTTGATCGACAATGACTAATATTAATTGTGCTGAAAACTTTACAGTGATTGAATGGATGTGAACTTTTAGATGTGATTAAATCAATGTGAACGTTTAGATTTGATTAAATCAATGTGAACTTTTAGTTGTGATTAAATATGAAAAAAAATTGTTTTTGAACGTTTGATTCCTTATTAATATGTTACGAGATAATCAGCGAATCTCTGTGTTGTAATGTTCAGTTTACATTCACTATTTTTTTTTTCTTTCTATCTTAATCGGCGATTCAATCGGTTTATCGTTATACAGAGAAACCATTATCTGAATTGCTCAGGGGTTTGAAGGGTACATTTTAAACACAAATAATGAAGAGTTCAAAGAATATTGCAGTGATAATACATGAAGAAAGTCAAATATAAACTGTATAAAATGTTACATGTTGAAAGTCAGTCAAAGTGTACTTCAATATTCTCCGTTTGGGAAGAAATTCTTTGATTTTGAATATTTGGTATCTAAAAAAAAAGTCAGTAAATATAAAGTAAAATAAAATATATTTTGAGCGTTTGAATTGAGCTCCATCTGATATTGAAAAAAATAGTGGAGAAGCGTTGAACGGGACAACTTTAAGTAAGGTTTACCTGTATAGTGTGTATTAGTTACACCTGTATAGTGTGTATTAGTTATACCTGTATAGTGTGTATTAGTTAAACCTGTATAGTGTGTATTAGTTACACCTGTATAGTGTGTATTAGTTACACCTTACAGTGTGTATTAGTTATACCTGTATAGTGTGTATTAGTTATACCTGTATAGTGTGTATTAGTTATACCTGTATAGTGTGTATTAGTTATACCTGTATAGTATGTATTAGTTATACATGTATAGTGTGTATTAGTTATACCTGTATAGTGTGTATTAGTTATACCTGTATAGTGTGTATTAGTTATACCTGTATAGTGTGTATTAGTTATACCTGTATAGTGTGAATTAGTTATAGATGTATAGTGTGTATTAGTTACACCTGTATAGTGTGTATTAGTTATACCTGTATAGTGTGTATTAGTTACACCTGTATAGTGTGTATTAGTTACACCTTACAGTGTGTATTAGTTACACCTGTACAGTGTGTATTAGTTATACCTGTATAGTGTGTAGTAGTTATACCTGTATAGTGTGTATTAGTTATACCTGTATAGTATGTATTAGTTATACCTCTATAGTGTGTATTAGTTATACCTGTATAGTGTGTATTACTTATACCTGTATAGTGTGTATTAGTTATACCTGTATAGTGTGTATTAGTTATACCTGTATAGTGTGAATTAGTTATACCTGTATAGTATGTATTAGTTATACCTGTATAGTGTGTATTAGTTATACCTGTATAGTGTGTATTAGTTACACCTGTATAGTGTGTATTAGTTATACCTGTATAGTGTGTATTAGTTACACCTGTATAGTGTGTATTAGTTACACCTTACAGTGTGTATTAGTTACACCTGTACAGTGTGTATTAGTTATACCTGTATAGTGTGTATTAGTTATACCTGTATAGTATGTATTAGTTATACCTGTATAGTGTGTATTAGTTATACCTGTATTGTGTGTATTAGTTATACCTGTATAGTGTGTATTACTAATACTTGTATAGTGTGTATTAGTTATACCTGTATAGTGTGTATTAGTTATACCTGTATAGTGTGTATTAGTTATACCTGTATAGTGTGTATTAGTTATACCTGTATAGTGTGTATTAGTTATACCTGTATAGTATGTATTAGTTATACCTGTATAGTGTGTATTAGTTATACTTGTATAGTGTGTATTAGTTATACCTGTATAGTGTGTATTAGTTATACCTGTATAGTGTGTATTAGTTATACATGTATAGTGTGTATTAGTTATACCTGTATAGTGTGTATTAATTATACCTGTATAGTGTGTATTAGTTATACCTGTATAGTGTGTATTAGTTATACATGTATAGTGTGTATTAGTTATACCTGTATAGTGTGTATTAGTTATACCTGTATAGTGTGTATTAGTTATACCTGTATAGTATGTATTAGTTATACCTGTATAGTGTGTATTAGTTATACCTGTATAGTGTGTATTAGTTATACCTCTATAGTGTGTATTAGTTATACCTATATAGTGTGTATTAGTTATAACTGTATAGTGTGTATTAGTTATACCTGTATAGTGTGTATTAGTTATACCTGTATAGTGTGTATTAGTTATACCTGTATAGTGTGTATTAGTTAAACTTTCGAGTTGCTAGAGTTCAGTTTTGCATTAAGTACGCAAGTTATTTCACCATACTCTAATATTCTCTGCAACTTCGAAATTCAACAGACAGATTCAATACAGAGAATTATGAATAACTTCAAATTCGATCTATCCAGTCTGTTGATGTAGTCGAGTGGTAATTTTCACCAGATCTCTTACAGTAAAGAATAATGTTTTTCTGCTAGATGTGTTTGATACGTTAATCTTGGATCCCATTGGTTATTTTTTTTTTAATCTATTGGTTGTAATATCTGAAGGTCATGGCCGAACACACTGTGTTATAATATTCTCAATGAATGTGTGAATGTATTATTTTAGTTTCTGCTGAATTCTAGTCTGTCAGTAGTATTATAAATGTATCGACTCATTTTAACAAGTACCGGTAACTGTAAGAGTTCAGACTTACATTCAATGCATACTTAGATATTAACTTATGTAATATGACTGCGGTCTAATGTTTCGTTAATGATAGACAGACGAGTACTGCAAGACCACCTACTTTAAACACGAAAGTGTTTTTTTTTCTATATTTCTTTCTTTTATTTTTCCTCTCTCTCTCTCTCTCTCTCTCTCTCTCTCTCTCTCTCTCTCTCTCTCTCTCTCTCTCTCTCTCAAACACATAAACACACTCTCTCTATTTCCTTCAGTCTAAAATGCACAGGGTCTCTATATCTGTCTGGCTGTTACCTGCCACAGACCCCCAGTTCACGCTATTTTTACACCCACATTAATATGTTGATTTTGATGTAAGAAGATATAAATTTTTATTTTACTGTTTTACTCAAGGTAAAGAAAATAATCATAAAGAGACATAAATAAAACATATTTATTAAAACAGACACATGTGTAACCCCTTTACAAGACTCGGGTTTGATATTTAACTGTTAACACTTTTTTCCGCTATATTTATTATCTATTTATTTATTTTGTTGAACTTAGATTTTTATCTCGAATTTGTTGGGTTTTTCTTTTTTGTTGTTGTATGCAACATTTAGTTAGTCTGCAACTTTTCATTTCATAAACTTACTAATAAACTAAACTTACATTCACTGAGTAGTGTAATGTCGTTTATGGGGCGGGGGCGGGGTGGTGTGGAAGGGAGTGGGGCATTCACCAGGTAATTAAAACAATAGAGAGACAAGGGAGGCAATAAACTGATCTATTCATCAAAAAACAAATCGTGCAATAAGGGGAAAAAATAGGTCAGAGTTTTTTTTTGATTTGGTTAAAATAGAAATATTTTCGAATTTTTTTCTAGTTTGGAAAGATAAAAAATTAACTATATTTTTATTTGATTTTGTAATAACTGTTGCACTTTATACAGGGGCATCATTCAAGGTACGACCTGAAGTGCCGGTTGGAGAGTGGTAGAATACGCAATACAAAAATTTTTGGTTTTGTTACGTAAACACGCGTACAAACATGATGCATAAAGTTAAAAATGATTGAAGTAAATTTGGATTTTTTTTTCTATTTTACTTATTTGGCGGATTTCTTAATGTGTTTCTGAGGTTTTCTAGCGACACTGACAAGTTGGAACAAGCCCTACCTTTGAGAATTCGAATATAATTATCCATGTATTAAATATGTAAATTACTTACTTAAAATACAAATGAGCAAACAAAAATGTGTTCGTCAATTAAGTTTTATTTTAATTGATTGGAACCTAGTTATACAGCATTTAATTGAAATTTAAAAAAAAAAATATACAATTCAACATGATCAGGACCATCAAGTCAAAGCGCTGTGTCAAGCGTCAATAGGTGCCAAATTTCGACCAATCATTTGCCGTACATTTGAAGAGTTGCACAACTCAAATAAACACAATGCATTTCCCAAGTTAAAAAGATTCTCTGCCTATTGGCTAAGATCAAAGTGTAGTATATAAAGGATCTTAGCCATTTGGCTAACCTGGTCTAGACGACATTCATTGGTCTGGGGGGGGGGAATTATTGGGATTCTCCTGGCACATTACACCCTTCCCTCTGTCCTAGTGGCAGGAAAAACCCCGTTGTCCTGCCATTATGACCGGTCAGCAGTACACATCCCTGCTGGTCTGGCCAGTCTAGGCAAGTCTTAAAAATTCTTTTTTTCTGCCATGCCGGCAGATGTAAGCGGGCACACTTAACCCGCCGCTCTGAAGGCATCGCTGACATGCATCAGCGTCGCTAACATCTGCTGCGGCAGGTACATGACACCCTGTCATCTTGGCGGTTACGGAGCATTAAATTTTTTTTTTAATTAAGAACTTTATAAAGTTCCATTAAGAATAAGATTTTTTTATCTTTTAGTGCATAACCAGATCATCTTTTAGTGTTTAAAGCTTTTATGTATCAAATTAAACGAAAGCTGAGTTTTGCAGTTAAATTTTAGTTCAAGAAAGGTTTCTATGTAACTTCTTAATTCTACCGTGCGTTCCATGGCAGTCAGCCTCTATCTAGTTTGATCAAAGTCTGTTCCGTGCCAGTTTCAGCCAAGCCGTCTGCCTGTCGGTGGTCTGTATCATGTTAGTTTTACGACTATTGTGATACTAGGAGACTTAATCTTGAGAACTAGGACTGTCATTAGTAAACGTAGCACACATAACGCATATTTCGACTCTTTTCTGTGTGTGGCTGTGTGAGTGTGGGTGGGGGGGGGACTGTGTGTGTGTGGCCGTGTGTTTAGGGCTCTGTGTATGTGACTGTGTGAGTGTGTGGGGGGCTGTGTGTGTGTGGCCGTGTGCTTGGGGCTCTGTGTGTGTGACTGTGTGAGTGTGTGGGGGCTCTGTGTGTGTGGCCGTGTGTTTGGGACTCTCTGTGTATGTGTGGCTGTGTGAGTGTGGGGGGCTATGTGTGTGGCTGTGTGTTTTGGGCTCTGTGTGTGTGTGGCTGTGTGAGTGTGTGAGGGCAGTGTGTGTGGCTGTGTGAGTGAGTGTGGGGCTATGTGTGTGGCTGTGTGAGTGTGTGGGGGACTCTGTGTGTGTGTGTGGCCGTGTGTTTGGGGCTCTGTGTGTGTGGCTGTGTGAGTGTGTGGGGGGCTCTGTGTGTGTGGCCGTGTGTTTGGGGCTCTGTGTGTGGGGGGCTGTGTGAGTGTGTTGGGGGCTCTGTGTGTGTGCCTGTGTGTTTAGGGCTCTGTGTGTGTGGCTGTGTGAGTGTGTGGGGGGCTCTGTGTGTGTGGCTGTGTAAGTGTGTGGGGGGATCTATGTGTGTGTGGCTGTGTGAATGTGTGGGGGGCTCTGTGTGTGTGGCCGTGTATTTGGGGCTCTGTGTGTGTGGCTGTGTGAGTGTGTGGGGGCTCTGTGTGTGTGGGTGTGTGTTTGGGGCTCTGTTTGTGTGTGGATGTGTGAGTGTGTGGGGGCTGTGTGTGTGGCCGTGTGTGGGGGGTCTGTGTGTGTGGCTGTGTGAGTGTGTGGGGGGCTCTGTGTGTGTGGCTGTGTGAGTGTGTTGGGGCTCTGTGTGTGTGCCTGTGTGTTTAGGGCTCTGTGTGTGTGGCTGTGTGAGTGTGTGGGGGGCTCTGTGTGTGTGGCTGTGTAAGTGTGTGGGGGCTCTGTGTGTGTGGCTGTGTGAATGTGTGGGGGGCTCTGTGTGTGTGGCCGTGTATTTGGGGCTCTGTGTGTGTGGCTGTGTGAGTGTGTGGGGGCTCTGTGTGTGTGTGGCCGTGTTTTTGGGGCTCTGTTTATGTGTGGATGTGTGAGTATGTGGGGGCTGTGTGGAGGTCTGTGTGTGTAGCTGTGTGAGTGTGTGGGGGCTCTGTGTGTGTGGCCGTGTGTTTGGGGCTCTGTGTGTGTGGCTGTGTGAGTATGTGGGGGCTCTGTGTGTGTATTTGGTCGTGAGTTTGGGGCTGTGTGTTTGGGGCTCTATGTGTGTGTATGTGACCGTATGTTTGGGGCTCTGTGTGTGTGGCTGAGAGTGTGGGGGCTCTGTGTATGTAGCTGTGTGAGTGTGTCTGGGGCTCTGTGTGTGGCCGTGTGTTTGGGGCTCTGTGTGTGTGGCTGTGTGAGTGTGTGTGGGGGGCTGTGTGTGTGGGGCCGTGTGTTTGGGCTCTGTGTGTGTGTGTGTGTACACTCATAATACACTCGTGTCATGCATATTGAAAGCATTAAAAATATATCGTCAGTTTCTTAGAAACAAATTACAAAATACAGCTATGTTAAATTGAACTTCTCCTGGCTTATAGAAATGCTGGCATTTTAAGGTACGAATCGGGGGATCCGCCATTTTTATTAAATTTATTCATATATATCGAGCACTGAAATTCGTTATTATTTATTTGGTCTTTGCTTGTCTGCAGGCTGATCTACTACGTGTATATCATGTACAGACATTTCATTAATAGCTAACAGATCATTAGCATAATGAGAAGCGGGCCTAAAAGGGTGAAAACTGTGGCCACTGAGAAGTTCCCCGCTATGGGTGATATTTTTGTTTCATAACTGTAACAATTTAACGTAAGTTTAGTAGGAGCATATAAGAGGCAGCCCTACAAAAAAAAAGATCTGTTAAAATCACTAGACACTGTCAATCCCGTGATGTTTATGGTTAGGCACATTGCGTCACTATGGTTGGTGTCACCCTGTGCAGAAATTCAGGGTGTCACCCCTCCTCTCCCCCCCTCCTCCCACCGAGAATTACACATTGAACAATGGAACACTAAGACCTTAGAGAACCGAATATAATTGTAATGTATGTGAAATACATCCATTTAGTCCAAGAGTTGATGAGTTTTAATTATATAAAATAAAAAATAAAAAAAAAACAAATTACACAATATTATTTAACGTGACAGCATTTAAGAACTGCAACAAAGTAAAATTATTGTTATCTTGACAACAAACTTTATTTTAAATGTTCCTTTCCTGTTCTTCAAAGCTGCAAATCTGTCAATCATTCCATCAATATCTTTCACATATAACTTTCAAAAGATAACAGCAAGATCAGAAAGTCTTGACTGTCCCATGGTGGATGGCAGTTATTTTTTGTATCAGTTTCAGTTTTAAAAAGCTTCTCTCAAAATACTTTATATCCCTATAGGATCTCCTTCAAATGATGTGCCAGGACATATTTGAAAGTATATCAACTATCGCAAGAATTGTATTCATGGTGGCACCCTGTGGCACTGCTCTGTATGATGGCACCCTGTGGCACTGCTCTGCATAGTGGCACCCTGTAGTACTAGTCATATTTTTAACTATGATCGGTTATAAAACCCGACTAGACCGAACTCTTTCTGATATATTATTTATTGTTTATTTTTGTGTCACCCCTTTATGGGTGTCACCCGATGTGGCCCGCAACCCCTAGTGACGCCACTGCATGTAACCAAGAGTTACAGCTCTTGTCCCCGCATTTGAAAATTACTGTAGGCCCAGTTAATGATGATTGCCCCAGGCATAGAACTATGACCGCCTATTATCATAATGTACGTATAATTTGTTTGTCATTACTAATTATTGTACATTTCATAACTATGTGTGTGTGTGTGTGTGTGCATGTCATTAATATTAAGATTCGTAAGCAAGTATGTACTTCATCATTATTCCATAAGCAAGGTTTCTTCGTCCACATCTGGCCTGTAAGGATGTTCCATTAGTATTTATTAGGGCTGTACCGGAATCCGATTCCGGTTCCTGTTAAGCCGGATTCCGGCAGTTTTAACAAATCCGGTTCCGATTCCGGTTCCGGTTAAAATGTGCCGGATTTAAGCCGGATTTCTTTGTCGTTTGAAATTTGTAAGAATTTTTTTAGCGCAACATAATTTTGAAATATTTAGCGCTAAACAATTAAATTAAAACAATAACTTCCTTTGATTTTTTAAAACTACAATAACGTTGATTAATTTTAGTTCTGTTTGTAAGTAAAAATATATTAAAAAGGAAGATTTGAATCGTATTTAGTCTAGTAGTATACGACACCTTACCTTCCGCTACTTTTGATTCCGTGTTTTCTTTAAACTAACTATATTTTGCTATAAAAGTTTTACTTCTTTAAAGATCAGACAACAATCTATTTTTGGGTGTTTACAGTTTAAAAATAGGTCAATAATTTATTTTTCTGCAAATTTTTTAATTTAGTGGATTTTGTCACGATTTGGATAAAATTCCTCGCATATTTAGATAAATAACTTGAAGATACATTTTTATTGAACATTAAAGTGATATTGATATAGATTTGAAATGCATTTTAATTTGCGTTTTTATGGGGAAAAGTCAGATAATAATTTAAATGAAAGTATGAATGAAATAACACGGTTTTGTGACGTCACTATGGAAACTAAAGAAAAATAAGCTATCGGGTGGTGCCAAGGTATATATATTTATATATTTTTGGAATTTGTTTATTAATAAACATGTTTATTATACCTTCTAAGATATGTTACCCATTTCTTAGTTTGATTGTAATAGAAATCAAGTTAAATTAGGTACAGCTTTATTAAAATAAATTTTTAAAACGAAGAACCTGTTATTTTGACAGAGTTATCTTTCTTAATTCAAGATTGGGGAAGGGGTTTTAGTCACAGTCTTCAAGATCTAATTGGTTAATACTGTTTTTTGCTATCTAGAACTTAAAAACTAAATTTTTATTCTGTTTTTCATTCTTATATCTTTTTTGCGAGAAATTACTACTTCGTTCGGAAGAGTTACTATTTACTTATGTAAAATCCGGTTCCTGTTCCGATTTCGGCAGGATTCAACTATTAAATCCGATTCCGGTTCCGATTCCTGCAGGATCTAAAAATTACGATCCGGTACAGCCCTAGTATGTATAGACTGAGACCCTCTTGAGGACAAGCAAAAACTGGACGATCCCCTGGAGCACCCAGTACAAAGGGCCCCCTGGAACACTAACTACAAAGGACCCCCTGGAACACTAACTACAAAGGGCCCAATGGAGCACTAACTACAAAGGGCCACCTTCTTGTCCGTTTTCATACAAAATCTCACACGGTACGCTTTATGCCCTGCAACTATCTCTAATTCTCTTCCTAAGACCTCAGAAACATAAACAAGACCATGACTACTATTACTATTTTAAGTCGAAATAAACATCTCATCATTACATTACTATTGCAGGAAGTAACATCTCATCATTACATTACTGTAGCAGGAATTAAAATCTCATCATTGCATTACTATAGCAGGAAGTAACATCTCATCATTACATTACTGTAGCCGGAGATTAACATCTTATCTTTACATTACTATAGCCGGAATTAACATCTCATCATCACATTACTATAGCAGGAAGTAACATGTCATCATTACATTACTATAGCAGGAAGTAACATCTCATCATTACATTACTATTGCAGGAATTGCATCTCATCATTACATTACTGTAGCAGGAATTAACATCTCATCATTACATTACTATAGCAGGAAGTAACATATCATTACATTACTATAGCAGGAATTAACCTCATCTTACATTACTATAGCAGGAATTAACCTCATCCTTACATTACTATAGCAGGAACTAACACCTCATCCTTACATTACTATAGCAGGAATTAACCTCATCCTTACATTACTATAGCAGGAATTAACACCTCATCATTACATTACTATAGCAGGAACTAACACCTCATCCTTACATTACTATAGCAGGAATTAACCTCATCCTTACATTACTATAGCAGGAATTAACACCTCATCATTACATTACTATAGCAGGAACTAACACCTCATCCTTACATTACTATAGCAGGAATTAACCTCATCCTTACATTACTATAGCAGGAATTAACACCTCATCATTACATTACTATAGCAGGAACTAACACCTCATCCTTACATTACTATAGCAGGAATTAACACCTCATCATTACATTACTATAGCAGGAACTAACACCTCATCCTTACATTACTATAGCAGGAATTAACACCTCATCATTACATTACTATAGCAGGAACTAACACCTCATCCTTACATTACTATAGCAGGAATTAACCTCATCATTACATTACTATAGCAGGAATTAACATTGAAGCAGACAGTAGTTTTTTAAGTATACTTCACATTTAAAAAAAACAAACTTTATTGAGATGCTAGCTTTACTTTGGTTATTTTATAAGATCTCCAGGTGTGTTTTATGTAAGTAAGGAGCAGGTAAGGAGCAGGTAAGGAGCCACTTTAAGGTGCGCTATGATATGATAGATAATACTTAAAGATACATTACAGGTTTAATACACACACACACACAAACTCATTTCCAAAATAACCACTGAAAACTTTTAAGCATGAGGTTGTTAAATAGAATAAAAAAATAATGTCAAGTTGACACAGAAAGTGTGAATAGTGTCATAACTTCTTGGTTTGAGATAGATAGATAGATAGATAGATAGATAGATAGATAGATAGATAGATAGATAGATAGATAGATAGATAGATAGATAGATAGATAGATAGATAGATAGATAGATAGGTAGGTAGGTAGGTAGGTAGATAGATAGATAGATAGATAGATAGATAGATAGATAGATAGATAGATAGATAGATAGATAGATAGATAGATAGATAGATAGATAGATAGATAGATAGATAGATAGATAGATAGATAGATAGATAGATAGATAGATAGGTAGGTAGGTAGGTAGGTAGGTAGGTAGGTAGGTAGGTAGGTAGGTAGGTAGGTAGGTAGGTAGGTAGGTAGGTAGGTAGATAGATAGATAGATAGATAGATAGATAGATAGATAGATAGATAGATAGATAGATAGATAGATAGATAGATAGATAGATAGATAGATAGATAGATAGATAGATAGATAGATAGATAGATAGATAGATCCGTGAATTGGTTTAGTTTGACCCAGAAAGAAAATATGTGTATGTTTATTTCTGTCCTATTACTGAGCAGTAATGCTCCTAGAAAGAGGCAAGGTTTCGAGAGAAAGAGAGGCTGGGAGGAGAGTATAGAAAACAGCCAAAGTTTGTGAGCAAAAAAATAAAAGAATTTTTAAAATTGTAATAGTCACTGCTGACAGAAGGGCGGAGGCCAGGGGATAGGATGGGGGGGGGGAGACAGAAGGTGGTAGAGAGTGAGTGAGAGTGAACAAGTGAGGAGAGCCAGTGAGTTAAAAAGAAAAACTTCACTTCAGTCACTGCACGGGCTACGGGTCTACATGGACTGGAACTACGCTCTGGATATTTTTCACTTATTCTGTGTCTGTCACTTTATTTTTACCTTCTGTTAAATAAACAAAAAGTACTTTTTTTTTTTTAAATCTGATCGAATGACTTATAAAATAATTTGATGACATTAAAACTGAACTCACTGTTTAACGTGGTCACTGGACAAACGAGGGAAGGAGGGTGGGGGAGATAGTGCCCCCCCTCCTCCTGCAGCTGTTTATACCAGGTTCTAAACGCATCCCCCACGTGCATGACGTCATTGGCTTATCTTTTCAACTCCCAGCAGCGTGGCGGGGGACGGTTGGAGGGAATGGGGGGGGGGGGGGTATGAACAGCGAAGGATAACAAAAAAAAACCGGTTGAAGTGGCGAAGAGGTTAGTGGGGGGGGGGGTGCTGGGAGTTGAATGTAGCACAGGGTCAAAGAAATATTTTAATGATTGTCTGATTTCTTTGATACAGAGAGCACATAGAATTGTGTTGGATCTAGTTTGGTACACATGTAAAAGGGTATGACTAGTTTACAGATACAATGACGTGTGCCCGTATCACGAAATTCACTTCACTGCCACATACACATACACATATACAAACTTAAACATACACATATGCATATTATAGACAGTGCTGCCGAGAGGGGGCGGGGGGGGCAAATGCCCAGGGGCCAGGCGAGTTTTAGGGGCCCGGATTGAGATGGCCAATCGACTTTTGAAAATATTATTATCAGCACGGGGGGGGCCGAATTTTCTGTCGGTGGGCGTGTATATGGACACAGACACATACAAATACATATACATAAACATTAACATTCACATTTTTATATATATATATATATATATATATATATATATATATATATATATATATATATATATATACAGACACATACACACAGACACATACACACACACATACATATAAATATACATACACAGACACACATACATATAAATATACATACGCAGACACACATACATATATATATACATAGACATAGACAAATACAGACACATACACATATACATGATGTAAATTACAAACATATGAAGAAACTGTCCTGAGTCAATTAATATCTTGAGGTAAATTTTTATACATGTTAGACATGCAAAAGTTTACTTTTATACTCACAATGAATAATACAAAACTTAAATATTCACTCAGACAGTTGATAGAAAACACGTCTTAATACAGATTATTGTTGTTTTTTTTTTCATCTATATTCCTGAAATGTCATCTATCGTATTAGCTTATTCGGTATTAAGCATTAGATGCTTATGCTGCCAGCAATGGATACAATATATGTTATCATAATTATAGTACCAAAACGCATATTGGAATTACCCATGACTCTTTGTCCCGTGTAACACAACCACAGAGCGGCATGAATGAATGAAATCATCAAGACTTAAACTAGACGAAAACTAGACTTGTGTGTTAACATTTAAACTTCCAACTGTACAGCCCCTGAGTGATGTATGACTTAATGATTAATTCTTAAACAGTTTAAATCAAATAGCAGTTTTCAATTTATATGAATCTGTTGGATGATAGTAAAGATAAAACTTTAAATCTTTGAATTATTACTGGACTGACTTGGTCTTTAATTTGTCAAAGTCTAAAGTATTACTTAGTCAGTAATTTGAGAGTTAAAAATAATCATTTGTCGGTATGTGTTTGAACTAATTGATTCATTGATTCAATGATGTCATTTTGTTGCCACTGTTGTGTGTTTGTTTGTGTGTGTGTATGTGTGTGTGTGTCAATGTGTTATGTGTGCTGACAATCTAATGAAGTCTTTCCATCCATCATCACACCAAAATCATTTGCGAAAAAACACTCAGACGCCCTGTTACATTGACACCAACACATACTCTTTCTCCCAAAAGTACATTTACATAGCTCAAACACACTCACAGATAGCAGTAATCAAAACGTGTACTTCTAGCACACATTTAATTCTGTCCATGAAGCGATTCACATTCACTTCTCACCATGAAGCGACTCACATTCACTTCTCACCATGAAGCGACTCACATTCACTTCTCATAATGAAGCGACTCAGGTTTAACGGGGTGAAGGACCTCTAGCTACTGTTAAAAAAAATCAGCCTGCTGTGCTTCACATTTCCTTGTCTGCCACTAGTGTACACCAGCAGGAACCCGGTTCTCGCTGACCACTGAGTCTGAGTAAACGCTCGTTTGATATCAGACACGATAGCCACAATAAGGGAGAAGTGGCCGCAGCCGTGAGTTGCGTTTGTTGTATGCGTGTGTGTGTGTGTGTGTGTTTAGAAAACCAACCAATGGACATAGCTATTCTCTTTAATCAGATCGTAGCACAGTAGCAGTGAACTTCTCTTTCTTCAACTGTTTTGCACACCTTATTGTTAGCCTCGTGGTGCTAAGTTTTCTGTTATCATGTTCTAATATTTATGTCTGGACATGGAAGTGTTAACAGTGGACATCAGTGGGATGGAGAGTTGTGTGGCATGTATAAACATCTGTCAGGACAATATCTAGGCTAGAAACCTGACATGAAATACCTTTACAGCAACAGTGAGGTAAGTACTCTGAATTATACCTTGCCCTATGATATTGTCTTATCTGAATTATCTGAACAGATATTACAACGTGGTATGTACACTGAGCTCAGTGGGTAAAAGCATATTTCTCTCTCTAAATTTATTGTTATCTGTTGCCTATGTGTCTGAGCGTCTTTAATGACAATGTGTTTATGTACTAACAACTTTGGATGGCCTGTTTGTGCATGTGTGTTTGTGCGTGCGTGCATGCGTTGTTGTTTTTTTTCAAATTAGTTGCTATATAAATTAGTTTATACTTTATCAGATACTGCATTACAGTATGCTACAGTATGTCTATTAGTTTTCATTATTCTATTGGAAATGTATTATTTTACAATTGTATTTAATAATCATCCAATTATTGCCATCTTGATTATTTTTACTATTTTAAGCCTGTTTTTCGTTATATCTTTGGTCTATCCCATGATGCAACCACTTATCTATTACTATGGGAACACATTAAATTGATAATTTAAAAAAAACACAATCACACTATTAACTCTAAACGTTTGATATCACAATATTAATTATTGAAAACAACTTCATTGTCCCTCCAAACAAAGAAAGATGTCATCAGTCAATTATTTCTGTA
>JAGDYQ010000002.1:8778746-8829618 GCA_021962125.1 Bulinus truncatus
TAGAAATAGTTAAGCTCGTGATTGTTACTGTTAGCGTCAATATGGTTGGTGTCACCCGGTGCGGAAATTCAGGGTGTCACCCCTCCCCCCCCCCCCCAAGACTTTCACATTGAACAATGGAACATATTTCGAATTTTCCTGCACTAGACCTTAGAGAACCGACTATAACTGTAATCTGTGTGAGTGAAATACGTCCAATTGGTCTAAGAGTTGATGAGTTTTAATTATATAAAATAAAAAAAAACAAATTACACAATATTATTTAACGTGAAAGCATTTAAGAACTGCAACAAAGTAAAATTATTGTTATCTTGACAGAACAAACTTCCTTTATTTTTAAATGTTCCTTTCCTGTTTTTCAAAGCTGCAAATATGTCAATCATTCCATCAATATCTTTCACCATATGACTTTCCAAAGATAACAGAGCGAGATCAGCAAGCCTTGACTGTCCCATGGTGGGTAGCGGGTAATTTTTGTATCAGTTTCAGTTTTGAAAAGCTCTTCTAACATGAAGTTATAAAATGGTCCTGTGTTTATTGAATATAGTTAGCATAATCATTCATAATAAAATGACTACAAGTTTAAATATATATAACATCAGTTATATATAAATCGTATATGTTGTTAGTCTAATAATTTATACAAATATATAAATCCATTTTCGTTTGTGCTTTGTATATAGTATAAAAACATCAATATATTTTTCTCTAAGAGTTAAACCGGCAACACTCACGCCTCGTCCCTGAGACACACATATAGTGATTAATAATTGTAGGCTCAGTGAAAGTGTTAGCAGAGATTCTATGATGCCCCATTCAGCAATGAATTTCAAAATATCAAATACTGATCACTCATTGGCGTTGTCAAAATCAATATCTGCTACCTTCAGATGTTTTCTCAGCCTTCGTATCTCTTTCAAAAGCTCAACTTCGGATTATTAATCATAGAAAAATGGTCAACATCTGGTCAGTGTGTGATATGTTAAGTGTGCTGTCAAACCAAAATTCCAAAATACTTTATATCACTATAAGATCTTCAGATGATGTGCCAGGACATATTCGAAAGTATATCAACCATCGCAGGAATTGTATTCATGGTGGGACTCTGTGCCACTGCTCTGCATGGTGACACCCTGTGACACTGCTCTGCATGGTGACACCCTGTGGCACTGCTCTGCATGGTGACACCCTGCGCCACTGCTCTGTATGATGACACCCTGTGCTAATGCTCTGCATGGTGGCACCCTGTGGTACTAGTCATATTTTTAACTATGATCGGTTATAAAACCCGACTAGACCGAATTCTTTCTGATATGAAATTTAGAATTGTTTATTTTTGTGTCACCCCTATATTGGTGTCACCCTATGAGGCCCGCAACCCCCTAGTGGCGCCACTGCATGTAGCCAAGAGTTACAGCTCTTGTCCCCGCATTTGAAAATTACTGTAGGCCCAGTTAATGATGATTGCCACAGGCCTCGCATAGAACTATGACCGCCTATTATCATAATGTACGTATAATTAGTTTGTCATTACAAATTATTGTACATTTCATAACTATGTGTGTGTGCATGTCATTAATATTAAGATTCGTAAGTAAGTATGTACTTCATCATTATTCCACAAGTTAGGTTTCTTCGTCCACAACTGGCCTGTAGGGATGTTCCATTACTATTTATAGACAGAGACCCACTTAAGGACAAAACAAAACTGGACGATCCCCTGGAGCACCCACTACAAAGGGCCCCCTGGAGCACCCACTACAAAGGGCCCCCTGGAACACTAACTACAAAGGGTCCAATGGAACACTAACTACAAAGGGCCCCCTGGAACACTAACTACAAAGGGCCACCTTCTTGTCTGTTTTCATACAAAATCTCACACGGTACCCTTTATGCCCTGCAACTATCTCTAATTCTCTTCCTAAGACCTCAGAAACATAAACAAGACTATGACTAGTTGACTAGTATTACTATTTTAAGTCGAAATAAACTTTTCATCATTACATTACTTTAGTAGGATTGACATCTCATAATTACATTACTATAGCAGGAATTAACATCTCATCATTACATTACTATAGCAGGAATTAACATCTCATCATTACATTACTGTAGCAGGAATTAACATCTCATCATTTCATTACTATAGCAGGAAGTAACATCTCATCATTACATTACTGTAGCAGGAATTAACATCTCATCATTACATTACTGTAGCAGGAATTAACATCTCATCATTACATTACTGTAGCAGGAATTAACATCTCATCATTACATTACTATAGCAGGAATTAACATCTCACCCTTACATTACTGTAGCAGGAATTAACATCTCATCATTACATTACTGTAGCAGGAATAAACATCTCATCATTACATTACTGTAGCAGGAAGTAACATTGAAGCAGACAGCAGTTTTTTTAAGATTACTTCGAATTTAAAAAAAAAAACTTTATTGAGATGCTAGTTTTACTTTGCATATTTTATAAGATCCCCAGGTGTGTTTTATGTAAGTAAGGAGCAAGTAAGGAGCAGGTAAGGAGCAGGTATGAAGCCACTTTAAGTTGCGATATAATATGATAGACAATACACTTAAAGATACATTACAGGTTTAATACACACGCACACACACAAACTCATTTCCGAAATATCCACTGAAAACTTTTAAGGATGTGGTTGTTAAATAGAATAAAATAAAAAATGTCAAGTTGACACAGAAAGGGTGAATAGTGTTATAACGTCTTGGTTTGATAGATAGATAGATAGATAGATAGATAGATAGATAGATAGATAGATAGATAGATAGATAGATAGATAGATAGATAGATAGATAGATAGATAGATAGATAGATAGATAGATAGATAGATAGATAGATAGATAGATAGATAGATAGATAGATAGATAGATAGATAGATAGATAGATAGATAGATTCGTGAAATGGTTTTGCTTGACCGAGAGAGGAAATGTGTGTCTGTCTATATCTGTCCTATTATTGAGCAGAAATCCTCCCAGAAAGAGGCAAGGATATGAGAGAAAGATAGGTTGGGAGGAGAGTATAGAAAACAGCCAAAGTATGTGAGAAGAAAAAAAAAAGAATTTTTAAAATTGTAATAGTCACTGCTGACAGAAGGGCGGAGGCCAGGGCATAGAGGGGGGGGGGGGAGAAAGAACGTGGTAGAGAGAGAGAGAGTGAGAGTGAACAAGTGAGGAGAGCCAGTGAGTTAAAAAGAAAGCCTTCACTTCAGTCACTGCACGGGCTACGGGCCTACATGGACTGGAACTACGCTCAGGATTTTTTTCAATTATTCTGTGTCTGTCACTTTATTTTTAACTTCTGTTAAAAAAAACAAAAAGTACTTTTTTTTTTTTTTAAATCTGATCGAATGACTTATAAAATAATTTGATGACATTAAAACTGAACTCACTGTTTAACGTGGTCACTGGACAAACGGGGGAAGGAGTGTGGGGGAGAGAGTGCCCCCCCTCCTCCTGCAGCTGTTTATACCAGGTTCTAAACGCATCCCCCACGTGCATGACGTCATTGGCTTATCTTTTCAACTGCCAGCAGCGTGGCGGGGACGGTTGGAGGGAATTTTGGGGGGGGGGGGGGTATGAACAGCGAAGAATAACAAAAAAAAAACCGGTTGAAGTGGCGAAGAGGTTAGTGGGGTGGGGGGTGGGGGTGCTGAGAGTTGAATGTAGCACAGGGTCAAAGAAATATTTTAAAGATTGTCTGATTTCTTTGACACAGAGAGCACATAGAATTGTGTTGGATCTAGTTTGGTACACATGTAAAAGGGTATGACTAGTTTACAGATACAATGACATGTGCCCTTATCACGAAATTCACTTCACTGCCACATACACATATACATACACATATACATACACATATAAAAACTTAAACATACACATATGCATATAGATATAGAGACAGTGCCGCCGAGAGGGGGCGGCGGGGGGCAAATGCCCAGGGGCCCGGCGAGTTTAAGGACGAGTTTTAGGGCCCCGGACTGAGCTGGCCAATCAACTTTTGGAAATATTATCAGCACGGGGGGCCCGTGACAGCCCTGTCCAGGGGCCCGAATTTTCTGTCAGTGGGCGTGTATATAGACACAGACACATACACATACAAATACATATAAATATACATACGCAGAATCACATATATGTATATATACATAGACAGACACAGACACATACACATATACATGATGTAAATTACAAACATATGAAGAATCTGTCCTGAGTCAATTAATATATTGACGTAAATTTTATATATGTCAGACATGCAAAAGTTTACTTTTTATACTCACAATGAATTAATTATACAAAACTTATTCACTCAGAAAGTTGATAGAAAACGCGTCTTAATACAGATTATTGTTGTTTTTTTTTCATCTATATTCCTGAAAATTCATCTATCGTATTAGCTTATTCGGTATTAAGCATTAGATACTTATGCTGCCAGCAATGGATACAATATATGTTATCATAATTATGGTACCAAAACACATATTGGAATTACCCATGACTCTTTGTCCCGTGTAACACAACCACAAAGCGGCATGAATGAATGAAATCATCAAGCTTGTAACCCTAGACTAGTGTATTACCATTTAAACTTCCAACTTTACAGCCCCAGAGTGATGTACGACTTAATCATTAATTCTTAAACAGTTTAAATCAAATAGCAGTTTTCAATTTGAATCAATCCGTTGGATGATAGTAAAGACAAAACGTTAAATCTTTGAATTATTACTGGACTGGCTTGGTCTTTAATCTGTCAAAGTCTTAGTCAGTTCTTTGAGAGTTAAAAATAATCATTTGTCGGTATGTGTTTGAACTAATTAATTCATCGATTCAATGATGTCATTTTGTTGCCACTGTTGTGTGTGTGTGTGTGTATGTGTCAATGTGTTATGTGTGCTGACAATCTAATGGAGTCTTTCCATCCATCATCACACCAAAATCATTTGCAAAAAAAAACACTCAGACACCCTGTTACATTGACACCAACACATACTCTTTCTTCCAAAAACACATTTACATAGCTCAAACACACACACACAGATAGCAGTAATCAAAACGTGTATTTCTAGCACACATTCAATTCTGTCCATGAAGCACTTAGATTCACTTCTCACCATGAAGCGACTCAGTTTCACTTCTCACCATGAAGCGACTCACATTCACTTCTCACTATGAAGCGACTCAGATTCACTTCTCACCATGAAGCGATTCACATTCACTTCTCACCATGAAGCGACTAAGGTTTAACGGGGTGAAGGACCTCTAGCTACTGTAAAAAAAAAATCTGCCTGCGTGCTTTACATTTCCTTGTCTGCCACTAGTGTACACCAGCAGGAACCTGGTTCTCTCTGACCACTGAGTCTGAGTAAACGCTCGTTTGATATCAGACACGATAGCCACAATAAGGGAGAAGTGGCCGCAGCAGTGAGTTGCGTTTGTGGTATGCGTGTGTGTGTGTGTGTGTGTGTGTTTAGAAAACCAACCAATGGACAGAGCTATTCTCTTTAATCAGATCGTAGCACAGTAGCAGTGAATTTCTCTTTCTTCAACTGTTTTGCACACAGTGTTGTAAACCTCGTGGTGCTAAGTTTTGTGTTATCATGTTCTAATATTTATGTCTGAACATGGAAGTGTTAACAGTGGACATCAGTGGGATGGAGAGTTGTGTGGCATGTATAAACATCTGTCAGGACAATATCTAGGCTAAAAACTTGATATGAAATACCTTTACAGCAACAGTGAGGTAAGTACTCTGAATTATATGCCTTGCCCTATCATCTTGTCTTATCTGAATTATCTGAACAGATATTACAACGTGGTATGTACAATGAGCACAGTGGGTAAAAGCATATTTCTCTCTCTAAATTTATTGTTATCTATGTTGCCTAATGTGTCTGAGAGAGTGTCTTTAATGTCAATATGTTTATGTACTAACAGCCTTGTAGCTACACATGAATTGGGTGGCCTGTTTGTGCGTGTATGTTTGTGCGTGCGTGCATGCGTTTTTTTTTCAAATTAGTTGCTATATAAATTAGTTTATACTTTATCAGATACTGCATTAAAGTAGGCTACAGTATGTCTATTAGTTTTTATTATTCTATTGAAAATGTATTATTTTACAATTGTATTTACTCAACATCATGTTATTGTCATGTTGATTGTTTTTACTATTTTAAGCCTGTTTTTCGTTATATCTTTGGTCTATCCCGTGATGCAACCACTTATTTATTACTATGAGTACACATTAAATTGATAATTAAAAAACACAACCACTCTATTAACTCTAAACGTTTGATATCAAAATATTAATTATTGAAAACAACTTCATTGTCCCTCCAAACAAAGAAAGATGTCTTCAGTCAATTATTTCTGTATTACAGACCAGTGGCTCATTTCACCAAAATGTTGGGGGGGGGGGGGGGAATAGCGTCTGGTTTTCATTTTCCCATCAATTAAGTCATCAAAACCCATTGATTTAACCAATTAATTTATCCAAATGAAGCCACTGTTACAGACTTAACTACTAATATTTAGGTCTGTTGAGTACGTATTATTATTTCACATTTTTACCATGATAATGTATAGACTTGTGTGATTAAACATTTTAATCTACATCTAAACAGATAACGCAATAATATTTGATATTTCAGTATTATGAGTTTGATAATGAAAGCAACACTATATCAGTTTTTGACTGATCGCCAAAATAACGGGCAAAATGTCATTAATGAACACAGGAAATTTCCTTGGTTGAAATGAATATAATCTGACCTCCAATCCTATTCAATATTTAAATGTTCAAGTCCCACAGTTGATAGTTTTATAGTCAGAGATGCAATTATACTTCAGTAAATGTTTACGGTATTCTTGGCAAAGATTCTTATATACCACAAACAATGTACCACGTTTACTCTTTCAAGTATTATGGAGTGTTACCATTTCTTGTAATAGGTTTATATATCAGAATGCATCGACTGTACCTACTCAATACTTTGGTATAATTCGTTATCTCAACGTCTTCAAAACAATCAAGTGTCGAGTTACACACACATTGTGTAGTTGTCGCTCGGAAATGTTATGAACGCGCGGGGTCAGACTCATTGACCTTTTGCTAGTTAATGAACCAGATATAAATAGCGGGAAATGGCTCGCGCTAGCGGTGTACTAAATACCTATATCATTGTGGTGAATTCCTATCAAAGTAACAACAACACTCACTCATGCACAAACACAAACACATTCACTCACAAAAACTGTCGAAATTAAGTAAATAAAGGAAATATTTGTTGAAATGTTTCAAAGTTGCTTTTTTAAACCAATAGGATTGAACTTGCTATGTTTACATCAATGAGTTATTACATGTTAGGCTTAAACGTCCTATGTTTACATCGAGTTCTCACATGTATTTTTTTCATATATATACAGATGACCTATGACCTGACCTAGATGAACTCTAGAAACCACGCGAGAAATGCGGTGAAATAATGGTCCAATGTCAGCTGTATGTCATTAAAGTGTGTAATTATCCACGATGCTAATCGATGAGCTGCTGACCCCTCGGGTCAGTGTCCTCCAGACGGCCGACAACGAGTCGTCCGACAACGTCACGGACACAGGTTCCCAAGATTTCGACTACAAGTGGAGCCAAGAGTTCTCCGTGTTCCTGGCCACCGTCAACATCATCGTCGCCGGCTGCATCGTCTTCGGCAACATCATGGTCCTGCTGGTCATCGTCCGCCACAGGGGCATGCGCACCCGCACCAACCTCTTCCTGGTCAATCTGGCCATCGCCGACCTCTTCGTCGGGGTCTTCGCCATGCCCTTCTCCATCACCACCCTGCTGAAGCACACCTGGATCTTCGGGGACAAGGTGTGCCTGTTTAACGGCTGGATGAACAGCTTCTGCCTGATCAGCTCCATCCACACCCTGATGTACATCAGCATCCACAAGTACTTCTCCATCGCCCGCCCACTCAGCAACCCGCTCACACTGAGGTACATCCTGGGCATGATGGTCGCGGCCTGGTTCTGGGCCGCAGTTTGCTCCACCATGAACATTACTGGATTGAAAGTGACCTACAAGCCAGGGACCTCGCAGTGCGGACCTAATTATCCCAACGATCCTCTGACCTACTTTATCCACGTCGTGATTCAGATTACGGATTTAATTATCCCGTTTGTGTAAGTCATTATACGATTTGTTTTGGGTTTGCAACTATTTTATGTTGCTTTGATGTTGAAAGTATTTAATTCACTTGAGTGTGAGTATTTATATGTGTACACTTAGTTTTGTCAAATAGCCAAAGTTTTGGCAGGTTATCAGATAGTGTTTGAACAGATTCATCTAGAGTGAAAATGGCAGGTGAATCAAGTGATGTACCCAACGATATGGTGTAAACATAATTTTAGGACACTTAATAAGTAACTAAGTGTTAAGTTCAACGGGTGATTCAAGATAAGACTGGCTGATTGGATGTTATCATACAAAAATTCACTTCTTAAAAATAGACATTCCTTGCTCACGATGAAATGACTGAAATGACGTTCATATTAAATTTTAACTGTAACCTTTTGGGTATATGAGTGTTTGCCTTTGTGTGTGTTCTTTGTACAAGACTTATTTATAAAACAGCTTTGTACACAACAACTCTGTACTCAATAGCTTATTGCACAACAGCTTATTACACTAAAGCCTATTACGCAATAGCTTATCAAACAACAGCTTATAAACAACAGCTTATCAACCAACAGATTATCAGACAACAGTGTATCAGATAACAGCCCTTCACAAGTCAGCCCTTCACAAGTCAGCCCTTCACGTAATAGCCCTTCACGTAATAGCCCTTCACGTAATAGCCCTTCACGTAATAGCCCTTCACACGTCAGCCCTTCACACGTCAGCCCTTCACACGTCAGCCCTTCACAAGTCAGCCCTTCACGCAATAGCCCTTCACGTAACAGCCCTTCATGTAACAGCCCTTCACACGTCAGCCCTTCACACGTCAGCCCTTCACACGTCAGCCCTTCACACGTCGGCCCTTCACAAGTCAGCCCTTCACGCAACAGCCCTTCACACAACAGCCCTTCACACAACAGCCCTTATTGCAATAGTTCTCAATACCACTAAGCTCTTGTGTAACTGCAGTGCGCACTATTCCTATTTTACTATTCATTGGTAGTCAATACGCTTCAATGTTCCCTATCAACCGTTTAGGTTTGTTTATTGTAAAAGTACACCTGCGAGAAAAAAATCTGCAAGCAGCGGAAATCCGAACCTGTCTGAATACTTCGATTAGTGTGTCATTACAGCGAAGCAGATTCGGAATACGCGAGGTCTAGATATCGGCATTGTGTGTATGGGGGGGGGGGGAAGGAGAGAGAGCTAACATTTAAGGTCTAAAGACAACATCTCTTATGACGGCACTTAAATACATTCCTTTACTTCAACCCAGTGAGCCCATCCAATCAAATTATACACCAGCGATCTTTACTCAGATTTGGTTTTTAATGAACTTAAGCCTTTGAATGTCGCATTTAAGAGCTACAAATTAGTTTTGAATCTATAATATTTCTTCTTTTAAAATCTATCAAAAGGAATAAAAACAACTAAATCAATTAAAATAAAAAAAGAATTATACAAAATATATGGAAAAAAAAACAAGGGAAAAAATCATATTTCTGTAACACTATTGTTAGCTTAAATCCGGCACAGTTAGTACCACTTTTAATAGGAGAGCAAGTAAAATAATAAGGCTTACTTTTTATATACATTCTTCTATGAAGCAATTTATTAGACATTCTTGTATAAACCCTTACTTTTTATAGACACTAGTGTATGAAGCCTTTTCTTACAGACATTCTTTGAAGGCTGCTAATAAGAATCATAGAAAAGTGGAATAGTTTGATACATTGCTGCTATACTGTTAAAAAGCAATTAGAGTTTATTTATTTACAGCATAAATATTTATAATTTTGATAAGAAAGATGTCATTCACACATTTTCCTTGTGTCACACTGTAACATGTCCATTGTAGAAAGATTTCAGAAATGCTTCGTACACAATATAACTTCTCTCTGAGTATACTAACGTTCTGAAGGAGTGAAGTAGATATACTTGAACAAAAATAGACTTTGACTTCGTGTACTATATAACATTAACTGCTCTCTTCGTATACTACAGTCACGAAGAAGTGAAGTAGATATAATTTAATAATTTGTACCTCTATTACTTCTCATCTACTGAATTGTCGTAGCTAACTTTCACTACTAGTATACTGCCGTCCCGAAAAATTGAAGCAGATATACTTGAACGTCTGTTGGTCTGTCCAGCCTCTGGTCGGTCTCTACTCGCTCTGTCTTCCGTCCGTCTAAAAACTGACATCTCATTATATGTGTTGATTAAGCCATCCCATGATTCTAAGGCCCAACTCTTCTGATTGGCTCTTCTACCCTTTTCTAACTCATTTACGTCATTAGGACTCTTTTTCCAGCCTAGTGATTGGTGCGGCCAAATACCCACTCTAAGGATAGCATCTCTTTGTTCCCCGCAACCAAATCCATCGTCACCCACGACTGGGGTCACCGACCTGCACTGACAACCTTACTCTACCAAAACAAAGATCTAACGCTGGATGTTTAATTATCAAAATATATAAATGTGGTCCTGGCCCCATGAACTTTCAATATTGACTAACTAACTGAAATTTACCAACTGATCAGTGGTTCTAAAGTTGTAGGGATGTACCTAAAGCTATTGTTACAGATATTAAATAAGATCTGGTGATCATTTCCTAAACTAAAATGACATTTTTTTCTTTGGTAATAGAAATATGCTTCAATTCTGTTAGATATTTTCCCAAAATATGTTAGTTTGATAATTTTTTTTTCACAATTCCAACGATTTTTGGGTGCTCTGATCACAGTAACCTGGGCGAAATATGTTGAATGGGGAGTTGATGATGATGTTATGGGTAAATTAGATATAATGCAACGTTTCTGAGCCCACCATGACCCTAATGGTTCGAAATAATTTGTACAAATACAAAAAATATTGTTTTTGATCTCGTAATGAATTATAAATTATACATATTTAGTGAGTAGATATCTTAACTTGCCACTGTGATAATATTTGACCAACTTGGAGTATCATTATGACATTTACTGGTGAACATAAATTAGTCTGGACTATATGACATTTACTGGTGAACATCAATTAGTGTAGACTATATGACATTTACTGTTGAACATCAATTAGTCTAGACTTCATGATTTCAAATTTATTGTGACTATTTCATCTAACTCAAATCCGTCACAAATTAAATTTTCGATACTTATAACAGTCAGACTATCACCAGATATTTACATTTCTGTCCTATCGGGACATGTTATAATTTCACGCCATAGCTAACAAACCAAAATGGCTGCATAGAAACGTCGACTTAAATTTTCTAAATGTTAAGATCATAGACATAATGCATAGATACAGTATGTCTAAAAAAAAAAAAGGCCTAAACCATATTTTTTTTGGATAATTTGAAAAATGTGTATATACAAATTCCAACCCATGACAACGTTAAATAACTTTTTTTTTTGTTTTCTGCTATTTTTTGATTTGTGTAAATATCTTTTTTTTTTATTTCATTTCATTTTTTTTTTCATAGAATTCTAATCTTCTGCTACACAAGAATTTTCCAAGAAATCCGGAAGTTATCCAGGAGACTCCGAGCCCACTCGTCTGCTGAAGATCAAGATATCATCGCCCAGGAGAAAGGCGTAGCTGTCACCATGTTGATAGTTCTGGCCACGTTTGTCATCATGGCGCTCCCCTACCTGGCCTACGCCAACTACACGACCATGCGTCGAGATAAGAAACACTTCTCTGGATATCTGAACCCTGTGGTAAGGACGCACTTTTACTACTTACACTTTTACTACTTACACTATTTCAATCTACCAGTAGGGCAGCCGCCTGCTAATCTTGACCTCCTGACCCTCGCCACCAGCCCCTCTGTCATACGCGCCAATTTATTGCTTAAGTCATTAATAGCTGCGGGGCGGATGGTCGAGTGGTGTAGATACTCGACTGTCGTCCTGAGTTCGATCCTCGGTGAGAACCATGCGAATTTTTCCAGGTTAAATGTGTTTCAAAGTCGTCCCAAAGGCCAACCAGCTTTAAATAGGTACCTGACTTTAAGTTGGGGAAGTAAAGGCGGCTGGGCGTTGTGCTAACCACACAATCCCTTTAAATGCCGAGGTTATAGAAACAGATGAATTCTACACTACATCTAACCAGATGGCCCTTTAGGGCTAAGGGAACTCACTCATTAATAGCTGATCGCTGCTGCCGATTAGCGCATCTAAACGCAGGGACTAGTGTTCGGCTTGCACCCCTCTTGCTAGTGTTTCATATTCCTTGAACTAAACCAAAACGTTCTTTCTATGAGCCAGGTAATAGAAATGCTTCAACATTTTCAAGTCAATGATTTTATTAAGTAAATTAAATTTGTTGACATTCCAACATGTTACTGGCGTTTATCATAGAGGAGGGATGGTCGAGTGGTAAAGCACTCAACTATCGACCTGGAGACCACTGGTTCGATCATCGGCCAATTGCACAATCGGCTAAAGTTGGGATGAAAGAAGGGCACCATAAAACCATTCCATCAGTAGTGTAGGATATAAGAGATTTCGTCTCATCCTTACTGAGTTTTAGTTTTAAATAACTAATCCACGAGTTTGCATCTAACATTTTAGAAAAAAAATTTTAAGATTATTTAATTAAGGTTTTAAATCATTTCGTAAATCATGAATGTGGCTGATGGCGGGTTTAGACGGAGAGTTATTGACAAGACTAAATGAGCTGATAGAATGACACTGTGTGGTTTATATTACATAAACATTTTACATTGTTATATTAACATTTTACATTGTTACATAAACATTTCACACTGTTACAAAGCAAAATGTATGTTAACAAAATAAAAAAGATACATTGATGTACTACTATCAGCTGTATCTACACGGTTCCTCGACCCTGTCAACCCATTAAAATAATATTTAAATTATATTTTTATTGCTTTAAATCCGGGGTCAAAATGGTGGTGGGGGGGGGGGTCGAACTGTCCAGGGTAGAAAATTCCGGTCACCATCTACACACACCACTAACCTAATGTCAAATGTGTTACAAAGTACGTTATAATGTCATAACATGTGTTGATGTATAACAGTGTCATTCAAACTAAAAGGGAGATGGGGAAAAAATTTCGTTACATTAGGAAGCGTGGAAAAAAAACATTTTAAAGCAACACACAAAAAAGATATTTTTATTAAATTAACTTTTTTTTTTTGTTTTTACGTCCTTCAACATTTTCTTGTTGTTCTTTGTTTTTTTGGCATAGCATGTTCAGTAAAAAATTAAATTTTTTTATATGATAATGAAAAATGAAATGAACAAATTTAAAATGTTACATAAAATGATGATTTATCATAAAATCAATGTAAATTTGTGAGAAAATGTTGAATATTACACGACATCTCAACTAATTAAACAAATAAAAAAACAAAGGACAGAAATGTTCACTAAACAGTTGTTTTTAAAACTCATTATGTTAAAGTTTCTTATATTTGTGTATGGATGTTTAGTTGTTGGCTTGTCTATTGTAGGAATTATTATTTAGTAATCTAAAAATTCAAAACCAATAAAAACTTTTGATAGGATATAAACTAAAGTCCAGGGAAGGAGAGGATCTTCATAATATATATATATATATATTTATTTGCCTTTTTTTTTCCTTTATAGTATCAGCACAGTAGCTAAATTCAAAACAAAAGTTTCATGAAAACATACATGATTTTTTAAATGCTTACAGACTAAAACTGAGGTCCCTCTCAAATTTCCACGGTCGTCTGCTATTCTCATACAGAACCGTTCTTATTGGTGGGCCAGCTGGGTGAGTCTACTCCCCCTCCCTGTCTAGGGTTCCCTTGTAGAAAGAATTTCTGTCAGCAGGACCCGGTTTGGTAAATTCCTAAATCTGTGAATGGTTCTATTCTAACATTTGTACTACTCGCATTTCATCAATTATAATTATATCAATTTACAAATACAGCAAAAATTGAAGTCCCTCTTCTTCTAATTATACAAGACACACACACACTCAAACACATACACACATACACACCCACACTCACACATATACTCACATACAACTGCACTTCTTAGAATAAAAGTTTCGTTTTTTTAAGGTGTTATTTACTATAACCTGTGCTGTATGACAGACATCAACTATTACTATAACTTGTGATGTATAACAGTCTTCAACTATTACTATAACCTGTGCTGTATGACAGACATCAACTATTACTATAACTTGTGATGTATAACAGACATCAGCTATTACTATAACTTGTGATGTATAACAGACATCAGCTATTACTATAACTTGTGATGCATAACAGACATCAGCTATTACTATAACTTGTGATGTATAACAGACTTCAACTACTGCCGCTCTTCCCCATGTCACGATTATATTCAAATCATAACATAACCTATATAATGATATCGACCTATAGTCTGTGTTTTCAATAACATTTTATGTAATAAACTATTACATATACGCTATTTTAAAAATAAATAATTATTATCAACTTAATTAAGTTTGGGTAGAATTAAAAAACACCATTTACCAAGGGGACTAAAATATCTCAAAATAGAAACATGATATTCAATTACAGCTGTGTGGAGAGAACAAGTAGCTATTAATAATTAAACGCGTCATTTAGAGATCTGTTTGTATTAGTACAAACCGCACGGTTTATCAACGAATCAGGCAGATTTACTGCGAAACTTCCGCTAAGTGTTTGTGTGTGTGTTTGGTCGTTTCTATCAGTGTGGTGCTTTGTGTGTGGGTCAGCTCTGTATTTGAAGGGTGAATCGTGAATTCGATAAGAACCTCATTGTGGATTATATAGTAGAAATACTTGAAAGAACCTCATTGTGGGTTATATAGTAGAAATACTTGAAAGTACTCATTGTGGATTATATAGTAGAAATACTTGAAAGTACTCATTGTGGATTATATAGTAGAAATACTTGAAAGTACTCATTGTGGGTTATATAGTAGAAATACTTGAAAGTACTCATTGTGGGTTATATAGTAGAAATACTTGAAAGTACTCATTGTGGGTTATAAAGTAGAAATACTTGAAAGTACTCATTGTGGGTTATAAAGTAGAAATACTTGAAAGTACTCATTGTGGGTTATAAAGTAGAAATACTTGAAAGTACTCATTGTGGGTTATATAGTAGAAATACTTGAAAGTACTCATTGTGGATTATATAGTAGAAATACTTGAAAGTACTCATTGTGGATTATATATTAGAAATACTTGAAAGTACTCATTGTGGGTTATAAAGTAGAAATAATTGAAAGTACTCATTGTGGGTTATAAAGTAGAAATACTTGAAAGTACTCATTGTGGGTTATAAAGTAGAAATACTTGAAAGTACTCATTGTGGGTTATAAAGTAGAAATACTTGAAAGTACTCATTGTGGGTTATATAGTAGAAATACTTGAAAGTACTCATTGTGGGTTATAAAGTAGAAATACTTGAAAGTACTCATTGTGGGTTATAAAGTAGAAATACTTGAAAGTACTCATTGTGGGTTATATAGTAGAAATACTTGAAAGTACTCATTGTGGGCTATATAGTAGAAATACTTGAAAGTACTCATTGTGGGTTATAAAGTAGAAATACTTGAAAGTACTCATTGTGGGTTATAAAGTAGAAATACTTGAAAGTACTCATTGTGGGTTATAAAGTAGAAATACTTGAAAGTACTCATTGTGGGTTATATAGTAGAAATACTTGAAAGAACCTCAACATTTTCACAAGATGTAATAATGAAGAAAAAAAAAACTGACCCAATGGAACCAGTACTAAACTCAATCAAGAGCCTCATACCACTATAAGAGCCACACACAAATAAAAAGCCACAAATGGCAATAAGAGACACATTTGGCCGCCATAGCAATAAAGCCTGCTTGGTTGATTGTGACACTCTAGGTGTGAGAACCGTACAAGCTATTGCAACTACAAACCCAGCACCACAATTACCACACTGGAAAATTTTTGTATTTATCATTATCGTGTGCAATATTCGGTTTTGAAGATGAGATTTAAAAAAAAGAGATGGAAAATACATTAGGTATAACTTTTTAATGTTGTATATTATGTTGCACATTTCAAGTTAATCCGACTATTCCAACGTTATGTTGTATATTATGTTGCACATTTCAAGTTAATCCGACTGTTCCAACATTAGGTATAACTTTTTAATGGTGTATATTATGTTGCACATTTCAAGTTAATCCGACTATTCCAACATTAGGTATAACTTTATAACGTTGTAGGCTATATTATGTTGCACATTTCAAGTTAATCCGACTATTCCAACATTAGGTATAACTTTTTAATGTTGTATATTATGTTGCACATTTCAAGTTAATCCGACTATTCCAACGTTATGTTGTATATTATGTTGCACATTTCAAGTTAATCCGACTGTTCCAACATTAGGTATAACTTTTTAATGTTGTATATTATGTTGCACATTTCAAGTTAATCCGACTGTTCCGACATTAGGTATAACTTTTTAATGTTGTATATTATGTTGCACATTTCAAGTTAATCCAACTATTCCAACGTTAGGTATAACTTTTTAATGTTGTATATTATGTTGCACATTTCAAGTTAATCCGACTGTTCCAACATTAGGTATAACTTTTTAATGTTGTATATTATGTTGCACATTTCAAGTTAATCCGACTATTCCAACATTAGGTATAACTTTATAACGTTGTAGGCTATATTATGTTGCACATTTCAAGTTAATCCGACTATTCCAACATTAGGTATAACTTTTTAATGTTGTATATTATGTTTCACATTTCAAGTTAATCTGATTATTCCAACATTAGGTATAACTTTATAATGTATATTATGTTGCACATTTCAAGTTAATCCGTCTACCCCAACATTAGGAAGGCAATTTAATGTATCTGAGCCTAGGATATAAATGATATGTTGGTGTAATGTTTGAAATATATATTTAGGTACAACATGTATAATATGCAAACACTGTAATGACTTTAAGGTAAAATAAGACTAAACGATTTTTCCTCAACCTGTGAGCACGTCATTACTACAAAAGTAAAGGAAAATAAACAGTTACTGGTTTTACAGCTAAATAATATAGTTGATATAAAAATGTCAAAATAGCCAATCAGGGCCGTTCCTATGGTTTAGTGGCCTAATGACGTCATATGTGGGGGGGATCCAATAAATACTCTACTGACAGCATGGGCGTTATTGAGAAGCCATATTTGCAGTTTTCAACTTCCGTTTAGTGGCGCCAGACTGGCAGTCTTTTCCTAGAGGGGTCTGAGAGTAATATATATTGGCCAGTTGTCAGTGTATTGCCGACTGAGTGAGTGTTGTGTGTGTGTGTATTGTGTGTTTTGTGTGTGTGTGTGTGTGTGTGTATGTGTGTGTGTGAAAGATTATCTCAATATCATATTTCATGAGAAACAAGTTAAATCCCTCAGTTTCCTGAAATGTGTACTTTCAAAATATTAACCGAATAAAAATTGTATAACGCTTGCAGAATAAAATGTAGCCTTGTCTCTCCCACCATCCCCCCCCCCCGCAATTTAAAAGTAAGGGGGGTACTAGGCAGCCACCTATCCATAAAATCACCTGTGTAGTCAATACTCCTTGACTGGTGGACATATCCCTCTGTAGTCAATACTCCTCCACTGGTGGACATATCCCTCTGTAGTCAATACTCCTCCACTGGTGGACATATCCCTCTGTAGTCAATACTCCTTGACTGGTGGACATATCCCTCTGTAGTCAATACTCCTCGACTGGTGGACATATCCCTCTGTAGTCAATACTCCTCGACTGGTGGACATATCCCTCTGTAGTCAATACTCCTCGACTGGTGGACATATCCCTCTGTAGTCAATACTCCTCGACTGGTGGACATATCCCTCTGTAGTCAATACTCCTCCACTGGTGGACATATCCCTCTGTAGTCAATACTCCTTGACTGGTGGACATATCCCTCTGTAGTCAATACTCCTCCACTGGTGGACATATCCCTCTGTAGTCAATACTACTTGACTGGTGGACATATCCCTCTGTAGTCAATACTCCTCCACTGGTGGACATATCCCTCTGTAGTCAATACTCCTCCACTGGTGGACATATCCCTCTGTAGTCAATACTCCTCCACTGGTGGACATATCCCTCTGTAGTCAATACTCCTCGACTGGTGGACATATCCCTCTGTAGTCAATAGTCCTCCACTGGTGGACATATCCCTCTGTAGTCAATACTCCTCCACTGGTGGACATATCCCTCTGTAGTCAATACTCCTTCTGGTGGACATATCCCTCTGTAGTCAATACTCCTTGACTGGTGGACATATCCCTCTGTAGTCAATACTCCTTGACTGGTGGACATATCCCTCTGTAGTCAATACTCCTCCACTGGTGGACATATCCCTCTGTAGTCAATACTCCTCCACTGGTGGACATATCCCTCTGTAGTCAATACTACTTGACTGGTGGACATATCCCTCTGTAGTCAATACTCCTCCACTGGTGGACATATCCCTCTGTAGTCAATACTCCTCCACTGGTGGACATATCCCTCTGTAGTCAATACTCCTCCACTGGTGGACATATCCCTCTGTAGTCAATACTCCTCGACTGGTGGACATATCCCTCTGTAGTCAATACTCCTCCACTGGTGGACATATCCCTCTGTAGTCAATACTCCTCGACTGGTGGACATATCCCTCTGTAGTCAATACTCCTCGACTGGTGGACATATCCCTCTGTAGTCAATACTCCTCCACTGGTGGACATATCCCTCTGTAGTCAATACTCCTCGACTGGTGGACATATCCCTCTGTAGTCAATACTCCTTGACTGGTGGACATATCCCTCTGTAGTCAATACTCCTCCACTGGTGGACATATCCCTCTGTAGTCAATACTCCTCCACTGGTGGACATATCCCTCTGTAGTCAATACTCCTTGACTGGTGGACATATCCCTCTGTAGTCAATACTCCTCGACTGGTGGACATATCCCTCTGTAGTCAATACTACTTGACTGGTGGACATATCCCTCTGTAGTCAATACCCCTCCACTGGTGGACATATCCCTCTGTAGTCAATACTCCTTGACTGGTGGACATATCCCTCTGTACTCATTACTCCTCCACTGGTGGACATATCCCTCTGTAGTCAATACTCCTCGACTGGTGGACATATCCCTCTGTAGTCAATACTCCTTGACTGGTGGACATATCCCTCTGTAGTCAATACTCCTTGACTGGTGGACATATCCCTGTGTAGTCATTACTCCTCGACTGGTGGACATATCCCTCTGTAGTCAATACTCCTCGACTGGTGGACATATCCCTCTGTAGTCAATACTCCTCCACTGGTGGACATATCCCTCTGTAGTCAATACTCCTCAACTGGTGGACATATCCCTCTGTAGTCAATACTCCTCGACTGGTGGACATATCCCTCTGTAGTCAATACTCCTCCACTGGTGGACATATCCCTCTGTAGTCAATACTCCTCCACTGGTGGACATATCCCTCTGTAGTCAATACTCCTCCACTGGTGGACATATCCCTCTGTAGTCAATACTCCTCCACTGGTGGACATATCCCTCTGTAGTCAATACTCCTTCTGGTGGACATATCCCACTGTAGTCAATACTCCTTGACTGGTGGACATATCCCTCTGTAGTCAATACTCCTCCACTGGTGGACATATCCCTCTGTAGTCAATACTACTTGACTGGTGGACATATCCCTCTGTAGTCAATACTCCTCCACTGGTGGACATATCCCTCTGTAGTCAATACTCCTCCACTGGTGGACATATCCCTCTGTAGTCAATACTCCTCCACTGGTGGATATATCCCTCTGTAGTCAATACTCCTCCACTGGTGGACATATCCCTCTGTAGTCAATACTCCTCCACTGGTGGACATATCCCTCTGTAGTCAATACTCCTCCACTGGTGGACATATCCCTCTGTTGTCAATACTCCTTGACTGGTGGACATATCCCTCTGTAGTCAATACTCCTTGACTGGTGGACATATCCTTCTGTAGTCAATACTCCTTGACTGGTGGACATATCCCTCTGTAGTCAATACTCCTCCACTGGTGGACATATCCCTCTGTAGTCAATACTCCTCCACTGGTGGACATATCCCTCTGTAGTCAATACTCCTTTACTGGTGGACATATCCCTCTGTAGTCAATACTCCTCGACTGGTGGACATATCCCTCTGTAGTCAATACTACTTGACTGGTGGACATATCCCTCTGTAGTCAATACTCCTCCACTGGTGGACATATCCCTCTGTAGTCAATACTCCTTGACTGGTGGACATATCCCTCTGTAGTCATTACTCCTCCACTGGTGGACATATCCCTCTGTAGTCAATACTCCTCGACTGGTGGACATATCCCTCTGTAGTCAATACTCCTTGACTGGTGGACATATCCCTCTGTAGTCAATACTCCTTGACTGGTGGACATATCCCTGTGTAGTCATTACTCCTCCACTGGTGGACATATCCCTCTGTAGTCAATACTCCTCGACTGGTAGACATATCCCTCTGTAGTCAATACTCCTCCACTGGTGGACATATCCCTCTGTAGTCAATACTCCTCGACTGGTGGACATATGCCTCTGTAGTCAATACTCCTTGACTGGTGGACATATCCCTCTGTAGTCAATACTCCTCGACTGGTGTTCATATCGACTCAACTAATAAAAAAAATGTAGACTTGGTGAGACGAGTGAGTTGGTAGAGTCATTCAAAGCAGCTAGATTAAAAAAGGAATGTTTTAGACAAGTAGTCTGTGAGACAGATCAACGATTCACTGTGAGACAGATCAACGGTTCACTGTGAGACAGATCAACGGTTCACTGTGAGACAGATCAACGGTTCACTGTGAGAAGATTGAAAAATAAAACGACCAATTACGAGAAATGGAACAATGCCTTTTTCTTTTACTTAGTTTTCATCATTACAGGAGAGATATTGTCGAAATCAATGTTTTAGTTCCATTAAGCGGATAAATTTGTTGACTCTAAAATCACCAAAAACTGTGTGTTTAATCTCAGCCCTGGTGTTAATTAACAAATCAGAAAGTTTTATGAACGATGTTAAGGAAACAGATATCTTTCAAATAGTTCATCGTTTTTTTATATATTCATCTTTTCACTGAGAGTATTTTTGTTTCAAGCTATAAGTAATTTTTCACCTGTTTGAGTTTTTATCATCTTTGTCTATGTCATCTATGAGTCATTCAGGTAAATCTTTGACATAATGTTGTTACTTTTTTTTATTGCATCATATAATGTATCATATATTGTATCATATATTGTATCATATTTATCATTAAAAATATACAGTATACGAGTAATGTTTCATATTTCAGATTTTTTAGTACGTTTACGATGCAGTTGAGTAAAAGATTGTTTTCATTGTTAGGATGGAACAAAACCCTATTTATAGTTCACTTTGTGTATTAGTGTGTTGTATAAATGTGCTCTCATACATATTCAAATATTAGCATCCTTCTGTTTTCTGATCAAATATAAGTATACTTCGACTTCAATGTCCTATATACTAGAAAAAATAAAATACACCTTACTAATGAATGTTTAAAAAGAACTTCCGATATTTTGCGTCCTTGTTTGTAACAAGTCATTGCTGGAAACTGGAAATAAGTCATTGATGGAAACTGAATATACGTCAAAGAAACAATTCAGTTTCCATCAATGACTTATCTAAATCAAATAAAATTAATTTTAAATATCAATCACAGAAATCATTTTGAATTTGTCTGTTGAGATTTTATATTTACGTAGAGCACTACATGCAGTTAACAGCCATCTTTCTACGTCACTCATTCATTTGTCCCTTGGCACGTTTTATCGTCGGGAAGACTTTTAAGGACACTACAGTGGATAGGTCTGTCCATTCTTCTCTTTGTCGTGTGGTCATCAGTATGGTCGATATATTTTGGTATCGATATTCTTAAAATGTTTCCTAACCAATTCTGTCTCGGGCGTACTCACCTACCTGCTCCCCCCTGGGTTATAAACTTTTCACCTTTAAAATATCTCCCCCCCCCCCCATTTGTTTTTATCTCCCCATCCCACATAACTGCAATGCAAGAGGGCGGAAAAAAATCATTTCTAGAAGTACTATTGAAAGGATTGATACCCTGAATAGATTGATAGCCTGAATAGATTTAAAATATGAATGGACTCACGCTCTAGCTTTTCTCACACCATTTAAATTACGATGGTTGAAATTTTGAAATTATTTTTTTAATGAACTAGCACTCGACATATTTATTATATAACTGCCAAGACAGTTCCACCCACAGATTAGATTGTTTATATGGTTCCACCTTTTATAAATTAAAAGTTTCGAGCTACCAGCTTTTAGCTCAAGGACGACTGTTAAGTTTAAGTTTAGATTGTTTTGTGATCAACATAGTATTTTTTTTAATAACTCCGTATGTTGTTTTTTTTTCGTTGTTCATGTCTTAGCCACTTGATGATACATATTAAGTTTAAGCAACTGTTTATAACAATCCAAAGTCCTATGTTTTACTGACCCTCCCCCCCCCCACTCCAATTCATTACTTAATAAATAAAACGATGCTTCAGATGCTTTATTTCTCTTGCATTTTGAAAAAAAACCAAATCAATTATGATAACCTATAAAATCTGTCTCTCTATATTATCTCCCCTTTCTGTGAGTTATCGTCCTTGTCGGTCTATACTACGTTCAATGTTGTCTGTATAATTTTTTTTTTTAAAGTTTCCGTTTATTTGTCCTACAGTGAATGTCTCTAACATTATCTATACCTTTCGCTTGTGTATTATGCCAGAACAAATGTGAACATATGGTCAAGGTTCAGAGTCGATTCAATAATAACACAATCCTATACAGCCAAACTGGCAGATGTTTCTTCTTCGTGGATCAGGACTAAACAAACTAGCCAGGAACAGAAAAGGTTTCTGTCAGCATGATCCCCTTTCACTATTTAGGATAAACATTTTATCTTTATTGAACTTAAGCCAAATTCACAATATCGTCGGGACTGTATAGAAATAGTCAATTTATTTAAGATGGTTTTACCAGTTAACATTTCTTAATGAAATAAACCTAACGGATTCAGGACTTTAACAACTATAAAATTTAAACACTGTTAAATTTTGTAGAGAAAAGATATTTCACATATTTAAATCAACTAAATTTATATTTCAGTCTTTAACCCGCAGTTGTGTATTGCATTGTGAAGCTGGAAGGTCTAGGTTTGGGTTTCTCAATCGCCAAATAAACTGTCGCATTGAAGTCAATCCTGTTTCATAAATATTTTGAAAAAAAAAATTGTACGAAATAATTAAGGATTTTTTATTTAATTTTCTACTTTCAAAGTAAATATTAGCGTTAAGTACAAAACAATCCAGAAAAATAAAAATAAAAAACGTAAATATTAACACATTTTTTTTTTAAAAAAAGCTATACATTACACTTTACTATTTGTATTAATATAATTATACATAAAAATTCAATTGTAATAAACATGCTAAACGGGAAAACTCTCCGTTTAATATCCAATGATTGTAAAATTTGTTTATGGCATTGAAAATTTTTGATTGAATTTTGTGGAGAACAAAGTAAACTGTATTTCTACTTTCAAAAAACAAAAATCAATGAAATAACAGTTTTAAAAAATTAGGATTTATTTAACGGACCACTACAGTGGCCAATGGCATACTAAGGAAAGTTATATAGGTCACTGTAGTGGCTTGTTGCACCCAACCTGTTAAAATTAAAATTTAAAAAATGGTATTTCAATAGCTAAAAATCAGTGTGTAAACCTGAATGTTATAGCCTACAGTTATAGCCTACAGTTATAGCCTACAGGTATAGCCTACAGTTATAGCCTACAGTTATAGCCTACAGTTATAGCCTACAGGTATAGCCTACAGTTATAGCCTACAGTTATAGCCTACAGTTATAGCCTACAGTTATAGCCTACAGGTATAGCCTACAGTTATAGCCTACAGTTATAGCCTACAGTTATAGCCTACAGTTAAAGCCTACCAATGTATATTTGGTGCTCACGGCTTTGAGAACCATTGAACTATAAGCAATGACCTTGACCTACTCCAAAATACTCCCTACTCCATAATGCTCCTTACAAAATAGTACTCATTATAAAATAGTACTCTTTACAAAATAGTACTCCTTACAAAATAGTACTCATTATAAAATAATACTCTTTACAAAATAGTACTCCTTACAAAATAGTACTATTTACAAAATAGTACTCTTTTAAATATAGTACTCCTTACAAAATAGTACTCCGTTCAAAATAGTACTCCTTTCAAAATAGTACTATTTACAAAATAGTACTCTTTTAAATATAGTACTCCTTACAAAGTAGTACTCATTACAAAATAGTACTCCCTACTCCATAATACTCCTTACAAAAAAGTACTCCTTACAAAATATCTTAATGAGACACTGGGTGGGAACTGGTTTTAAGCTATTCATGGTTGTGTGATTAGATTACCAGACATCCCATATCTACACTTAGTTCCAGCAAGACATTACTATCGATAGTAACTTACAATACAGGTTACTGTACAGTAGACGATCTCCTACTGAGTAGAATGGCGACATCGATGGTAGTATAATAGAGAAGTTCTGAAGATAGTAAATTATGATAGAAATAATGTTGGTTATTAAATCTCGAATGTGTGTATGTGTGTGTATCCATGAGTTTGATAAGTCTACAATGTACAGCAGATAGATCAAATTCAGCAGAATTTTTTTTTTTTTTTTTGCTAACATCTTGTCTTAATCTCTTATCAAGTTTATTTTTTTAGTTCTTCCATCTCTTGACTCAATTTCATTCAGTATACTAATATTATATAATACAGTTACACTTTTCGCTCTTTTATCTTTAACATTTCAGACTTACTATTCTGGGTTTCCTAGCCACCGACCATTTTTCTTAAGTTATCGAAATACCAGACTCCAAGTCCCAGTCCCATACAGATCACATTTAGTTGCCGATATTTTTATAGAACGTGCATCACTATCTAAACAAAAATTACCAACTGGCATGATGCATTTTTTACCTGTAGGGAAGGAAGCGTTGAGTTTACGACCGCCCTGTGTGTTATCTCTCTCTACTCTATCTCTATCTCTATGACTGTGTTAGAAGGAAGGCTAGCTCTTACTGTCATAAATATGTACAATACATATGATGAATGTTACTTGCAGTCCAAACTTGGTTTCAAGTCAATGCTAGTTTCACTAATTCATTCAAGTTGTTCTTTCATCGTCTGTCTGCTTAGTTTCTGGTGCTTTTTTCCTCCTCGGTTTATTTTGACTTTTTTTTTGTTTGGTACTTGAGTTTTGTTTGTAAGGTACTTGTGATTTCTCTGCTAATTTTTTTTTTCTTTTGATACTTCCGTTTATTTTTATCTTTAGATGGTATATAGCCATATATATATATATATATATATATATATATATATATATATATATATATATATGTATATATATATATATATATATATATAGTCTTATATATCTATGTATAATTGCTATAAAAAAATCTACACTCATAACATGCATTTTATTTTTTTTAAAGTTACACAATTACTTTAAGAAAAAACAATAATACAAATATGGATCAACACGAATTATTCATTTAAGACGTCAAAACATATCAATCAGAATTACTATATTTTTATTACTTTTTGTTTTTTTTTTCTTATTTTCTTTGCTGTTTTTTGTATTATATTTGTTAACATAGTCCCTACCCACCATTTTGCTGCGCCAAATTGAAGTACACCATGGTCGTGTCTCAACTTGAAATTTTTAAAATAATAGTTTGACATGTGCAGCTGTAAAAATATCAAGGGATTCTTTGTGTGTGTGTGTGTGTGTGTGTACAAAAAATCTGTTAAAATCTCTAAGTGATAATAAAATAAAGAGATTCATATAAAAAATAAACTATTACATTTTTTTGTGATGACCAGGGTGAATGTTTACCATTGTTATATAGTTTGAGAACTCTTTTAATAATATGACTGGTGGTTACATGAAATTATGAACATATGACTCAAGGCCGTACCCGGGGTGGGGGACTAGGGGGCTCCAGCCCCCCCCCCAAATTGATTCTAAAAATCAAATTTTATTATAAAATATACTTCTTTATCACTGTGTTCCAATTTTTTCTTATATAAAACTCTCCGCACAGCCCTCCCCCCCCCAAGCCGCACAGCCCCCCCCCCAAACAAAATCCTTGGTACGGCCTTGATATGACTTATATATAAGTATGTACAAATGTTGCAATGTAATGAATCTTTTTTTTTTGCTCCCATAGGCGTACACCTTCTTGTATATGAGCTCAATGTGCAATCCAATCATCTACGCCTTCAGATCGGCGGCATTCAGAGAGGGCTACAAGGAAATACTGTGTCAGAAGGCCAACTATGTCACTGATGCAGGTAATCTAAAAGTGAGATGGGGGGGGGGCAGTGTTGTACTTTTAAAGACTATTCTAATAGTTTCAAATTTAAAAATAAAAGAATATGAAGGATTCAAATTAACCAGATGCTTATTTTGTGTGCTTTAAGTCAGCTGTCTGATGGGTTGTCAAGAGAAACTCTGAGCCCTCGGTGCAAAATAAGCCATTTGGGCCCGTTAGAAATGTCGAGCTAATTTATGATTGAAAAATTCGACCGCCTCATGTTTGATGGGGCCCCTTGCGCACTGGAGAAATGTAACGGCGGCACAACCCTCTCCTCAGACACACCTACCTGTCTAAGAAACATCTACTTTTTGAGTCACAATCCCTGTCGAATGACGTCAGACATCTAGAAACAATTTTCAATCTGCCCCGTACATCAACGGCGCCTAGTTGATGAAATTTGTTGCACAATTTTTTTTTTACAAAGATAAAGTAACTAATAAGTTTTAAAGTGCACTTTTTAAAATCGTTGTGGACTAATATATACCATGAAGAAATGGGCCTCAATTGTTCAAACTATTGACCATTTTAAATTTTCCGTATCATTGCATGGGTTGATAGAAGCTACCACACTTTAGCTCATGGGCTCAGGCTATAAAGAATAGCTCAGGAAATGTTCTGTCTAGTTTGATTGGACTGACAAGCTACTGCCGGGCTAATAGATCCATCCACTTTACCTTGACCTTGACCTAAACTGAATTAAAAACATACCAGCACTCCCTCAAAAAAAGAAGCTGGTCAAATTTTTCCGACGTGACGTATAGTTAACATTTTTTCACCCGTTAACAAAAAAAAACTGGTGGATGTTGCTGGGATGCTGCTATGAACAATTGTAGTTAAAGTTTTTGGCCTAAACCTAACTATATACTATATAGGCTACTAAACAGCGGTCTTATGTGAATTTTTTTTAGTTGTGATATGTGTTGATCAAAATACGATGTCGACAAAGGTTGTTTTTTAGTGGACAGAACTGATTCTGATTTAGTTTTGTGAAGATACCTCTTTACTATATTAACTGGGATGCAGAGCCATGATTGAAGATAACTGTTTACAATATTAACTGGAATGCAGAGCCGTTATGACGTATTCGAAGGACCTCGACACAGGTACATTTGGAGGCTCTAGTCAGATGTATATTTGGGGGATCTAGGAAGAGGTACATTTGGAATCCCTAGGAAGAGATACGTTTCGGATCCCTATGAAGAGATACATTTGGGATCCCTAGGAACAGATACATTATGAATCCAAGAAAAAGGTCATTTTGGGGTCCTGGATAAAAGAGCTTTTAATGCCGCCGCTTGCACATATTGGGCTCCTAAAAATGCAGGTGAGGCCGCTGCATAGTTTGCCTATCTATTAGAACGAGCCTGCTGGAATGTAATCCTTGTAAGACTGGGGTGTTTCCTTTTAATCCTATATTGAACATGAAACCTAGTTTTCTGGTTCATTTTCTACATTAAAACCAAGGCTGAGATATCAATAGATGCGCCACGGATGGACACTGTAATTCGAATCCATCACTTGGACCTACCCAGTCGGGATCAAAATCTCACCGCGATCAAGTCCCCTAAGAACTTTAGTCTTTGTTACACGGTGCAGTAGCGACCTTATGAGAAAGGGAGGGTGGAGCTAGAGTATTGGGTACGAATTATAGAATAAAAGTTCTTGTTCTAAACCTTCATATTCAGCAGCAATGCTAAGGCTGCTTTTGCGCGGTTTCTGAATATTAACAATCTCTACACGGACAATATTTTGTCATAGGCCGTACTACACAAACTGTAAACAGTTTACAGTGATGAGCAATGGTTAGCAACTGCTCGTCAGGTCCAGCTGCTAAATAAACCAGGATTCGTGCCTTTGCAATATATTAACAGCTGCTCCAATATAGAACAAGATAACAGTATCCATGTATATGACAAGATAGCAGCATTCATTTTCATTTACCGCAGGAAAGCCTTGTCATAAATTTATTTATTGCATCTAGAGAATATCTCATTACAGATAGCCTATATAATGGTGACTTTTTCCCCCAGTATATTTAAAAGAGAGGTATTATAAGAAATAACTTTAAAAAAAAATCATAAGGCATTTTTAAATTTCAGTGAACAATAAATCTACCGATAATTGATAACTCATCTTTTTAGCCAGTAGACTTTGAAAATATGATGAAAAGATCAATATGCCAATGAATGGCTACCGTAGTGGGGGGGCAAGGGGGCATCATGCCCCGGGCGATAGTCACAAAGGGGCGCGAAATGGTATATTTACATATAATATTATATGGTTTTCGAATGGGGGGGGCGCTATAAAGGTATTGTGCCCCGGGTTAGAGTTAAGCTTGCTACGCCACTGCATAGACCTACCATTGTAGATTCAAACGCCCTAAGAGGTCCTATTTCTTTTTGAATTCATACCCATTAGCTTTTATTGAAAGAAGAGGAAAAACTAATTCTACGTAACTAATTATCTGTAGCTAATTCTACGTAACAATTTATCTTTAGCTAATTCTACGTAACAATTTATCTTTAGCTAATTCTACGTAACTAAATGTTTATATTTGTGTAACATATGAATATGGGAGGGGCCAGTGTTTGTTTATATAAAGAAGAGTTGCGGTAGTTGATCAATGTTACTATTTTATAAACTTTATAACTCTGAAAATATTTTTTTAAAAATTGAAATGGGGGGAGGTTTGGTAGGTAATATGTATGGGGCAATTTTTATTATGGGGAGGATAATTTTTGTTTAACTTTTGCGTTTTTTTTAATATGGCAATGTTCTGTTACCAAAATGACTCATTTGAAAAATACGATACTATACGACTTATCAAATCAGCGTAGGCTATGCGTACCAAGTATGTATAAACCAAAAATAACTAAACAACTTTGTCGCTACCACGGTGACGTAACGATGGGGGTCGGGGGTGGGGTGGATTTCGTTCCACCAAGGGAATCACTTATTTTGCAAGGGGTTGCATTTTAGACCACAGTAGTAATTTTTAACACTGGAAAAGGGTGGTATTTTTAGATTCCTACTCGGGCGCAATTGCCGCTTGCTACGATACTGCTCTAGGTCACCATGACAACATAGCAATGCCAGGTTTTTTAGACAACTAGGACACTGGAATCACTGGAAATTTTATTATTCAATTCAGTTTTGGTTTGTGCTTTTTATAAAATCAAAAGCTCTACCTTGCGCATCTTAATTTTTTTCTTACTGTCTACTGCAACTCTCTCTACGTTTGACGTCATGTTGAAGTCCATGAAATATTTATATTCGTCCTCTCACACACACATAGGCCTACATGTTCATTGCCAGGTATTTTTCATGGTCAGAATCTAGTGAGAAACTCTGCAATACATTACATGTTCACAATTCCATAATGTTTTAACAGTCTCACACAATTAAATATTTATACTTTATAAATGAGCTTTTCTTTCGTGTCTGCATGCGCATGCGTGATTGAGTATGTGTTATAGGCTCCTGAAAATTCTTCAGTTTTGTTGGTTTTCTTTTTTTAATTGTAATGTTCTAGTCAGACGACACTTCAGTAGTAGAGAAAAATAAATATAGGGCCTCCACCTTGGTCTTATGAGACTTAATGAGTAACAACAGGATTACGGTGTATGTTTGAATTCTAAGCTATAAGAATGAGGTTTAAAGTAGATTTTTAAATATAATTTTAATATTTTTTTTAAACAGCAAGCAAGTAGTTAAATAATAATAGTAAGTAAGTAGTAAGTAAAGTTCCCTTCTTAGCCCTAACGGGCCTTCGGGGCAGATGAAGTGTAGAATTCATCTGTTTCTATAACCTCGGCATATGAAGGGATTGTGTGGTTAGCACAAAGCCCAGCCGCCTTTACTTCCCCAACTTAAAGTCAGGTACCCATTTAAAGCTGGGTGGACTTGGGGGACGGCTTTTCACCAAATTTCACCAGGAAAAATTCCATGGGCCTCACCGAGGATCGATCCCAGGACTCTCAGGTCGCAATTGAGTAGTTAAATAATAATAGATGTTAAATAATGCAAATCGATTTTTATCATATCGTTTCTAAAACTGTTGTTTTCCCCCCTTTATTTCACAGAAGCCAATAACACTCAAAGAACCAATCGTCTTATGTCTGTCATCTCCATTTTACGACGTGGGAGTTTACCGGCCAATCAGAACATTGTACACAAAAATGGTGACATCGTGATTACTAGGGGCGACAGGATCGTGTGTGTGAGAAAAGCCAGCGCAGGGGTTCGCTCCCCTGGAAATGGCATAAACACAATCCCAGAAAACTTGAACGAAATAAATGAAGATGCTGAAGAGGATACAAGCAATGCTGAGGCACTGAGTAACAATGAAACCTTCCGTCTGCTCAAAGCTAACATCGAACGTGAGTATCTGGACAATGCCACACCTTACGACAGGCCCAGCTCTGTACACAATAAGGTAAACGGAACCAAATCGAAGAACAACTCCGCCAAAGAAAGATCTGGCACCCGTTCACCTTCTGTTGAAACACCTCTTCTCACACAAGAACATCATGAGTTAAATGATGAAGTCTGTTCAACTTCAACCCGTGGAGCGCTAAGTGAACCAATCAGCAATGAACGATTCGATCTAACCCGAAGAGGCGAAGAAGACAATAACTCAAAAGCAAATAAAAAATTGTTGGAGAAACAAAAAGGTGAAATTTATACTAACAAAAAGACTGAAAACCGGCCATCATCTTGCGGCTTCTTCACAAACATTAATAAACAGAGTGTGTCCAAATCACATGATTTCTTAGATACAACCAATGGTGGACAAGATCAGGCATCAAAAGCCAATCGCCGTTTGTCAAAAAGCTCTGAAGATTTGCAAAGACCAACGACTTTCGTCCGCCTGCCTTCCATGGAGTTTCTTGACCCTCCGGTTCAAATCTTTCGGCCTCGAAGTAATACGTCTTCTTTAGAAAGATTAGCCATGTTAAAGGCCAAGTTCAAAGGTCATTTGAGTGACAGAACTCACACGATCACTCCCCGTCCTAAGAGTGATCTGTTTGAGCATGCTTCAGACTTTGTATAATTTTAATCCTTATTTCCAAATCGTGTGTTTTATTTTGTAACTAGTCCAAGCCCCAATCTACCACATAATAGTGCAACGATTACTGAACGCTCAATGACTCAATGTACAATTAAATGTAGAATCATGTTTTTTTATATTTATTTTGCTTTATTTATTTGTTGAAATAGAGCTCAGAATATTTCTTTCAATTTTAATCAACAAAAAAAAAATACTTTTACAATGTTTATAAAACTAAGGTTTTTCACACACACAAAAGTTAAATGGTATTTAGGTTGCAGACATTTTTTATGCTCAATTTTTGTATATATGGATTCTGATGACTCTTTTTTTTTAATACATGATGCCACAAAAATCCATGATTTTAAAAGGATAAAAATCTAATTTTAATAATTTTACTGCAATGCTCAAGTCTCAGTACATTAGAAATTCTCATTTGTTGATTACATACCGTCGCTAACAACTTGTGTGACTTTAGTGAAATGTTTGATTGGCGGAGGGGGGGGGTCCATAATTAACCATCATCTCAAGTGATTATGAATGATCTGCAGGAATGCTTCATTGATAGCTGTAAATCATTGATCATTATAGCTGTAAATCATCGATCATTATAGCTGTAAATCATTGATCATTATAGCTGTAAATCATTGATCATTATAGCTGTAAATCATCGATCATCATAGCTGTAAATCATTGATCATTATAGCTGTAAATCATTGATCACTAAAGTTGTAAATAATTTTATCAAGTCGGGTATGTGCATTATAATAGATACAGTTGGTTCATGATCAGCAGCCTACCATAGGAGGTAAAGAAACTGTAGCATTAAAATAGAAATAATGTTCTAATATAGTGTATAAAAAAAAAGTATTATTTTGTAACCACTTAAGATCAAGTAGTGTTTTTGTGGTCACTCTGTGAATAATTGTTGTATGTATCAGAGTTATTAGCTTAATGCTTGTACCATTTCTAGTCAAACTATCTCAGAAAAAAAAATGGCGTTCTTTCAAGATGAATATTCTGAACATTAATGTATGTAACTTACACTAATGTTTTTTACATTAAACAAATATTTGTGAAGCCCATTAATGGTATTGATGTTTTGTTTTCTGATCACTAAATTTGAGAGTTTTCAAATTTGTGAGTATTTGATTATTGTGAATAATTTTGATCTAATTTGATGGGTAATGTCTTTGTGAGGAAAAGTGAGGATAAGAAAGAGGTAAAGTATTATAAAGGTCCTACTATATTTAGAAGCCTCACCACAGACCCAGGGCCGGACTGACAGATAGGCCGACTAGGCTGTGGCCTAATGCCCAGCAAAACAAGGGGCCCCAAAATGTTGAGTAGTATGCAAATATTTTTTTTAAAACTCAGCAATATTTTTTTCAAAATGGGGCCTCAAATTTTTGTTGTCCTTGGGCCCCTAATATTGTAAATCCGGGCCCTGCACAGGTCTCTTTGTGAAATGTTGTGTCTCAGAATATCTATATATAATATTCTGGGGCAGGGATTGAATATAATATTTATAGTGGAAAGATTTCAACATTGATCTGGTGCACATTTTTCATCCACATTTAGCATGTGCATTTTAAAAAAAAAGTATAACATTAACAAGTTGTTTTCCTTATTCTGAGTTCACAACTTCACATCATATAAGAAATATTAAACTAAGGTGCATCATATAATGTGCTTTTGCATGGAATAGAGTCCAAATATTTTCTATGGTTTGCTCCACCATCACAATCGTAGAATGACATCTCACTCAAGCATAATTTAGACCTGAGTCTACTTTTACTTTTCTAAGTTTGTTAAAGAAATTACAAACTTGATTACCCATTGAATTGATATTTTTTGAAAATATTGACTGACCTAAGTATTGGTAATGAGAATAAACTGACATTTACATTGATTAAAAAACTGGATTAAAAAAAAAGTAGTCAAATTGAATGTTCCTTGAACATAAATGCTTGTTATTTCATTATTCAAGTAAATCAGGCAAGTCAATGTGTGTAACAGTCTAACACTCATCCATGCCAACATTTAAACTGCATCATTTAATTGAGTTGATATAAGATCACTGCATTGAAAATAGGACATTTTTTAACAATTGAATTATAGTTGTTTTTTTTTACACTTAATGCAATTTTTTTTAAAATAGTGATAGTTTATCCACATTTGTGACAATTAGCAATCAGTCAACTAGGGTTTGTTGAAGAATATAATGAGCTGTCCATTGATTGGAAATGTATGAAAGTTCAAATATTGTTTCTTTGAATTAACAGTGAGTTGTGTGACACAAGATATATACAGTACTAGTCCAGTGTTTACATTGATATAACATGAAACAGTGAAACAACAAAATAGAGATAAAAAAAAAAAATAGAAATTTTATTTCTTTGAACAACTTAAATTATGACAATACACTTTAATACAATGGGACACTTTTCCTTACATAAAACACAAGAGGTACATTACATTAGCAGGATTTTTACTATCTTTTAAGTTATATGATTTTTGACTGTTATTCGGTGCTCTGGGATCTATCCCTTCTGTCTCTCCTTCTAATTTCTGCGCTCCTAGATCTGTCTCTCCTTTTATGTTCCTTGCTCTTAGACCAGTCTGACATACGTTTTACTGTGCTTCTAGATCTTTCTCTCTGTCCTGTTTTCTATGCTCTGAGATCTGCCTCTCCTGTTCTCTATGCTTCTAGACCTGTCTCTCTTTCTGTTTTCAGTGCTTCTAGACCTGTCTCTCTTTCTGTTTTCAGTGCTTCTAGACCTGTCTCTCTTTCTGTTTTCAGTGCTTCTAGACCTGTCTCTCTTTCTGTTTTCAGTGCTTCTAGACCTGTCTCTCTTTCTGTTTTCAGTGCTTCTAGACCTGTCTCTCTTTCTGTTTTCAGTGCTACTAGACCTGTCTCTATTTCTGTTTTCTGTGTTTCTAGACCTGTCTCTCTTTCTGTTTTCAGTGCTTCTAGATATGTCTCTCCTTCTGTTTTCAGTGCTTCTAGACCTGTCTCTCTTTCTGTTTTCAGTGCTACTAGACCTGTCTCTCTTTCTATCTTCTATAATCGGAGATCTTTCTCTCTTCATGTGTTCAATTTTTCTGTATCTGTTACTCATCTGGTCCTCATAACTAAGCGACCTCTCATCGCTTGCAGATCTATGTCTACCAAATGCACCAATGGTCGAAGCCTCTTCTCTTCTCTCTTTACTTTTAGACCGTCTCCTTTTTTTATCATCTGTAGTTTCTGTCCTAAATCCGGTTTTTCTTTTACTTTTTTCCCTACTTCCAGATTGGTCTTTTGCTTCATTCTCTTCGCTCCAAGTTTCATGATACTGGCTGCTTCTATGTGCTACCTGCTGATCATAGTTTCTCTGCCTGTTGTTGTCCCTATATTTTGATTGTTTAACATCACTCTCATTGTTGTCACTGGGACTAGAACTTCTTGTAGAAAAATTCTGGGCATCACCTGTGAAAAATAAAACATTTTAATAATTTATTACATGTTTGTTTGTTTATTTTCAAACTTGTCAGATAAGAGGGAAAAAAAAACTTAAAACAATGGTACACTGGGACGAAATTAATTAAAAGCCATCACAGCATTAAAATTATGTTTATCAGCAGTAGCTGGGATGACTTGTTAGCTTTATATCCATATTGTGTTTTCCTAATTAATCAAACTATGTTTGGACATTAGACAATAAATTTGGACATTTCTCCAGGATGGAATTGAAATAAAGAGAATAAGAGAAAAATGAACTTTTGGCATACTTTCAGAATCAGATGTTCTGTTGTGTTTATTCTTCTTTTGCTTTGATTTCTTGGGCATTTTTTTCTTAATTTCAGCTTCTTCTGTGAATGAAAAAAACAAAACAAGGCTAAAACTTTTATCTGCAGGTAAAAAGGTTTATGTTTATATAAAGGTATTTACATTCTTAAAAACTAAGGTAAGCATGTTAAACAAGAACAAATATATAAATTCTAACAACTAGAGCACAATATAAGCAGTGCTTGCATGTTATTGTTAAGCATAATGCTATTCCCATTCTGTGAAGGTTGAGGTGTTCTCAATAAATAACTACAATAGGCTTATAACTGGATGGACATGTCTAGAAAAGCTAGAGCTACTGGTCTATGGTGAACATAATTCACATCTGTAATTGTATGATTTGTAATAGAACAGCTAAAATAAGTAAACCTGATGTAATCATTTTTAAAAAAAAAGTGACTGATAGGATAGACGAAATGAGAAAGACCTGGGGGTCACAGCCAGCTGGTTGGAAGTGTTCATCAGACCCACAGCCTGTAGTAGAATCTCCTAGATAAAACGTGGGGAGCAGAAGATGTTTTGATATTTTTGAATTTGAAATATTGTGTTAAGAATACTTGGGAGATCTGCGTTATCAGCTTTGATTAATTAGGGATAATTTTAATTTGTTGCAAATGTGTATTATCATGGTGCTACAGTGTGTGTTGAGGGGAGGGGTAAAAGAATAGTTTGTAGGAATTACTTGGGTGTGAATTTGATGCATGTCATACTGGCCGGCACACCTGATTTACATTGAGAAAAGGTCATGAAAAATGACATATGGCAAGGCAGTAAAAGTATCATCAAGTTCATAACAAACTTTTAGACGAGGGATAGCACACCTGGTTGAGAGTTGATTAATAACTGGGAAGTACTAAAAATAATAGATTGTCAAAAGTGGGGGTAAAATAATTTTTTGTAAGTGATATTGTGTAATGTACGTTGAGTTTGAGTTAAGTTAATATTGTCTCTAGTTTAGAAGACAGTCTTTCTCAACAACTCAATGTCCCCACATAAAATGTCCCAGAAGAAAGTTAGTCAGGACAAAAGGTAAATAAGATTAAATGCTTATGTCAAATTCCATATCTTTGTCTATCTGAATGTATAGAATAAATTTGTTCACTGCTGTTAAAAGTCTAAACAATGCAGTTTCTTCCAAAAAAAAAATACTATACTAACTAGTGTTATTTATTTTGTTAAGTCCCTTACATATTATAAACCACTTATGGAACAGTTTTTAATGTGCCCTTGTGGCTATGCTCATGACCATTCCTCTTAAAAGTCTCATTTTCCCTTAAGGGCCTGATAACTAAAAGATTGTGAGCACAGGCTGAATTTTCATTGTGTTCAATACTTGCAGATGTGGTTTATTATGCACAATTTCAAACCATATACATTTATTGCATTATATGGAAAATGCTTATTAATGAAATAATGTTTCGAATCAAAAAGTCATTTATACAAGAAATCAGATTTTGTTTCATCAAATGAAAATATTTTTTTTAGAATGAAGTATTTTTTTTCTTTAAATATACAAAATTTTCTAAATAGATTTATTGACTTTAATTTGTCAAAAAATATTTCTAAATCTTTAAACCACTGCCTTAAAATATCTTCCATATACATAACAGTATAAATAAAATAACAAGCAAACTGAAGGGACCTTTCAGGCACAGTGTTAGCTTAATGAATAATTATTTAAAAAAGAATATAAAGCAAAATAACTAATAGATCAAGTACATTCACTGTGTTTATTTAGTTATATTGTGTATACTTTATGCAGATATCCATTTTTTTTTCTAATTTCTAACCATTTTCCCCACTTTACACTTCTGTTTATTTATATTTTTTAAAATTCTTTATCGATTTGGAAAATATTTTGAAATAGATTTTCGAGGCACTTTTTAGCGATAGATTTTCTTGAAATTTTGAAAATAAATTCTTGCTCCATGATAATGTATGATTCAAAAGTTAATTTTGCAATTAATTTTTTTTTAACAAATACATGTATTGTGCATCAATAGTGGATGCCTCTGAGAGCAGCACTAACGCTATCGCTGACAGTCATAGACACAATCATAAGTCAGTACTGTTGGACATGATGCCTTCACTGACTTATGAGTTGAGTCAAAAAAATTATTTTATACCTTAAGGGATATAACCTTGTTTAACGACACTAATAAATGGGTTACGTCCCTTGCATTAATAATTCTACGTGTACATATTTCAGGTGGAGATCTATGTTAGCCTGTGATTACCAATAATTGCAACATTTTATATATTTTAGAAAACGGTTATTTTTAAAAACTCTGTTTTTATCGTGTCCTGTTTGCATTTTATTGCTCATCACCAACATTTATTTCTTCTATTAACTACCCGATATTTGGAAAGGAAATATAAAAGAATAAGCCAGGAAGACCAGTTGTAAAACTCGTTCAAAAGTAGGTTGTCCAAACTATTTATCAAGCTGATGCTGGAGCCAATATCCACAATAAAAAGACCATAATTAAAATACATTATAAGATTTTTTTTTTATTTACCTGATGAATCACTTTCACTGTCAAATGACTTTTTGCCTTTTTTTTCTTTTTTGTTTCTCTCTTTCACAGTCTTCTTTTGCAATTTATTCAGTTTCCTGAGAGACAAAGAGACAAAGTCAGCTGGTATCAAACATTGTGATAAAACTAGCTTTAAAAATAAACTGACATGAAAAGCAACATGACTACTTATGGTCAGTCTATAAATGTTTGGGCTATATGCTGATATTCCCATCTAACAAGCAAAAGTCTAGTAAAAAGTTTGACAGACACATAGTATATACTAAATTAAAAAATTCAACAACATAGTGCATGTACATTTAATAATCTAGAATATTTTTTTAAGAGGTAAAATACCTTTATATTTATAGGTATAGATTAAAAGGTAATATTTATCATTACAAATATACAAATAGTTCAAAACATTTATCATTTTAAAACATTATTAACTTTTTATTACCAGGAAAATAATTACTTTTGTTAACATCACTCACTTTAGCAACTTCTTTTTCTGTTTGGGAGTTAGACTTTTTAGAAACTTCACCTCTGGATCATCTTCATCTTCTTGTGAGAGAATTTTGTGCTAATAAAATTTAAGAATATAATTTATTGATTTTTAAAGTTGAAAAATAAATTATTAGTGCATTCATAAGATAATACTGTACATATAGCAGTGTAACACTGGAAATTGGATCATAACCTTTGAAAGATTTTTAAAGCTTATACCAGACACTATTAGAAGGATGGGGCTTGTGGGAGAAATAAAAAGGTGTAATTCACATCATCTAAAGTCAGTAAAATCATCCTCTTTTCATCCATCATAAATTACAATTTACCCATAAATCCTTATAACTTATTTGGGATAAATTATTATAGAAGGATTTGTTTTTCTCAGTGATTGATAGAGTATAATCATTATTCCTTTTTGGTACTGCGTCTGGTTTTTTTAAGAAAGATGGTACAGACTGAATTGTAGTCTCTTGTGATAATAGGTATTGCAGCTTTAAATCTACAGTTCATTGTACCATATCTAGTACTGTTTGTCTAATTATAATAAGTTATATGGAGCACAGAATAATTAAACTATAAAACTGGGTAAAAAAACAATTTTTTTTCAAGAATAAATCATAGTACATATAGAACATAATGAATACATTTAAGTACACCATTCTATCTATAAATAAGTTTAGCTTATTGAGCCCTGTTACGATGCACACCTACTATACCCTCTTCATGTAAGTGATCTAATTTTAGTACCAGGATTTACTCAAGAAATAAAAATAATAATTTAACGTGGACAGAAGTTCACTTTTATAAATTAAGTAATTAATGAATTGAAAAATGCTGTTGAAAATATATCTTTACCTCATTACCAGGTTCTGACTCCATCATTCTATACAGCACACTGTTCTTGAAAGTAAATCCATCTTCTTTTAGACCATCTAACAAACTTGAACTGCTGGACTTGGCTGTTGAAAAAATTATTAAAATTGATCAAAACATAAGTGAAAGAGAGATATCAGTTTTAATCTGAAAAGATCACTGACATTTACAATTTAGAATTCTGTAGACTGTTTTGCATAATACAAAAAAAAGTCTGTAGAATATAATAAGAAAATAATTATTTTTTCCGCAAAAAAATATGATTTGTACATATTTATAAATAAAAAACTAAAGACCTTTCAGCTTTGACTCTTCCTTCTTATTGTGTTAACACAGTTAAATGAATAATTAAATTGAGTAATATTTTTTGCAAGAATTAAGCCTGAGTTTTAAGCAATCGTTTATTCATTTTAAGGATTTAATAATTATTTACTGTGAAAGATAGTGTTCCGCAAACTTCATTTCTTTACCACAGCCGCAACTCTTATATGATAAATAATTCTGACATTTTTTTTATGTCTGACTAAATTTATTTAGTAGAAAGTCAATATAGTAACAAAAAACACAGATTAAAATGTACAATGCATGAAATGGATTCTATTGATATGCTTGCATTTTTAATGCAATGGTGTTGTGTAGTCAGGCTCATGAGCTATAAAAATGGTAGCTTTGATTAGGTAAGATATATTCATATGAAATTCAGTTTTGCAGTTTGTACTTTGTGTAGTTTATGATAGAAAACATGTGTATTAGAAACAGGTGGTACCAAACAGTGAAAGAGATAGCTTTCATATGACCCTTTGTTTTTATAGTGAACTCCTTTTCACCATAAGACTCTGCTTTTTCATCAAATAGTTTCCTATATGTCAACAAGTTTTAAAAGATTTTCTTGAGAACTGGCAATTGCTTGAAGTAATAATAAGCCATAGTTTCATACCATAGAGAAGATTATTGTCTTTGAGCAAAACTAACAAAATTGACATTCTAGTTCAACATGAAGAGAGGCAATGGACCCAAATTAGTGGGTTAAAAATTATAGTTCATAAGAAAAGGGACTGATAACGGTGCAATGTAGAGTACTGTACTAGAAGGTCCCAAGCAAATGCTGAGAATTATTTTTTTTTAGGTCTCTGGTAAAATTCCTAAGTCCACCCAGGTTAAAAATGGACAAATCACATTAGGTGGGAAAAAAATGGCCATTGGGCCTTATGCTGTGGTTTAGAAAAATGTAAATAATACACTTCATCTGACCATACTAGCCCTCATTGGTCGTAAAAAGGGAATCTTTACTAAAAAAAATATATTTCTCTTTGCTTGTCAGGCCCTTCTCTCTACCACATCAGGCAGGAGAGTAAATAGTCTACTCAGGGACGAGGCGTGAGTGTTGCCGGTCATAGTCATATTTATAGAAAACGGTGTTTATTGAAAATATTTAGCATAATCATTCGTAATTAAATGACAAGTTTAAATATAAATAACATTCATTTTTATATAAATCAAGTATGCTGTTAGTCTAATAATTTATACAAATATATAAATCTATGTTTGTTTGTGCCTTGTATATAGCATAAAAACCTTAATAAATAATTTTTCTCTTAGAGTTATGACCGGCAACACTCACGCCTCCTCAATGAGTCTACTGCAGTATTTATTAAAAAAAAAAGTTAATTTAATGATACCAAAAAAAAAGAACATACGCAATTCTGGCTCTGCAGTAAGATTTTTGCCGTACAGAGGACAAATTTTGTCTGTATTCACATGTCCCCACTGGCGACATTTAATGCACCGAACATTTCTAACTTCTATTCCAAATGGCTGATCTCTGATAGTATCATCATCTTTGGCATAACTGAAAAATGGTTGAAGAAAATTTTATACAACACATGTGATACTTTTCAAAAGTTCACTTCCAGTCAACGATGTGGCAATTTTGCAAGCATGAGGTGTATTTGAGATTAACTAAATCTCCAGCACTGCTAATCAATTAACGTACGCACAACTCAATGTGCTTTTAACGATTTTAAGATAATTTTAAGATGTAATAAGAACTATTTACTTACGCTTCTCTTGGAGCATTATATTTTCTTTGCCATTCAAACTTTATTTCTTGCTGTGATCCCTCTGATTCCTGTAATGAAAAAAAGTAACAATATTCTTAACAAATATGATAGTCACACCTCTAATCGTCTATCAGATAAAACTGAATAACAAATTTAGATTTTATTTTCCTTGTGTAATCTTTAAATTAAAGCTTTCTCATGACCGAATTGAAGCCTTTAATAAAATATATCTGCAATTATAAAGCTTAAAAGATGGAAACTTTCAAAACTGACTATCTTCCTCAAAAAATAAATAATACCTCTTTTTTCTTTAAGCCTGGGGGAGCATCATAAAGAAAGCTAAGTCCTAACTTGGCTTTTTCATCACCCAACAGAGCCCTGTAAAAAAAATAATTATTTAACTTTAACATACATACAATATTTACTTGTTAGCTCAATTTTTCTCTAAACCTCAAATTATAATCCGCTAATAGTAATAAAAAAAAAACCTGTTGCTCAGAACTTCTTGTTCCTTCTGATACTGTGCAAGTAATTCTTCTTGTTGTTTTTTCTCAAAAGCTGTTTTTTGCTCTGCCATCCATTTCTGAAATGATAAAAAAAAATGAGAAATTTAAACATTTTTATTTACTAGCAAAAAATAAACAAAAAATTAATAAAATGCATGTGAGTGATATAAAGACATTAATTCTTATAGGGTCATTCCTTGTCAACTCAATCAGTTTTTTGACAATTGTTCACCCGACCCTCTCAGATCTTCCTGAAATTTTTATGGCTTGTGGTACATTCAAAGTTAAGTAATTCCTGAAAATTTCAGGCCATTTAGTCAAAAACTTTCCGAGATATGACTTTTTTAAGTTTTAAGGGTAGTCGCAAGTTCGCGTGACATTTACATTTTCGCGATATTTGAACATGAATATTTCAAAAACTAAAAAAGGTATCAGACTGAAATTTTCAGTATTTACTCATTGGTTTATCTTGAGTTAAATTATGTATTTATCTTAAGTGTAACTTGCATACAGAATGCCCTAAAAAATTCCAAACATTGCACTTCAGACAGTTTTCATCAATATTTGACCCGGTATAGCCAAGAACCTATAAGACATGAAATGATGTTTGTTATAAAATTAGTAAGTACCATATATGTGTTTATTATTTTGATAGAGAATTTATGTTAACCAATAATAGTGCACTCATGGTGGGCCTTTTTTAGCATCATGGTCGTCCATTTTTGCACGCATTGCAACCCCCAGATGACCATGTAAACAGTAATTTACACTTTTCATATTTTGCACACTTGTTAACCTTGACAAGTGAACACCACTGGTTGAGTTGACATGGAATGACCCTATAATGTGAACTAGTTTAACAAATTCATACTAATGTAAGATTACACATAGTTGGAATTAGTGTTACGGTCTACGTTTGATCTATTGGCATAGCTTTAAAACCAAACAAGGTATACTAATTCTTCCACATTTAAATTTGATAAGTATTATTTTGAAATAAAAGATATAAAATTTTTTTTTATAAAACAACAATTTATAGCTGATTTATGAGGAAGTAATTATTTTTGATAAGCATAGGAAGATTTTCAACAATATTATCAGAGTCCCCCACCCCAACACATCCTTCAAAATAAAGCTAAAAGCTTTCATGTCTGGTAATTATTATTAAAACTTTTCTATTAACTTGTGCTAGACTTAATAGATTTAATATTTAATCATGATTGATGTAAGTTCTTCAAATACGATGGCCTGAAACCATCACCAATGCCAGCCTTTTAGAACGAACCAGCCAAGCTTCAATGGAAGAAGAGATCAGGAAGAGGGGATGAGGCTGGATCGGCCACACATTACAAAAGCCAGCAAGTAACAACACTAGGCAAGCATTGAGATGGAATCCTAAAGGAAAAAGAAAGAGAGGCTGGCCAAGAAACACCTGGAGGCGAGAATTTGAAGTGGACATCACCAGGATGGGGTTCAGCTGGAAGCACTGGAGAGAATGGCTCAGGACAGAAGTCGCTGGAGATCTTTAGTTGGTGGCTCATACTCCGATGGGAGTGACGGGCAATGATGATGATAGTTAATGTATTTTTATAGTGATTTTTGTTCCCATTATGTCTGGCTTTATTGCTATAACTTTTTTTTAAAGATCGCAATTTTATTGACCATTTTTATGAACCAATATGGTGATCAATTTCAAAACTTCACAATTATAATATTTTTTAAATAAAGATTTGAAAATAGAGTATAACCAATATTGCATCAAATGAACATACATTATTATAATGCTGAAATATGTACTCATTTGTTATAATTATTTGGTTTTTTTTGTTTGTTTGTACATGCAATATATAAGATTTTAAAGTTGCATAACCTATGCCATGGGAAGATATAAATTATAATGAATTCATAAATTCTTCACTGTTTATAAAGTCAACATGAAATATATATCATCAGAAAAATCATTTAATTTCCAACATGTTGGTATAAAGATCATATCATACTTTTTAGTTTGGGGTTGATCAATACTTGTGCAATAAAAAAAAAATGTTACATAAATAGTGCACCCTCATGTCCTCCATAAAAAACTTTATAAAATCTTCATCAATTTTAATAATTGTTACACTATTGTACAAGAAATTTAATGGTCTTTATTCTATCTTGATAATACCTCAAGGCTATTTTAATATCCTCCTGATAAAATTTTCAGTTGCAAAAATCAAAACTGAGAAAAAAAATAATCAAACGTTCTGATTACTAACTTTTTATATATTCAATTCATAACTTCGATTCTTCCACACAATAATACAGATAATTTATATCTCTGTAATAAAATGTATACTTTTAAGGAAGCATCTCTTTTACTTTAAAAGTTATAGGTCTTTTAGAGTACCCAAGCGCTTTTCACAAAAATTTTTACTCAAGCCCAAAATCGCTCTGGGTATCGCTACTTTTCCCCCTAAGTAACCAGTGGGTCAAATCAGTGATCCCCAACCCCTGGGCAGCGGACCGGTAAGTTGGACGAATGTTACCGGGCCGCCCAAGAAACATTAAATTATTTCCTTTTTATTTATTTATCTCGTGATTGTGTGACATTCCATGGAAGAGAAATAATCCCCACCCTCCAAGTGGGCAGTGGTGAAATTATCAAACAGCGATCGGTCCGTGGCGAGAAAAAGGTTGGGGACCACTAGGTTAAATGGAAGCCTCAAAAATATCACTGTAATATGTAAAATATCTAATATAATTAAAAAATTACTTTTTTCTATGCAAAAAAAAGTAAGTGCTAGCTAATATAAAATTAAAAAGTACAACACTAATAAAGTTAACCAGACTTTTTCATTCACGTCAAAGACCATTAAATTTTCTATTATTTGATATATAACAGTTAAAAATATTCATCACAAAACACATTTTCTAAGAGATTTATAAATAGAATCGCGTAAAAAAATTATGAGCAGACACCAGTAAAATAATTTATTGCTGAATAAGTTGATATTTATTTTGCTGAATTTGTACTTCGATGCAGTAAGCTATCTCTATATTTTATGGTATTGGATTAAGTATGTAGCATGTTGGGATAGTACCATGTAAAAGGTATGTAAACACAAAAAATCTTGTCTACATTATCATAAGGAAGTGGCTATGGATACTGCAGACGTACTCCATATTTTTTTCCGGGGTACGTGATAGATGTGCGCATGTGCGGCAGTCAGACTGCATTTTATCGCTAATATTTGTTTTCGGGGCTAAGGTTAGGGTTAGGAATAGGGTTAGGCACAATATCTATAGCCGGACCCTGAAAAAAAATAATACAGAGTCCGGCTATCGCGCACGCGCTCATCTACAGCCGTAAAAAAATAAAGTCCATCTAGAGTGCATGCGCATATCTATCATGTACCCTGGAAAAAAAAATATGGAGTATGTCTGCCGAATCCGAAGCCACTGTGTTATCATAATTATGATAATGATTATTTATATTAAACTTTAATTTAAAGTAATTAAAGATTCTGTTAGTTATAAGATATTAACAAATTTGATTTTTATGGATTACGTAGACCACAGAGGCAGAGTTATGTAAATGTTAATTTATTTTTTAATTGATATTACTTCTTTAATTTTTAAGGATTCATCATTGTCATTAAAGTTCAAAGTAAAAAAAATTTCTTCAGTCAGATTTCAGTCTTTTAATTTAAAAAAACGGACAGGCTACGCTTACGTCAAGACGTAATTCGTATTTTTTTTCCGGCTTATGTCAATAGATATTTCTCCACACCCTAACACTGTCCCTAACCCTAACCTTATCCCTAACCCTAACCCTTTTTGTTTACGCGTTCGTTAAAAAAAAACAACGGTATTTTAACACTTTATTTAAATTACCCGTTTTATGTTATCCTTGCTGGCAGGATGAAAAAACTTCTTTGTCATATAATTATTAAATCCTTTCCCCATGTTTGAAAATGAGAGTCTAACAAAATTATAAAAAATTAATAGGTCTGGTCCCTGACAGAAAGAGTACGTAACAAAAACAAAACAGTAAACCGGAGCTTCCGGAACAACTAACAAAAATAACACTAGTACGATATCGCATTTAATCCCGAGGCTAACAAAGTCAACTACAACTACACGTAATTTTCTTTCTTTTTTTCTTTTAACGAGTTGAATAGATTGCCTGATTGTTTTAATTGCATTCCTTTTCGAAAGACCATAAAGCATATGAATTTTTTATTTAGCTCATTGTTGTTAATAGTGTTTAGGGCAGCCTTTGACCCCATGGAAATAAATATATAAATATATAGTTTAATTATAATAAAAAACGATATTTGATTAAGGCGTGAAAAGTGTATTAAAAGACACTAGTATAAAATTATTCATTATAATGTTTACAGTGTGAGTCTGGATGACATCGCATGACACTTTTATTTAGTATTTATCTGCACACTTTACACACCAAAAGCCACATATCAGCAATAACTATTTTAAAGAGGCTTCAATTTATATTTCATAAATTAACTAATAACAAAAGCCACATATAAGAAAAAAAGTTTTCAGAAGTGTTGCTCTACCCACACAGTACCACTGGTATATTAATTATTAAGTATATAGTTTATTGCATGCACATTTTAATCTTAATATTAAACATATAATTAATAATATAATAAAAAGTAATTCACATATCATAATTAATATTTGTGCATTTTCTTCATCACTATTGACCATCCATAAAAAAAAATTAATTTATTGTTTTTTTTGTGTACATCTTAAGCTTTACAAATATATATAATTATATATTTTTTTAAAAAGTAAATGCACAATACTCACATGACTATTCCGCACTCTGGTGTCACTATGGTTGGTGTCACCCGGTATGGAATATTCAGGGTGCTACCCCCCACCCTCCCAAGACTGCCACCATGAGCAATGGTACATATTTTGAATTTTCCTTCACTAGACCTTAGAGAATTTACTTTAAAATACTTTAGCGATAAAAACGATAGTATTACTGACTGTATTTCAGAAAGATGTATATTACATTCATTAAACTAAGTTTGTAATTTAACCCTCCAATTTCATGAAACCATGTGACAACATGCGTCATTTTTTTTTTAACCTTTGCAAAAAAAACTAGATTGATCCGAGCAGCTTTCAACTGTATTTATTTACCTATGCTCCAGATGCTCTGTATGGTGGCAACCTGTGGTACTGCTCTATATGGTGACACCCTGTTCTATTGCTTTGTATGGGGACACAAATCTGTGCTACTGCTCATGTTTTTAACTATGATCATTTATAAAACTGAATTTACCGATTTTTTTCTGCTATGAAATTTAGAACTGTTCATTTTGGGGTCACCCTTAAAATGTTGTCACCCGGTGAAGACCACAACCCCCGCACCTCCCTAGTGATGCCACTGTCCACAATTAGGACTAAAATTATACAACAAAAGTTTAAAACAGTCTATTATATTATACTGTCGTAATAAAAAAAATTATCTTCGCTACTACATGTATTAGTTTAGGTCTATATCTTGTAACTTCTGTTTCATTATTTTTGTCTAATTTCTCATTTACAGACCTCTCTTTAATGTATTTAAAAACCTCATGATAAAATGTTAAGCCTTATGTGTGTCATTTGAAAGAAATATCTGCAGAAAGGGATTTAAAAAAAAACAGAAGGTTAGTCAGCATGATTTTTTTTTCTTAATGATTATCAGATGAAAAAAGTTAACAAACAAAAAAAAAATTTTAAACTATTAGAGACTACCAGGCCTCTGGAGAGCTAAATACAGCCAGTGCATTGTTCCAGGGCCTGCAAAGCTGGACATCAAATTTTTAATTCACAATTTCTTACAATACTGAATTAAACGGTCCATAGAAAAATGGACCATTTCTTTGTTCTGTTCAGTCACATGGCATAATATTGAACTATCCATTGTGATTGATGGTTCTAGATAATCTCTTGACAAATTAGTAATATGGGTTATATAGATACCTCACTTTCTTGTGTAAAGAATTTCATATAGATACCCACCAATACTGTTCCCTATCAGCTGTAGATGCACATGCGACTCAACAAGGATATGAACACTCATTACAACCAAACACACTTCTCATTTAGCAGGCCAGAATTCTGTAATGTTGCACACAAAGATGTTCATTTCCTTATGAAATTGCGCACAGTCAATATTTTTCACAGCATACTGCCTTCGTACATTAGATCAGGGCCGCCGAGAGGGGGGGGTCATTGCCAGGGGGGCCAGCATCTGTAAGGGGGCAGAAAGGGGGTCCGGCAGCCCCGACCATGTCAATTTTTTCACGACTCATTGTTTATTAAGGGGCCTGCAATGATGTCCTGCCCTGGGGCCCGCGTTGCTCTCGGTGCCACTGCATTAGATGGAACATTGTCCAGGATTCTTACAAAAATCTTATGCTAAATAATTTGTAATCAAATAATTTTTTTTTACATTAAACATCAATAAAAATTATTAAAAGAAATAATCCAGAAGACTGAATGTGTGCTAAACCGTGAAGGTTAGTGCTAGGGTGTCTCTAGGGTCCAGACAACATCCTTTACCATACCTATCTTTATATGGACACCTGTTATTAGCAGGGTTGTTAGTATCGAAGTATTGGTATCAGCCAATACAGTATCGGCGATACTTTTTAGTATTGGTTGCTGTATTGCCGGTCCTTTTTGTAACAAGTATTGATTTGTGTATCGCAGATATATTTTAAAAGAAAAATTTTCTATACTCGATACCAATACTTTTCTATTGCCACTATTAACTATTAGCAGAAAAACAATGGCGATTTTAACACCTTGTTTTAAAAGTAATCTACATAAATTCAATAACTACTAGTAATCATAGCCATCAACCCTACCAATATTATCACCACCCATCTCCCCACCAATACAACCACGGTCAGAGAGTTAAAGGAAAAATTAAATTTAAATTTTCTTTTGAAGTTTTGCTTTGCGCGCCGAAATCTATAAATATTATTCTTATATTCATTTACTTTCTTTCTATCAACTATTTGTTCAATGTTTCAATGAATGACAGAAAAGAAAACTTTTTTTCTTTTTTCATCGATCTATCAGTTATATAAAAACTTGAAAAACTTGCACCCTTTATATTTAAAAAAAAATAAGTATTGCTATTGTATTGGTATCGATTTTGGCAATACATTTTTACTTGAGTATTTGTATTGGTATTGGCGATACGCTTTTCATGAAGTATTGGTATTGGTATTGAGGATACAATTTAAGAATATTGTTAACAACCCTGGTTATTAGTTGAGGAAGATGAAAGTGTTTGTGGTGTTGTGCCCATAGTAAGCCTTTGCTAGCAGATATAGATGCCTGGTGATTTTAATGAAAATCCTCATTTTTTTACAATAATATCCATAATTGTGAATATAAGTATGTATACAAGCTACACCATACTATGGTGCAAGGGGGTATAAAACACCCTGGCGGCAGCTTCTAAGGGACTGCAAAAATCATGGCAAGGAGATGGTATTTTTAGAAGAAATAAATAACTTTTAATTTAAAGAAATTAAATATTTATCTTGTCATAAAATGTTATAAAATAACTGTTTGGGATTTCTTTGTGTATTTCTATATTATTTTAATAAAATACAATTCACAAAAAAACATTTTTATGTAATGTATTGTACAGCTTCATTATTATTCAGAGTAGGACACAGAATTCAGTACTGATGACAGTTAACATTGCTTTTATTTTACCTTTTGCCATTTGAAATTAATTTTAACTTGTAAATGTTAATTTCATTGAGATTAAAAATGATTTTCAAAATGTACCAATTTATCTTAAGATGTGTCACTGTGTCGACATATGAAAATTTTAAAACCTTGGTCTCTATGACAGTTATTAATATTTGTGTAAAAATATACAGAAATTAAAAACATTTACACTTTTGAAATTATTTTCATACATATAGTTTTTTATTGGTTATGTTTTACCTGTCATCATTTTTTATTTAGTTTGAATATTTCCAGGGTCACTATTCTCCCTGAAGAACCCTCTCGAAAAACTGGATCCATATTTATTATTTTATATAAATATACGCTTCAGTAAGAATTTAAAACTCAACTAAATTCAACTTGGTTGGCATGTTTTTTATTTTTCTTTACATATCAACTGTGGCATTTTGTTTTCGTACAACTATTTGATTAAATTACACCTCTCCATTTCCATCCTTTTGTAGATGGGGGAAATTTACTTATGCTCTATAAGAAATTTTGTACAAAGTATAAATACTCTCTTGATTATTGTACTAATTTTAATGATTTTTCTTTGTTTTTTAAATTCTGGTTTCATTGTAACATTTCATTATGGACCAACAGGATGGTTTAAACCAACATGGGTTTAACGGATTTGTTAAGGGTTCTTTCGGAGAAAGAAAATCAGTGATGAATTCATTATAGAATTATATATGGTCAGCATTTTTCTAAAAAAAAATGATAGTATGATTCTCATTTTATTTGTATAAGAAGGGCTCTTACTTTGGTTGGATTTTCGTGTCTGTAAAACATTTTTAACCATGTTTACTTCCCTTTTTATAATTATACTATCTTTCCCTTCAGTGTCGTTATTTATTTTTTCTAGAGATAATAAATCATATCGTCTATCTATTCTATTCCATTCTTTCTTTATCTCACTCAGTCTGTTTTTTTTTCTTCTTTCTTTTACTCGCCTCTTCTTCGTTAGTTTTTTCTGCGTGTGTTTTGTTTGTTTTTTTTTTTGTCTCTCCGTGCATTGCGGACAGACATACACATGAATGTG
>JAGDYQ010000002.1:8830118-8849404 GCA_021962125.1 Bulinus truncatus
GTCAGTCAATATTTTCAAAAAATATCAATTCAATGGGTAAAGTTTGTCATTTCTTTATCAAAGTTAGAAAAGTAAAAGCAGACTCAGGTCTAAATTATGCTTGAGTGAGATGTCATTCTACGATTGTGATGGTGGAGCAAACCACAGAAAATATTTAGACTCAATGATGCACCTTTGTTTAATATTTCTTGTATGATGTGAACTCAGAATAAGGAAAACAACTTTTTAATCTTATAATTTTTTTTTAAATGCAAGTGCTTAAGGTGTAAAGGTGGATGAAAAATGTGTACCAGATCTATGTTAAAATCTTTCCACTATAAATATTATATTAAATCCCTGCCTCAGAATATTATATATAGATATTCTGAGACACAACATTTCACAAAGAGACCTGTGCAGGGCCCGGATTTACAATATTAGGGGCCCAAGGACAACAAAAATTTGAGGCCCCATTTTGAAAAAAAAATATTGCTGAGTTTTAAAAAAAATATTTGCATACTACTCAACATTTTGGGGCCCCTTATTTTGCCGGGCCCTAGGCCACAGCCTAGTCAGCCAATCTGTCAGCCCAGGCCCTGGGTCTGTGGTGAGGCTTCTAAATATAGTAGGACTCAAATTTAGTGATCAGAAAACAAAACAACAATACCATTAATGGGCTTCACAAATTTTTGTTTAATGCAAAAAACATCAGTGTAAGTTGCATACATTAATGTTCAGAATATTCATCTTGAAAGAACGCCATTTTTTTTCTGAGATAGTTTGACTAGAAATGGTACAAACATTAAGCTAATAACTCTGATACATACAACAATAATTCACAGAGTGACCACAAAAACACTACCTTGATTTTAAGTGGTTACAAAATAATACTTTTTTTATACACTATATTATAACACTATTTCTATTTTGATGCTACAGTTTCTTTACCTCCTATGGTAGGCTGCTGATCATGAACCAACTGTATTATAATGCACATACCCGACTTGATAAAATTATTTACAACATTAGTGATCAATGATTTACAGCTATAATGATCAATGATTTACAGCTATAATGATCGATGATTTACAGCGGCGGAACGAAATATTTTAAGGAGGGGCAAGCCAAAATTCAAGGGGGTGGCGCCGCCCCCCCCCCCTGAAAATTTAAGGTGGGGGGGGGGGGGGCAAGACAAAATATGACCGAAAGACAAATTTTACCCCCTTAATTCAATAATAGAATATAGTAATTCTGTAGCAAGTATTTAATCGATATTATTAAAAAAATAATAATGAACATTGAGCACTTCTGTCGTCAACTGATTCGTAATGTCAGTTTATTTACAAATTTAATAGTGAAATTAGATCAGGAAATTACTGATAATTATCATGAATGATGATGAACATGAAACTGAAACCGGAAACGGGAAACTCAATAAACAAAAAGTAATTTATGAAAAGATAATAAATAATTGTATTTTCTTTAAAAATTACATTTGCTTTCTGTCTGTCTGTTCCCTTAAAACTCAAGATCCAGACAACCAAAAAACGTGAAATTTGGTACACGTGCACAAAATTACATGGGAAAGGTTCTTAAACAGATTTCGTTCCATCTCAATGGGTACTTTAATTGTAATTAATTATTTAAGATATCAAAGATATCTCTCCCAAATAGCTAACTTACTATAAATATGATCGGTACAGGGAACCAAATATCACATTACTTACTACATTATTACATTCCATTCCTTCATCCATAGGAATTGTTATCTTTTGCTACAGTCATGCCTAAGAGAGAGAGAGGGAGGGAGGGAGGGAGGGAGAGAGAAGGGGGAGGAAGAGAGGGAGGGGGAGAGAGAGAGAAGGAGAGAGAGAGAGAGAGAGGAACTGCCAAAAATGTTGTGTATCATATTGCTTTAAGATAAATGTACCCTTTTATTGCATGCAAATAAACCCTTTTTTACGCGTCTTATTTTAAATCTTAATTAAACATCAAATTACGCTTCTTAAATAAACAGAAAATTTTATTTTAAACCAGGGCAAAGCCGGGTACTTGCAACTAGTTTTAAAATACGCCACAACAACTCTCAATAATGTGATTACTGTAAAATAATAATTAATTATAATTTCTTTCCATTATTAAATTTAAGAAATAAATCAAATGATTTATGAAAATGATACATATAAACTAAAATGAATTACATAGTTAAAAAAGTTAAAGTTAAAATTTTAGGGGGGGGGCAGACTGGAAATTCAAGGGGGGGGGCGCCGCCACCCTTTAAAAGTTTTAGGGGGAGGCCTCTGCCCCCCTCCCCTGCTCCGCCGCATTCCTGCAGATCATTCATAGTCACTTGAGATGATTGTTAATTATTGACCCCCCCCTCCGCCAATCAAACATTTCACTGTAGTCTCACAAGATGTTAGCGACTGTATGTAATCAACAAATGAGAATTTATAATGTATTGAGACTTGAACATTGCAGTAAAATTATTAAAATTAGATTTTTATCCTTTTAAAATCATGGATTTTTGTGGCATCATGTATTAAAAAAAAGAGTCATCAGAATCCATATATACAAAAATTGAGCATAAAAAATGTCTGCAACCTAAATACCATTTAACTTTTGTGTGTGTGAAAAACCTTTGTTTTATAAACATTGTACACGTTTTTTTTTTGTTGATTAAAATTGAAAGAAATATTCTGAGCTCTATTTCAACAAATAAATAAAGCAAAATAAAAAAAAAAATGATTCTACATTTAATTGTACATTGACTCATTGAGCGTTCAGCAATAGTTGCACTATTATGTGGTAGCTTGGGGCTTGGACTATTTACAAAATAAAACACACGATTTGGAAATAAGGATTAAAATTATACAAAGTCTGAAGCATTCTCAAACAGATCACTCTTAGGACGGGGAGTGGACGTGTGAGTTCTGTCACTCAAATGACCTTTGAACTTGGCCTTTAACATGGCTAATTTTTCTAAAGAAGACGTATTACTTCGAGGCCGAAAGATTTGAACCGGAGGGTCAAGAAACTCCATGGAAGGCAGGCGGACGAAAGTCGTTGGTCTTTGCAAATCTTCAGAGCTTTTTGACAAACGGCGATTGGCTTTTGATGCCTGATCTTGTCGACCATTGGTTGTGTCTAAGAAATCACGTGATTTGGACACACTCTGTTTATTAATGTTTGTGAAGAAGCCGCAAGATGATGGCCGGTTTTCAGTCTTTTTGTTAGTATAAATTTCACCTTTTTGTTTCTCCAACATTTTTTTATTTGCTTTTGAGTGATTGTCTTTTTCGCCTCTTCGGGTTAGATCGAATCGTTCATTGCTGATTGGTTCACTTAGCGCTCCACGGGTTGAAGTTGAACAGACTTCATCATTTAACTCATGATGTTCTTGTGTGAGAAGAGGTGTTTCAACAGAAGGTGAACGGGTGCCAGACCTTTCTTTGGCGGAGTTGTTCTTCGATTTGTTTCCGTTTACCCTATTGTGTAAAGAGCTGGGCCTGTCGTAAGGTGTGGCATCGGCCAGAGACTCACGCTCGATGTTAGCTTTGAGCAGACGGAAGGTTTCATTGTTACACAGTGCTTCAGCATTGCCTGTATCCTCTTCAGCATCTTCATTTATTTCGTTCAAGTTTTCTGGGATTGTATTTATGCCATTACCAGGGGAGCGAACCCCTGCGCTGGCTTTTCTCACACACACGATCCTGTCGCCCCTAGTAATCACGATGTCACCATTTTTGTGTACAATGTTCTGATTGGCCGGTAAACTCCCACGTCGTAAAATGGAGATGACAGACATAAGACGATTGGTTCTTTGAGTGTTATTGGCTTCTGTGAAATAGAGGGGGGAAAACAACAGTTTTAGAAACGATATGATATCAATTTGCATTATTTAACATCTATTATTATTTAACTACTCAAATGCTTGCTGTTTTAAAAAAAATATTAAAATTATATTTAAAAAATCTACTTTAAACCTCATTCTTATAGCTTAGAATTCAAACATACACCGTAATCCTGTTGTTACTCATTAAGTCTCATAAGACCAAGGTGTAGGCCGTATATTTATTTTTCTCTACTACTGGAGTGTCGTCTGACTAGAACATTACAATTAAAAAAAGAAAACCAACAAAACTGAAGAATTTTCAGGAGCCTATACACACATACTCAATCACGCATGCGCATGCAGACACGAAAGAAAAGCTCAGTTATAAAGATAAATATTTAATTGTGTGAGACTGTTAAAACATTATGGAATTGTGAACATGTAATGTATTGCAGAATTTCCCACGAGATTCTGACCATGAAAAATACCTGGCAATGAACATGTAGGCCTATGTGTGTGTGTGAGCAGACGAATATAAATATTTCTTGGACTTCAACATGACGTCGAACATAGAGAGAGTTGCAGTAGACAGTAAGAAAAAAAATTAGATACGCAAGGTAGAGCTTTTGAGTTTATAAAAAGCACAAACCAAAACTGAATTGAATAATAACATTTCCAGTGATTCCAGTGTCCTAGTTGTCTGAGAAACCTGGCATTGCTATGTTGTCATGGTGACCTAGAGCAGTATCGTAGCAAGCGGCAATTGCGCCCGAGTAGGAATCTAAAAATATCACCCATATTCCAGTGTTAAAAATTACTACTGTGGTTTAAAATGCAACCCCTTGCAAAATAAGTGATTCCCTTGGTGGAACGAAATTTTTTGGTTTATAATTACTTGGTACGCATAGCCTACGCTGATTTGATAAGTCGTATAGTATCGTATTTTTCAAATGAGTCATTTTGGTAACAGAACATTGCCATATTAAAAACAAGCAAAAATTAAGCATTTTCATGTATAAATAGAGAGGGAAGTAAGTCATGTTTAATAAATAAATAATGATTACGCCCCTTTGTTTAGCTTATAATCTATATATAATATATAAGCCCCTTATGAACCATGAAGCCCAGCCCTGAGAGGTCATATCGCAAAATGGACTTTTGATATACACATAGCAGGCCAAGACCTACAAAATGATATATACATCATGGTTCTAGAACGTATGGTTGCTGAGATATAGGGCGCTCCTTTAATATAGCTTATATAGTAAAAAACGGTACTTAATAAGCCCCCTTTTTCGGCCCTCAGAGGTCAGATCGCGAAATGGACTTTTGATGCACACATGGCAGGCCAAGACCTACAAAATGATATATACATCATGGGTCTAGGACTTATGGTTGTTGAGATCTAGGGTGATGACGGACAGACAGACAGACAGACAAAATGGGGACAATAGAGCATTTTTTTTTCGAAAATGCTCTAAAAACTCAAAAGTTAAACAAAAATTATCCTCCCCATAATAAAAATTGACCCATACATATTACCTACCAAACTTCTCCCCATTTCAATTAAAAAAAATATTTTCAGCGTTATAAAGTTTATAAAATAGTAACATTGATCAACTACCGCAACTCCTCTTTATATAAACAAATACTGGCCCCACCCATATTCATATGTTACATAAATATAAACATTTAGTTACGTAGAATTAGCTAAAGATAAATTGTTACGTAGAATTAGCTAAAGATAAATTGTTACGTAGAATTAGCTACAAATAATTAGTTACGTAGAATTAGTTTTTCCTCTTCTTTCAATAAAAACTAATGGGTATGAATTCATAAAGAAATAGGACCTCTTAGGGCGTTTGAATCTACAATGGTAGGTCTATGCAGTGGCGTAGCGAGCTTAACTCTCGCCCAGGACACAATACCTTTTTAGCGCCCCCCCCCCATTCGAAAACCATATATTATATGTAAAATATACCATTTGGCGCCCCTTTGTGACCGCCTGGGGCATGATGCCCCCAGCCCCCCCCCCGCTTCCACGATGGTAGCCATTCATTGGCATATTGATCTTTTCATAATATTTTCAAAGTCTACTTGCTAAAAAGATAATGAGTTATCAATTATCGGTAGATTTATTGTTCACTGAAATTTAAAATGCCTTATGGTTTTTGTTTAAAATTAATTATTTCTTATAATACCCCTCTTTTAAATATACAGGGGGAAAAAGTCACCATTATATAGGTTATCTGTAATGAGATATTCTCTAGATGCAATAAATAAATTTATGACAAGGCTTTCCTGCGGGAAATGAAAATTAATGTTGCTATCTTGTCATATACATGGATACTGTTATCTTGTTCTATAGCGGAGCAGCTGTTAATACATTGCAAAGGCATTTGGCACGAATCCTGGTTTATTTAGAATCTGGACCTGACGAGCAGTAGCTAACCATTTCCCATCACTGTAAACTGTTTACAGTTTGTGTAGTACGGCTTATGACAAAATATTGTCCGTGTAGAGATTGTTCATATTCAGAAACCGCGCAAAAGCAGCCTTAGCATTGCTGCTGAATATGAAGGTTTAGAACAATAACTTTTATTCTATAATTCGTACCGAAAAAATACTCTAGCTCAACTCCCCCCCCCCACCCCTTTCTCACAAGGTCGCTACTGCAACGTGTAACAAAGTTGATCCCGACTGGGTTGGTCCAAGTGATGGTCCAAGTGATGGATTCGAATTACAGTGTCCATCCGTGGCGCATCTATTGATATCTCAGCCTTGGTTTTAATGTAGAAAATGAACCAGAAAACTAGGTTTCATGTTCAATATAGGATTTAAAGGAAACACCCCCAGTCTTACAAGGATTACATTCCAGCCGGCTCGTTCTAATAGATAGGCAAACTATGCAGCGGCTTCACCTGCATTTCTAGGAGAACAATATTTACAAGCGGCGGCATTAACAGCTCTTTTGCCCAAGACCCCCAAATGACCTTTTCCTAGGGATCCCAAATGTATTTTTTCCTAGGGATCCCAAATGTATATCTTCCTAGATCCCCCAAATATACATCTGACTAGAGCCTCCAAATGTACCTGTGTCGAGGTCCTTCGAAAACGTCATAACGGCTCTGCATTCCAGTTAATATAGTAAAGAGTTATCTTCACAAAACTAAATCAGAATCAACCTTTGTCGACATCGTATTTTGATCAACACATATCACAACTAAAAAAAGTGTCCCATAAGACCGCTGTTTAGTAGCCTATATAGTATATAGTTAGGTTTAGGCCAAAAACTTTAACTACAATTGTTCATAGCAACATCCCAGCAACATCCACCAGTTTTTTTTTGTTAACGGGTGAAAAAATGTTAACTATACGTCACGTTGGAAAAATTTGACCAGCTTCTTTTTTTTTTGAGGGAGTGCAGGTGATGTTTTTGATTCAGTTTAGGTCAAGGTAAAGTGGATGGATCTATTAGCCCGGCAGCAGCTTGTCAGTCCAATCAAACTAGACAGAACATTTCCTGAGCTATTCTTTATAGCCTGAACCCATGAGCTAAAGTGTGGTAACCTCTATCAATCCATGCAATGATACGGACAATTTAAAATGGTCAATAGTTTGAACAATTAAGGCCCTTTTCTTCATGGTATATATTAGTCCACATATATTATGTTTAAAAAGTGCACTTTAAAACTTATTAGTTACTTTATCTTTGTAAAAAAAACTTTTGTGCAACAAAATTTATCAACTAGGCACCGTTGATGTACGAGGCAGATTGAAAATTTTTTCTAGATGTCTGACATCATTCGACAGGGATTGCGACTCAAAAAGTAGATTTTTCTTAGACAGGTAGGTGTGTCTGAGGAGAGGGTTGTGTCGCCGTTACATTTCTCCAGTGCGCAAGGGGCCCCATCAAACCTGAGGCGGTCGAATTTTTCAATCATAAATTAGCTCGACATTTCTAACGGGCCCAAATGGCTTATTTCGCACCGATGGCTCAAAGTTTCTCTTGACAACCCAGCAGACAGCTGACTTAACGCACACAAAATGAGCTTTTGTTAATTTGAATCCTGTATATTCTTATATTTTTAAATTTGAAACTATTAGAATAGTCTTTAAAAGTACAACACTGCCCCCCACCTCACTTTTAGATTACCTGCATCAGTGACATAGTTGGCCTTCTGACACAGTATTTCCTTGTAGCCCTCTCTGAATGCCGCCGATCTGAAGGCGTAGATGATTGGATTGCACATTGAGCTCATGTACAAGAAGGTGTACGCCTATGGGAGCAAAAAAAAAAAGGGATTCATTACATTGCAACATTTGTACATACTTATATATAAGTCATATGTTCATAATTTCATGTAACCACCAGTCATATTATTAAAAGAGTCCTCAAACTATATAACAATGGTCAACATTCGCCCTGGTCATCACAAAAAATGTAATAGTTTATTTCTTATATGAATCTCTTTATTTTATTATCACTATGAGATTTTAACAGATTTTTTGTACACACACACAAACACACACACACACAAAGAATCCCTTGATATTTTTACAGCTGCACATGTCAAACTAGTTTATTTTAAAATTTCAGGTTGAGACACGACCACGGTGTACAGCAATTTGGCGCAACAAAATGGTGGGTAGGGACAATGTTAACAAATATAATACAAACAAAAAAAAAAACAGCAAAGAAAACAAGAAAAAAACAAAAGTAAAATAAACATACAGTAATTCTGATTGATATGTTTTGACGTCTTAAATGAATAATTCGTGGTGATCCATATTTGTATTATTGTTTTTTCTTAAAGTAATTGTGTAACTTTTAAAAAATAAAACACATATTATGAGAATGTATATTTTTTATAGCTCTATACGTAGATATATAAGACTATATATCTATGGCTATATACCATCTAAAGATAAAAACAAACGGAAGTATCAAAAGAAAAAAAATGAGCAGAGAAATCACAAGTACCTTGCAAACTAAACTCAAGTACCATACAATCAAAACAAAAAAAAAAGTCAAAATAAACCCAGGAGGAAAAAAGCACCAGAAACTAAGCAGACAGACGATGAAAGAACAACTTGAATGAATTAGTGAAACTAACTTCGACTTGAAACCAAGTTTGGGCTGCAAGTAACATTCATCATATGTATTGTAGATATTTATGACAGTAAGAGCTAGCCTTCCTTCTAACCCAGTCATAGAGATAGAGTAGAGAGAGATAACACACAGGGAGGTCGTAAACTCAACGCTTCCTTCCCTACAGGTAAAAAATGCACCATGCAAGTTAGTAATTTTTTTTTTTAGATAGAGATGCACGTTCTATAAAAATATCGGCAACTAAATGTGATCTGTATGGGACTATGTTTTGGAGTCTGGTATTTCGATAACTTAAGAAAAATGGTCGGTGGCTAGGAAACCCAGAATAGTGAATCTGAAATGTTAAAGATAAAAGACCGAAAAGTGTAACTGTATTATATAATATTAGTATACTGAATGAAATTGATTCAAGAGATGGAGGAACTAAAAATAAAAACTTGATAAGATGTTAGCAAAAAAAAAAATTCTGCTGAATTTGATCTATCTGCTGTACACTGTAGACTTATCAAACTCATGGATGCACACACATACACACATTCGAGATTTAATAACCAACATTATTTCTATCATAATTAACTATCTTCAGAACTTCTCTATTAAACTACCATCGATGTCGCCATTCTACTCAGTAGGAGATCGTCTACTGTACAGTAAGTAACCTGTATTGTAAGTTACTATCGATACTAATGTCTTGCTGGAACTAAGTGTAGATATGGGATGTCTGGTAATCTAATCACACAACCATGGAAAGCTAAAAACCAGTTCCCACCCAGTGTCTCATTAAGATATTTTGTAAGGAGTATTTTTTTGTAAGGAGTATTATGGAGTAGGGAGTACTATTTTGTAATGAGTACTATTTTGTAATGAGTACTATTTTGTAAGGAGTACTACTTTGTAATGAGTACTATTTTGTAATGAGTACTATTTTGTAAGGAGTACTATTTTGTAAGGAGTACTATAGTTAAAAGAGTACTATTTTGTAAAGAGTACTATTTTGTAAGGAGTACTATTTTGTAAAGAGTACTATTTTATAATGAGTACTATTTTGTAAGGAGCATTATGGAGTAGGGAGTATTTTGGAGTTGGTCAAGGTCATTGCTTATAGTTCAATGGTTCTCAAAGCCGTGAGCACCAAATACACATATGTAGGCTATAACTGTAGGCTATAACTGTAGACGATAACTGAAGGCTATAACTGTTGGCTATAACTGTAGGCTATAACTGTAGGCTATAACTGTAGGCTTTAACTGTAGGCTCTAACTGAAGGCTCTAACTGTAGACTATAACTGTAGGCTATAAGATTCAGGTTTACACATTGATTTTTAGTTATTGAAATACCATTTTTTAAATTTTAATTTTAACTGGTAGAGTGCTACAAGCCACTACAGTGACTTATGTAGCTTCCCTTTGTACGCCATTGGTCACTGTAGTGGTCCGTTAAATAAATCCTAGTTTTTTAAAACTGTTATTTCAATGCTATCAACAAATTTTACAATCTTTGGATATTAAACGGAGAGTTTTCCCGTTCAGCATGTTTATTACAATTGAATTTTTATGTATAATTATATTAATACAAATAGTAAAGTGTAATGTATAGCTTTTTTTTTAAAAAAATGTGTTAATATTTACGTTCTTCATTTTTATATTTCTGGATTGTTTTGTACTTAACGATAATATTTACTTTGAAAGTAGAAAATTAAAAAAAAAATCCTTAATTATTTCGTAAATATTTTTTTTCAAAATATTTATTAAACAGGTTTGACTTCAATGCGACAGTTTATTGGCGATTGCGAAACCGAAACCTAGACCTTCCAGCTTCACAATGCAATACACAGCTGCGGGTTAAAGACTGAAATATAAATTTAGTTGATTTAAATATGTGAAATATCTTTTCTATACAAAATTTAACAGTGTTAAAAATTTTATAGTTGTTAAAGTCCTGAATCCGTTAGGTTTATTTCATTAAGAAATGTTAACTGGTAAAACCATCTTAAATAAATTGACTATTTCTATACAGTCCCGACGATCAATTTGGCTAAAGTTCAATAAAGATAAAATGTTTATCCCTAAATACTGAAGGGAGATCACGCTGACAGAAACCTTTTCTGTTCCTGGCTAGTTTGTTTAGTCCTGATCCACGAAGAAGAAACATCTGTCAGTTTGGCTGTATAGGATTGTATTATTATTGAATCGACTCTGAACCTTGACCATATGTTCACATTTGTTCTGGCATAATACACAAGCGAAAGGTATAGATAATGTTAGAGACATTCACTGTAGGACAAATAAACGGAAACTTTTTTTTTTTTAAATTATACAGACAACATGGAACGTAGTATAGACCGACAAGGACGATATTTCACAGAAAGGGGAGATAATAAAGAGAGGCAGATTGTATAGGTTATCATAACTGACTGTTTTTTTTTTCTCAAAATGCGAGAGAAATAAAAATTAATACATACGTGAAAACGTTAGACTCACCTGATCTTAGTCCAAACTGAAGCTTAGTTTTATTTATTAAGTAATGAATTGGGGGTGGGGGGGGAAGGGTCAGTAAAACATAGGACTTTGGATTGTTATAAACAGTTGCTTAAACTTAATATGCATCGTCAAATGGCTAAGACATAAACAAAAAAAAAACACGGAGTTATTAAAAAAAATACTATGTTGATCACGAAACAATCTAAAGTTAAACTTAAAAGTCGTCCTTGAGCTAAAAGCTGGTAGCTCGAAACTTTTAATTTATAAAATGTGGAACCATATAGTCTATCTAATCTGTGGGTGGAACTGTGTTGGCAGTTATATAATAAATATGTCGAGTGCTGGTTCATTAATAAATAATTTCAAAATTTCAACAATCGTAATTTAAATGGTGTGAGAAAAGCTAGAGCGTGAGTCCATTCATATTTTAAATCTATCCAGGGTATCAATCCTTTCAATAGTACTTCTAGAAATAATTTTTTTCGCCCTCTTTTTTGTTGCTGTTATGTGGGATGGGGAGATAAAAACAAATGGGGGGGGGATATATTTTAAAGGTGAAAAGTTTATAACCCAGTGAGAAGCACGTAGGTGAGTACGCCCGAGACAGAATTGGTTAGGAAACATTTTAAGAATATGCCTTCCTAATGTAGGGGTAGTCGGATTAACTTGATATGTGCAATATTATATAAAACATTAAAAAGTTATACCTAATGTATTTTCCATCTCTTTTTTTTTAAATCTCATCTTCAAAACCGAATATTGCACACGATAATGATAAATACATAATTTTCCAGTGTGGTAATTGTGGTGCTGGGTTTGTAGTTGCAATAGCTTATACGGTTCTCACACCTAGAGCGTCACAGTCAACCAAGCAGGCTTTATTGCTATGGCGCCAAATGTATTGGCATTTGAGGCTTTTTTATTTGTATGTGGCTCTTATAGCGGTATGAGGCTCTTGATTGAGTTTAGTTCTGTTTCCATTGGGTCAGTTTTTTTTTTTTTTTGTTGAGGTTCTTTCAAGTATTTCTACTATATAACCCACAATGAGTTCTTTCAAGTATTTCTACTATATAACCTACAATGAGGTTCTTATCGAATTTACGCGTCACCCTTCAAATATAGAGCTGACCCACACACAAAGCACCACACTGATAGAAACGACCAAACACACACACACAAACACTTACCGGAAGTTTCGCAGTAAATCTGCCTGATTCGTTGATAAACCGTGCGGTTTGTACTAATACAAACAGATCTCTAAATGACGCGTTTAATTATTAATAGCTACTTGTTCTCTCCACACAGCTGTAAGTGAATATCATGTTTCTATTTTGAGATATTTTAGTCCCCTTGGTAAATAGTGTTTTTTAATTCTACCCAAACTTAATTAAGTTGATAATAATTATTTATTTATAAAATAGCGTATATGTAATAGTTTATTACATAAAATTTTATTGAAAACACAGACTATATGTCGATATCATTATATAGGTTATGTTATGATTTGAATATAATCGTGACATGGGGGAGCGGCAGTAGTTGAAGTCTGTTATACACCACAAGTTATAGTAATAGTTGATGTCTGTCATACACCATACGTCATAGTAAATAACACCATAAAAAAAAACGAAACTTTTATTCTAAGGAGAAGTGCAGTTGTGTGTGAGTATATGTGTGAGTGTGGGTGTGTATGTGTTTGAGTGTGTGTGTCTTGTATAATTAGAAGAAGAGGGACTTCAATTTTTGCTATATTTGTAAATTGATATAATTATAATTGATGAAATGCGAGTAGTACAAATGTTAGAATAGAACCATTCACAGATTTAGGAATTTACCAAACCGGGTCCTGCTGACAGAAGTTCTTTCTACAAGGGAAACCTTGGCAGGGAGGGGGGGGGGTAGACTCACCCAGCTTGCCCACCAATAAGGACGGTTCTGTATGAGAATAACAGACAACCGTGGAAATTTGAGAGGGACCTCAGTTTTAGTCTGTAAGCATTTAAAAAATCATGTATGTTTTCATGAAACATTTGTTTTGAATTTAGCTGTTGTGCTGATACTATAAAGGAAAAAAAAATATGAAGATCCTCTCCTCCCCTGGACTTCAGTTTATATCCTATCAAAAGTTATTATTGGTTTTGAATTTTTAGATTACTAAATAATAATTCATACAATAGACAAGCCAACAACTAAACATCCATACACAACTATAAGAAACTTTAACATAATGAGTCTACAAACAACTGTTAAGTGAACATTTCTGACCTTTGTTTCTTTTATTTCTTTTCCCCCTTATATTTTATCTACAGAGTAATTAGTGGAGATGCCATGTAATATTCAACATTTTCTCACAAATTTAATTTTTTTATGCTAAATCATCATTTTATGTAACATTTTAAATTTGTTCATTTCATTTTTCATTATCATATAAAAGAATAAGAATTTTCATCATCTTATGTAACATGATAAATTCGTATTTTTCATTATCATATAAAAGATTTTAAATATTTACTGAACATGCTATGTCAAAAAAAACAAACAAAAAGAAAATTAGTGTTGAAGGACGTCAAAACCAAAAAAAAAACAAACTTAATTTAATAAAAATATTTTTTTTGTGTGTTTTAAAATGGTTTTTTTTCCACGCTTCCTAATGTAACGAAAGTTTTTTTCCACGCTTCCTAATGTAACGAAAGTTTTTTTCCATGCTTCCTAATGTAACGAAAGTTTTTTTTCCACTCTTCCTAATGTAACGAAAGTTTTTTTCCACGCTTCCTAATGTAACGAAAGTTTTTTCCCACGCTTCCTAATGTAACGAAAGTTTTTTTTCCCCATCTCCCTTTTAGTTTGAATGACACTGTTAAACATCAACACATGTTATGACATTATAACTTACTTTGTAACACATTTGGCATTAGCTTAGTGGTGTGTGTAGATGGTGACCAGACTTTTCTACCCTGGACAGTTCGACCCCCCCTCCCCCACCGTTTCGAGCCCGGATTTAAAACAATAAAAATGTAATTTAAATATTATTTTAATCGGTTGACAGGGTCGAACTGTCACGTGGTTGAATGTTGCAGTGTCCAAGTGTCGTGGAACCGTGTAGATACACCTGATAGTACATCAATGTATCTTTTTATTATGTTAACATACATTTTACTTTGTAACAGTGTGAAATTTTTATGTAACAATGTAAAATGTTAATATAACAATGTAAAATGTTTATGTAATATAAACCACACAGTGTCATTCTATCAGCGCATATAGTCTTGTCAATAAATCTCCGTTTATCCCCGCCATCAGCCACATTCATGATTTACGAAATGATTTAAAACCTTAATTAAATAATCTTCAATTTTTTTTTTCTAAAATGTTAGATGCAAACTTATGGATTAGTTATTTAGAACTAAAACTCAGTAAGGATGCGATGAAATCTCTTACATCCTACACTATTGATGGAATGGTTTTATGGTGCCCTTCTTTCATCCCCACCTTAGCCGATTGTGCATTTGGCCATGGAGGTACCATGGGAGATATAGCGGGGACTTTAGCCGAAGATCGAACCAGTGGTCTCCAGGTCGATAGTTGAGTGCTTTACCACTCGACCATCCCTCCTCTATAATAAACGCCAGTAACATGTTGGAATGTCAACAAAATTAATTTACTAAATAAAATCATTGACTTGAAAATGTGGAATCATTTCTATTACCTGGCTCACAGAAAGAACTTTTTGGTTTAGTTCAAGGAATATTAAACACTAGCAAGAGGGGTGGAAGCCGAACACAAATTCCTGCATTTAGATGCACTAATCGGCCACAGCGATCAGCTATTAATGACTTTAGCAATAAATTGGCGCGTATGACAGAGGAGCCCCATGATGGTGGTGAGGGTCAGGAGGTCAAGATTAGCAGGCGGCTGCCCTACTGGTAGGCAGAAATAGTGTAAGTAGTAAAACTGTAAGTAGAAATAGCATAAGTAGTAAAAGTGTAAGTAGTAAAAGTGTAAGTAGAAATAGTATAAGTAGTAAAAGTGTAAGTAGAAATAGCATAAGTAGTAAAAGTGTAAGTAGTAATAGTGTAAGTAGTAAAAGTGTAAGTAGTAAAAGTGTAAGTAGTAAAAGTGTAAGTAGAAATAGTATAAGTAGTAAAAGTGTAAGTAGAAATAGTATAAGTAGTAAAAGTAAAAGTGTAAGTAATAATAGTGTAAGTAGTAAAAGTGTAAGTAGTAAAAGTGTAAGTAGTAAAAGTGTAAGTAGTAAAAGTGTAAGTAGTAAAAGTGCGTCCTTACCACAGGGTTCAGGTATCCAGAGAAGTGTTTCTTATCTCGACGCATGGTCGTGTAGTTGGCGTAGGCCAGGTAGGGGAGCGCCATGATGACAAATGTGGCCAGAACTATCAACATGGTGACAGCTACGCCTTTCTCCTGGGCGATGATGTCTTGGTCTTCAGCAGACGAGTGGGCCCGGAGTCTCCTGGATAACTTCCGGATTTCTTGGAAAATTCTTGTGTAGCAGAAGATTAGAATTCTATGAAAACAAAAAATGTAATGAAATTTAAAAAAATAAAAAAAAGATATTTACACACACACACACAAAAAAAAAACAGCAGATAACAAAAACGTTATCTAATGTTGTCATGGGTTGGAATTTGTGTTTACGAAATTTTCAAATTTACCTCAAAAAAAAAATGGTTTTTAAGCCTTGTTATGTCTATGATCTCGACATTCAGAAAATTTGAATGGACGTTTATATGCAGCCATTTTGGTTTGTTTACCATGGCGTGATATTATAACAGGAATTAAATGTAAATATCTAGTGTTAGTCTGGCTGTTATTAGGATCGAAAATTAAATTTGTGACAGATTTGATTTCGATGAAATAGTCACAATAGTCTGCAATCACGAAGTCTAGACTAATTGATGTTCGACAGTAAATGTCATATAGTCTAGACTAATTGATGTTCGACAGTAAATGTCATATAGTCTAGACTAATTGATGTTCGACAGTAAATGTCATATAGTCTAGACTAATTGATGTTCGACAGTAAATGTCATATAGTCTAGACTAATTGATGTTCGACAATAAATGTCATATAGTCTAGACTAATTGATGTTCGACAGTAAATGTCATATAGTCTAGACTAATTGATGTTCAACAGTAAATGTCATATAGTCTAGACTAATTGATGTTCAACAGTAAATGTCATATAGTCTAGACTAATTGATGTTCAACAGTAAATGTCATATAGTCTAGACTAATTGATGTTCAACAGTAAATGTCATATAGTCTAGACTAATTGATGTTCAACAGTAAATGTCATATAGTCTTTATTTTTATCATCTCAATTCCATGTAAATGCCCCATCCCCACTTTTTATTTTATAAACATAGATATTTTTTGTTATTTATCACATTGAGATAATGATACTCCACGTTGTTCAAATACTCTCACAGTGGCAAGTTAAGATATCTACTCACTAAATATGCATAATTTATAATTTATTACGAAATCAATAACAATATTTTTCTTGTATTTTTACAAATGATTTCGAGCCACAATGGTCCTCATTCATTCATGTGGGTCCCAGAAACGTTGCATTATGTCTGATTTACCCCTATTATCACCAACCCCCATATTCCACATATTTCGCCCAGGTTACTGTGATCGGAGCCAGGGGCACCGAGAGCCAACAAGGGTCCCAGGGCAGGACATCATTGCGGGCCCCTTAATAAATAATGAGTCGTAAAAAAATTGACATGGTCGGGGCGGCCGGGCCCTTTTACAGATGCGGGCCCCCTGGCAATGACCCCCCCGACCCCCCCTCTCGGCGTGTCTGATCGGAGCACCCATACATCGTTGTAATTGTGAAAAAAAAAATTATCAAACTAACATATTTGGGAAAATATCTAACAGAATTGTAGCATAATTCTATTACCAAAGAAAAAATGTCAGTTTAATTTAGTAAATGATCACCTGGTCTTATTTAATATCAAATATTATAAATATTTAGCGGTAAATAACAAAAATTGTAAATACACTACATATAGTAAATGTGTATAGATAAATACAACACATTTAACATTAGTGATACTAATAATTGATTCAAACAATAATTATGAGAGGGTATATGAAATTATTTGAAAGTAAAACAATGTTATTGTTATTAAAATCTTCCTACAATTGACATGTTACAGTTTGACAAAATTCTTCAGATAAGGAAAATGTGTGAATGACATCATCTTTCTTATCAATATTATAAATATTTATGCTGCAAATAAATAAACTCCAATTGCTTATTAACAGTATAGCAGCAATGTCTCAAACTATTCCACTTTTCTATGACTCTTATTAGCAGCCTTCCAAGAATGTCTGTAAGAAAAGGCTTCATGCAAGAATGTCTATAAAAAGTAAAGGTTTATACAAGAATGTCTATAAAAAGTAAGGCTTCATACACTAATGTCTATAAAAAGTAAGGCGTCATACACTAATGTCTATAAAAAGTAAGGCTTCATACAAGAATGTCTATAAAAAGTAAGGCTTCATACACTAATGTCTATAAAAAGTAAGGCTTCATACACTAATGTCTATAAAAAGTAAGGCTTCATGCACTAATGTCTATAAAAAGTAAGGCTTCATACACTAATGTCTATAAAAAGTAAGGCTTCATGCACTAATGTCTATAAAAAGTAAGGCTTCAAACAAGAATGTCTGTAAAAAGTAAGGCTTCATACACTAATGTCTATAAAAAGTAAGGCTTCATACACTAATGTCTATAAAAAGTAAGGCTTCATGCACTAATGTCTATAAAAAGTAAGGCTTCATGCACTAATGTCTATAAAAAGTAAGGCTTCATGCACTAATGTCTATAAAAAGTAAGGCTTCATGCACTAATGTCTATAAAAAGTAAGGCTTCAAACAAGAATGTCTGTAAAAAGTAAGGCTTCATACACTAATGTCTATAAAAAGTAAGGCTTCATACACTAATGTCTATAAAAAGTAAGGCTTCATACAAGAATGTCTAATAAAATGCTTCATAGAAGAATGTATATAAAAGTAAACCTTATTGTTTTACTTGCTCTCTTATAAAAGATGAAGTAGATGCGACGGATTAAAGATAACAATAGTAGTACAGAAATATGATTTTTCCGTTTTTTTTCCTATTTTTGTATAATTCTTTTTATTTTAATTGATTTAGTTTTTTCCTTTTGCTAAGTTTTACAAGAAGAAATGGTGGATCACTGAAATATAGAGTTTAAACAGCATCGTGATTTATTTTTAACAAAATATTATAAATTCAAAAAATAATTTGTTGCTCCTTAAATACGACATTCATCAGCTTAAGTTTAATAATAACCAAATCTGATTAAAGATCGCTGGTCTATAATTTAACTGGATGGGGTCACTGGGTTAAAGTAAAGGAATGTGTTTTAGTGCCGCCATAAGAGATGATGTCTTTAGTCCTTATATGTTAGCTCCCCCCCCCCACACGCATACACACACAATACCGATATATAGACCTTGTGTATTCCGTATCTGTTTCGCTGGAATGACACACTAATCGAATTATTCAGACATGTTCAGATTTCCGCGGCGGAGCAGCAACATTTGCATTTCCGCTGCTTGCAGATTTTTTTTTCTCGCAGGTGTAATTTTTACAATAGACAAACCTAAACGGCTGATAAGGAACATTGACTACCGTAAAATAGGATCAGTGCGCACTACAGTTACACAAGAGTTTGGTGGTATATAGAACTATTGCAAGAAGGGCTGTTGCGTGAAGGGCTGTTGCGTGAAGGGCTGTTGCGTGAAGTGCTGTTGCTTGAAGGGCTGTTGCGTGAAGGGCTGTCGTGTGAAAGGTCGTTGTCTGATACACTGTTGTCTGAT
>JAGDYQ010000002.1:8849904-8928573 GCA_021962125.1 Bulinus truncatus
CTTGGTTACGTTGCGACCACAGTAAACACATGTCCTCAGTATTTTAATAACGTTAACGTCTGATGTTGGTCGCAGGCCTAGGGAGAGGGACTGCAGCCGTTACATTGCTCCGGGGCCATGGGTCCTTCAAGCCAGACGCGATCGATTATTTTCATTACTACGTCTAATGAAATGTAATATTCATGTTTGCTTTGTTGTTGTTTTTGTTTTTACTCTGTCGATTACTATTCTTCATTTAATAGTATTATATTGGGTAGTGAGTCTAACTATATAACTAGTAACAGGCCCGAAGCGTGTGGGTGGTGGCTGGGGGGGACCGAGGGCCCCCCCCCGCGTTTTGTCTGCCCCCCCTCTGCTTGTTTGCTCTACTTAGTAACATTTATTACCTGCCCTTGCTGTAGAATTTTCACGCTACGGGGCTGACTAGTAATAGGACGACTCATCGGAATCGAGATTTTAAAAATTTGGTACTTTTATCGGAGTGGAATCGATGAATTTTCAACCTATTGTTCGATTCCTAAAGATGTCATTTGTGCACGCGGTTGGGCACGTAAAAAGTCATCTGTTAGCGTGATGGTAAAATGTGTACCCATTGTTGAGCACTATTATCACTACACATACATTCTAGTTTAGTTTGACAACAATACATTAAATGACTTACATATTACCAGATAAAATGGCATCATTGCACAGTATGACAACAAACAGTACAAGATTATTTGGATAATTAACTTTAAGTGCCTTTAAAATGTATCTTGCCTTGAGTTAACGACACTCTCACCGCGGGGGGGGGGGGGGTTCTTCCCGGGATGGAAGATACTTTAGCGGCCCACACAATGGCCACACACCTCCTCCTGTTGCCGGGCCTAGAATGTCTGGGTCCCCCCGACTGGTCGTGTCATAAATATGTTTTATAAAGTCAACTAAGGATCGTTGATTGATTGAAGAAGAATTATTTATTACACGTATAAACAACCTATACCACGTACCAGCTGTACTGAGTAGAGTAACTCATTGTTTACACCACATACTAGCTGTACTGACCAGAGTAACTCATTGTTTACACCACGTACTAGTTGTACTGACCAGAGTAACTCATTGTTTACACCACGTACTAGTTGTACTGACCAGAGTAACTCACTGATTTTTCTCTATCTCGTGTTTGTGGCCACTATCGATGTGTGTGTGTGTGTGTGTGTGTGTTTGTGTGAATTAAACACATAGACGTGACTAGTAGCGCTTGACCACCTCTTGCCCACCTGTCATTATTTTTGTCAGGAATGTCGGGCCTCCCGACCCCTCCCCACCGCCCACTCCCTTTCCCTGGACCAAGCATGAAGCGTCGGTTACCGGCTACATTGCAGGAAGCTGGTATGGTCATTTCATAACCACAAGTAAATATTTGAGTGTTTGTAATGAGAGTAAATGTCGTACTGAAAGGTGCATCAAGATCATTATCACCTCACCATGTCCATGAATTGACAGAAACAATTTACAAATGTATTGCACATTATTTTTTTGTGCATCGTATATTTTCATCCGTTTTTTTTTCGAAGAGAATATGAGAAATATGTTTAAATCTGATAAAACCGATGTGAGTGTGACGTAGTAGCTAACAGGTAATGATCATGTGCCCCCCAAACACCCAAAGTTACAGAAAATTGTACCGTTGGTACTGGACTACTGGTGGAACTTGTGCCAATAGATGGAACCCCGACAGACAGAACACACGGGCACTGACAGTCTGATAGCTCGTTTTGCCTAATGACAGTCGAGGTGCACAGCGGGTCTTATTTCCTCGGTCCCTTAAAAAAAAAGGACCAAGTCGCAGCTGGAGACCATTGAGAGATCAGAACCGTAGGATGGAGGATCTGGTCAGCATCAATTATGGCTTTTTCTCCCCCATCCGCTCCATTAAACTGTGGCTTCCCACTGGCCGGTCACCAATCTGTAATGTGTTTACAAGGTTAGCTTTAGATACCTATTAGTAGACACACGCGATTGTAAAGATGCTTACGTAGAGTATCGTTGATTAACATTTGAATGCAATGCGATTTATTAGCACCCCAATGGGTCATACGTCGCGCTATTTCGGCTCACTATATCATACAGGATGCTCGAATCACTGCGGTGGACAGAGCCGTTCTAATGGATAGGTAAACTAGGAGCCAACCTAGTGCCCATGCCGCAAAAAGGGGCCCCATTCAGGTATTAGTTACTTATTTGATGATTAGAGGAGCCACTGAAAGTCTCAGCCTAGGGCCTCAAAATACCTCCAGTGGAGGTTGTCACATGAAACTCAAGTTCGTGCATATTGAAAACACTATTTTTAATTGACCTAGTTTTTTTTTAATGAAAGCTATAATCTTACTAAGAAGTTTAAATGTAATCAACTTCTTATGTCGGTGTTGATGAACGAATTCATGAAAGAAAAAAATATTCAGTCTATTTGTTTGTTTCTTTGTTGGTGATTTTTTTTCCTTCTTTTTATTTTATTGTATAACTGTATTATTCACTCTCCCCCCCCCACCCCCCTCCCTGTCTTCTTTACGTCAAACTGCCTCTCTTCCATGAGTCCATCCCACACTCGAGTCTTATCTTCGAAGTGTCGGCTCAGTGTTTTTGGGATACTTAGAGGCGCTGAAAGTTATGTAGAAGAAAACGTAATAAACAAGACACACATGTACCATGATTTACAGTGAGCAAGTGTTGAGTGTACATTATATCCATGACCTGCTCACACACACACATAATTATGTACAGTGAGCAAGTGATGAGTGTTTTTTTTATGTCCATGACCTGCTCACACACACACACACACAACGATTTACAGTGAGCAAGTGTTGAGTGTACATTATATCAATGACCTGCTCACAGTCAAGAGATAACGAAATGTTCTCAAGTCACCGGAAGCTTCAACCGTTTCAATGGCTGCTTCCTTTCCCACGATTGGGGGAAAACTTGAATCTCTTGTGTGGGGTGGGGGGGGGGGAAGTTGAAACGCTCCATGGGGTCTTGGTGTTTGGTGATGTAACAGTTGATACCCACCCATAGATAAGTAGAGAGGGGGGGAGTCTTTCAACATTAATGAATCCATGGATGTTGTTGAAAGTTGAACTCTTTGCACAGCTCTGTGTTGTTATTTTTTATTTTTACTCTCATTTTTTTTATGTCTATAATTGTCGGCTTTTTACAATCATCCGTGCGGTTGTTGTTGTTTTGTATTTATAAATCCTTTAAAATCTATCAGATCTCTTTGATCCTATGCGAAATGATGAACTCTTGTTAATTAACCACTATTGGTGTCATGTTTTTTAGTTCTTTGTTTTGCTAAATTATGTCCATCGTCCACACATGTAGACGGCACTGCAGTGACCATAGGGCATGATGGTTTATAAATAAGTTGTGGCTGTAGAAATATAAAAACTCTACTTTGTTTTCATTGTTAGACATTTGGCGAAGATATTTTCCTGCATTCATTATACAGTGGATTCCGCTTAATTGGGACACCGCTTAATTGGGACAGCCGCTTATTTGGGACAAATCTCAAAGAAACCAAACCAAGAAGCCAATAGTAAATGTGTATGTTTAATTGGGACAGCCGCTTAATCGGGGCAAAAAGCCTCGGTCCCGATGTGTCCCAATTAAGCGGAATCGACTGTACTAGTATTGCTAAATTTTTTTAATGTATGATTTGTATATTAACTATCAAAGAAGTCTTGCGTTATCTGTTATCGGCAGGTACCGTCTTCTCTGTATTCACCTGCTACCATCTGCCCCTCCCGGGAGCAGCCCCGTGTAGCGTACAAGAGTTGCTATGCTCACTCTATATTACTATTATAGTGTGTTTCCCACTGAAATCACTTCATTGTGGAATGCACCTAATATCTTGTAATTCAATTTGTGAATTCGTTCTAGGGACAACCTACCGCCATCTCTGATCCTCCCGCTATCTCCCCTTCCCCGGGACCAGCTTCGCTCGCGGTTCATTTAATTAAGACAGGTCTGTGTGTTATCTCTGCCCTCTCCATGTAACTTAGCTGACTTCCTATTGGCCTCTGTACGTAATAGATTCTGTAGACCTAGAACAAGACCAGGCTAGACGGCACATATTTGAAATGGGAGTGTAAGAAAGAGTTTAGGTAGGAGGGCAAGAGGGGGGGGGACTTCTCAGGCTACCAGTGCGTCAAACAAAAAACAGCATCTATTTTAATTTTTGTTTTGGCGGGAGCATGTCACGTGAAATTTCTTTCTCTCTCTCTCTCTCTCTCCCCCTCCCCCATTATCCCGTATACTTGACGTAATATTGCACGCACATGTCTTGGTGCTGTCTGTCCGTCATGAGTTCTGCCTGGCTGACAGTTTTGTGGAGAATGTACTCACGTTGACTTATTTCAGTATTACTACCAAAGTCTGTAGCAAACCATCACGTGATCTCTATTTTCATGCCACATTTCTGTTCCCTGATAAATCATTTGACTGAAATTGTGTCTAAATATCTTGAAATAAATTATCTAATCTATAGATAGGCTTAATCAAAAATCCATTTTTTAAAATTGTTTAGGTTTGTCCCCCTTATTCCCACCCCCACCCCACATAACGCTTTTTGTTTAACCATTCACACTTCGGAACCCTCCCCACCCTCAAAGACGTTACATAATAACGACCCCTTAGTATTTTATTTTCAATACGTTGAACGACTTAGGGAGTGTGAACACTTCACTTCAGTTTCATTATGATCAGTCTGTCTTCTTCCCATTTATATCTTTTTAAACTCTGTGATCCTGATAAACGGGACAGTGTGTGTGTGTTTGCATCTCTGTCACATTTCCTTTAAACTAAATCAGGCTTGGGGAAGGGGGGGGGGTCACCAATCAAGGAGTATGTACTTTTTAGCATAGTGGTAGAGCTTTAGGTTAAAACCCGTCACTGTCTCTCTCTCTCTCTCTCTCTCTCTCAGTACCTCAGCTGCCGCCAATACATTGACAATGTTGTAAAGAGCCTAGACCAGGGGTGTCCACACGTGAGGTCAACGAGGACCGCCGTCGTGTTTTCCTCATTGGGAGCTACACAGTATTCACCAAAGACCCGCCCTTTCGACAGCCCATGAGCTCCACGTCATTGATTCAGAAGCTCTGTCGTATGTAAATCTGTAAAGTCATCAGTTTAATAAGGCCACGTCATTGATTCAGAAACTCTGTCGTATGTAAATCTATAAAGTCATCAGTTTAATAAGGCCACGTCATTGATTCAGAAACTCTGTCGTATGTAAATCTGTAAAGTCATCAGTTTAATAAGGCCACGTCATTGATTCAGAAACTCTGTCGTATGTAAATCTGTAAAGTCATCAGTTTAATAAGGCCACGTCATTGATTCAGAAACTCTGTCGTATGTAAATCTGTAAAGTCATCAGTTTAATAAGGCCACGTCATTGATTCAGAAACTCTGTCGTATGTAAATCTATAAAGTCATCAGTTTAATAAGGCCAACGTTGTACTTCGTTTCATACTGTCTTTATTTTTGGTTAACCCTGTACCCGGCGTTACATTGTGCCAGGTAATCTCTTTGTAACGTGATTGTAAATATTGACCGCTGTGTAAGCGTAATGACCACCGTGTGTAAGCGTAAAGGTTAAAACAATTCCTTTGCCTAGATTATCACTACTTTTAGCTCGACACCCCCCCCCCCCAACCTTATATTATTATTATATACTAGCTGTACCGTGCCAAACCTTTGCATAGAGTTATATCCCCTTAGGCTTGATCGGTAGGCTAGGTTATTTTTAGTTTCGGGCAGATCCGATTTTTTTCATGATTGTATTTTAAATTGGAATGCTATTGTATTAATTCTTTACTTTCGATTTAACGCACACTGGAAATGAGTATTATTATATATGATGATTACACTTATATCAATCTATGTCTTCCGTGAGAGCTAAGTTAATCCTGTGGCTAAGGCTGATTTTAAATCCAAGTTGATTGTCTAGAGATTACATGTACACATAACACGAAGCTAGAAGAATAAATATTTTGATCACCCGACAACCTTTCAACAACATCTCTACCTTGCCGTCTGGAACTTATCACCGCAGTCTTCCGGTTTTTTTTTTTAATTTATTGTTGCAACCTATGGTACATTTTTAAAAAGTCTTCGTTTAAATGTTCTAACATAGTGGTCAAAGGCGATCCTAGGTTGGGGGGAGGGGAAGGGGATCCTTATTCGAAAGTCCCACCGGGCCCCCAGCTTGAGGGGGTGCCCCCAAATTTTCTTTTACATTAAATATTAAGTACATTATCTCATATCATGGTGTCGAATGTCAAAATGCAGGGGCCCCTTAAGAGGCCAAGTCTCCGGGCCCCCAAATCCCTAGGTTCGGCACTGATAGTTGTTCACAAACACACCTGTAAAGAAATTTAAAAAAAAAAAGGATGAAAGAAAGAAATGAGTTGTTGTTTTGTTATCGATTAAGTCATTTTTTTTAATGTGTGGGGACCCACTTCAAATCATCTCTCACACTTTGAGAAACATTGTTATTTTTGCTGCATATGCATTCAAATGGATATAGTAATATATTTTTGAACTGTGAAACATGCGCAACAGAATCTAAACTGTTTTAATGGAACTTTATCGTACCAGTTGTGTCACATTTTTTTTAAATGCATTACGATCAAACTCTTGTTACACTAGTTCAGAAATGCGTATTTATTTTGAGGCTTGTGTGTAGATCAATGAAGGAAATCAATGAACTCTTGTGGGACGGATGGCAGAGTGGTGTAGATACTGGGGACTGTCGACCTGAGAGTCCTTGGTTCACTCCTCTGGAAGTAAAGGCGGCTGGGCGTTGTGCTAACCACACAATCCCTTTATATGCCGAGGTTATAGAAACAGATGAATTCTACACTTCATCTGCCCCGATGACCCGTTTGGGCTAAGGGAACCTTACCTTACTCTTGTTGAGACAAACTGAACGTTGGGTAAGGCTGGATGATATATCTCCAGACGGGTGGCTCTTCAGATAAGATAACCAGGAAACCTAGGAATTGGTTTAATCGTTTTTATTACCATTCTCAGTTGTCCACCAGTTTATCTGCTGTCGTGAGATTTACTTCCCTTGCCCGGTAGTCTGGGTTTAGTTTGGTATTAGTGAACAGGTAGATGTGTTCTTTGTTGTGATGTTGATTCTTCCTGTTCATTAAAAGCGTTCATTGATTTCACCGCGGAAGTAAGACTTGAGGTAGCTTGTTGTAGCTGAACACCGATGTAATGAATTGTCATGTTGTTGGTGTTTTGTTTGTATGCATTCTATAAGAAATCAACACATTTATTTAGAGAATTGATTCGAATTGAAGCGTCGTGTAGTCATTCAGACTTTTCAGTCAAAATAAAAGCTATGGTCATTGCCTTTTTAAAATGTGATCAATGTTTATAATAGCATTGTTAGTACATGTATGTCTGGATCATGGGTGTGCACACATTTTGTGTCGCGGACCGCATTGGGTTCGTTCATTTGAACGGCAGACCGAACCAATAAGGAGATGTATTGAGTGTTGACATGAACTAATGTCATTAAATGTAAACACACCACAACATAATAGTCATGGTGCCGCGCTTCACTCTGAGACGAGTGGACCGCAGTGGGTCTGATTTAACAGTCCGGCGGGGCGGGTTAGGCCTGAAGGCCGTAGTTTGGTTATGGCTTGTCTATGTAAATCATATCTGAGGTATTTATTATCTGAATGTTCACCAGAAATAATATTTCTGCGTGCACTGTAAAGATATTGAGTGATTGTATTATTCCCGTGAGTGTTCTGTGTTTAATCTCGTACAATGTTTGTGTTAAAATGCACCCATGAGACTAATCTATTAAAAAAAATAAAACATGTCATTGAGTACTAGTGACCACCCGTATACCGGTGCACTAAATGTGAAGTTATTAGAATACTGTTTTTATTGGCCTATGATATCTAGACAGGTAGCACCCGCTTCTTCCATTTCATTGTGGTGTGGTGCTGGTAGTCAAGATCGATGGTCTGTGTGTAACCACCACCAGGCTCAGTTTCCGGTGCTGAAATAGACTCGTGTATAGTGGGCGGATAAAAGGGGGGGGGGGGTGCTGATGAAGTGTCTGTTACAACAAATAAGTCTTGCATTGTGACTGACATAATCTGTTCATCACTCGTCGGTCCCTCATAGAAGACACCCTAACCCTTAATGTTTGCCATAAACTTTTGTTGCCTCGGTCCAAAAAAAAAGGGGGGGGGGATATTTGTGATCACAGATCGGTGGTGAGCGGCCTCGTGTTGTGTTTTTATTGTGTAAGAAGATGTATCTCCATGTGAACTCCCAGACTGAATCAGCCACGTTGTACTAGAACGTTATGTTCCCAGACCCAGTTAAAATGTTGGGAGTTTTTTTGTACATAACCATTGTCTGTAGCCACCTGCAGCCATGCGTACTGAGCACTCGAGTCTGGAGATTGTTTTTATAACCGCTCACGTTACTGATGGGGAAATGAACTTAAGGTCGGTTGCACTGATGAGAGGGGGGTGGGGGTCTGTGTTTGTGTTAAAAGCCTGGTGTATATATTATATATAGGCCAACACCGGCTCGCCCAGTTGGTCTGAAACATATTCTCCACGATATGGGCCAGTGTCAATGAGCTTTACTTGTGTGATATGTGTCTAAAATAGTGTAATGGCATGTGTTGCTTTGTTGTATTACCAGTTGCAGTTGGTGTTAGCTATACGCAAAATATATTAGACATAAATATGTAGCATGATTTGTGTTGTTATTTATAGTTTCAAATCTATCCATAGTGGCTTCGTACTTGCATGAATTCCCGATAAATGTATGAGGGTGGGAGGTTGTCACAGGTTGTGACTAATATGTCGAAACCATCCCCTTACTCCAACCCCTAACTTAATAATATTACTAACGTTAAGGTGTATATTATACCATGTATAGTAATATACGTTCCCGTGCTCCAGTTTCCCCCCTTTTTACCCCACCCCCGTAATTGCGTCATCAGCCAGGTGGACAGCGGAAGGTGTACGAGGCAGGGAGGTAACAGAAACACGTTACATTCCTCCCGGGGAATTCTCTCTGACCACCGGACTACTATTCTCCGGTCGGCTTCTTCAAAGGGACAGCGACCCGCTCGATGTCCAGTTACTACGGTCTTTGTCTATACGACGTACTCCCCCCCCCCTCCTCATCTAGGCTCCACCCCCTAATTTGAAAGTTTGAAAGAAACAGATATTATATTTGATTGGCTAAGGGTCACGTGGAAGAAAGTGTTTGGATAATGTAAGGTAGATTTATAGACATTCGACCGAGGGTCCCAGGGGTGACCGGTCGCAGTCCGACTGAGTGCTAGCTAGTCGATTGATGTGTCTCTGAGTGAGATAGAAATAGAGAGAGAGTTAACTAGTGATAACGTCATTTGTTCCCTTTATTCATTTTATATTGGATTATTTTGCTGCAGTTTGGATTACGTTTGCTTATGATTTTAAAGAGACCACCAGATCTCTGTTACGGACTGGTGTCTCTGTAAATAAATATATGTTGTCGCTGCACACACTTGTTGAATTGATAATCGTCACTTGTTGTACGTTTAATTGTTGTTGAGACTGTGTGTGGTAGAAACACAAATACAAATACGAGTCATCATTGAGTCAGCCCTCATACTCTTAGCAACAAGCCAAGGAGACCCTCAAAGGGGTCCTCAACAGAGGTATATAATTATTCACCCTTTCTGTGGGCATCTTACTCCCACCCCCCCCCCAAATATGACTCCAGTTAAAGTTCATGACTAGATCTAGCTAGCCAGCATTGCTGTGACCCTTGATGATGTATTCTTATTGCGGTACTTGGGCCTATGTTTACATGACTTGATGAAATGTTGACACTTATGTCATTGTTGAATGTTTAGAAAGATGGGCGTGTATAGATCGTTGAGGTTGAAGCAACCTGTCATCTGGATACAAACACAAATATTTATAGAACAGATGCCACCCTACTTCACCTTCTACAAGTGTTTCCCCCCGCAGGCTGCATGGATTCTCGATATTGTGTAGGAGGTCTACGTTATGACTTCTCTTGGTGGTAATATGTTATTCTTACATTTGTCTGAAAATCTCTTTCGCTTACCACCTACTTCCTTCCTTTCACCCTCTTTGCCATTTTTTCATGACCAAGTACCTAACAGCTAATTGTTTAAACTAAAGGCATGCATATATAGATGGCGTTTAGTTTCATTGTACTTGTATAACATAAATATAACCGATCTATGGAGATATTGTGGTATTAATGAATGTCTGTTTGATTCAGAAAGCTATTCGTGGTATCAACTTATTCATTGATGTCTGTTCTATTTAACACGCCATACTGACATCAACTGTTGCTCACTTTTAAATCATATTGGTTCTTCACTGAAATCAATTCCTTGTGTTGGGACGGCTGTATGTAATATTTCTTTATTTGAATTCTGGTTTTGTAGTAAATCTTTGTGTTGCACTGGAAATAATTAAATCAAATCAATGAGCGAATGAACTCTCCTGTTATGTTTTTCTCTCTCCTCATTTTGTTTTTAATTTGCTGTTGTCTATTGTTCATTTGGTTATTTTCTTTATTTTTTAATTTAAATCGAACAAACAAATGTAAATGTTCATCATTGTAGAAATACCATTAAAAAAATGAAAACATTTTTTTTATCTTCTCTGAAAGTTTTTTTTTTTTAATTACCTGGTTGTCGAATGAAGTTTTGACAGTCATGTTACACGTTTTATCTTTCAATGTTCAGTCAGAGAAGGTTAAGTCAGATGTCAACATTAATTCCGTTAGTCGTTGCTAACTTATCTTCTCTTAACACGACTGGTAAGTGTTTGCCCCGTTCCTAAATGGAACAAGAGCTTCAGCCAATGTGTGCTGGTGATAGTATATACACAGTCTTGCCAACAAACAAAAAAAAAAAGTCTCTTGACTTTAAAATAATTTCTTCTCTACCTTTCAACTCTCTGACAGAATAGGAAAAACAAATGCACGTTCCTCTAGAGTCAGTTCACTCTTAACAGATGTTAAGTTCTCAAGAGTTGTTTCATCTTGTTCTCAAACTAATATGTGTTGCTAAGCAACATTATATTGTCATTTGATTGGACAGTGTCTGGCTTCTGGTCACATGGGCTCATTGATGGCTCATTAGAATCAATGGTCAGACTTAATTGCACGTGAACACACACACACACACACAAACACACACGCACTGTTTTAAAATGGAAGATTTGGGAGGGGATAATTTTGTTATGGATTGTTGTTTTAATGGGGAGGGGGAGAGAGAGAGAAATATATTTTAACAAATATGTAAGATGAAATCCTGGAACACCCATACACGGGAGAAAAAAAAACCTGCCGCCAATTAGCATTAACCAATCCAACGTTACTTGAAGTGAATTCTGTATTTTACCTATTTCTATCAGAATGATGTCATGCCTTGCTGGGTATTTGATGTATTAAATACTGCTGTGTTTTAACATGTTGAAATAAATTATCACCCCAATCTAAAAAAAAAAGATGTTCTAACAACCTTCAGACATCATACCCCCCCTTGCTGGACACAACCATTGATCAATTGGCGGTGTTGATCAATTAATGTCGGACATGATAGTTTTCTGTGTGCACCGACAAAGGTTTGGCGGCTGAAAGCAATTGGCCATCCTAGAGATGGAGGTGTTGACCGTATCGATTCAGTACTGTGTCCACTTAATGAGATTATTGACAGCAAATGCCCTTAGGACGGGGGGAGGGAACCCAGAGAACTCGTATGTAATACAGTGGTGATAACTTGTCACGTGAGCTCTGCACGTACCCTGGCATACAGGTCTGTGGTTTATATGGACACATTGTTTGTATGCCACCTTTGATCATAAATGAATGCACACAATGTCACTGAACACACACACGTTTTGAATTCCTTAGTTTCTTAACACAATTATAATAGGAAATATCGCACTTAAATATCAAATATCTACATCTGAAAAAAAAGGGGTGAGTGGCGGAGGATGCTGGGGGGGGGGGGGCAAGAGTGTGTGTGTTCATTCATTCATATTGAAGTACACATAAAGACGGGGGTTTGCATCAGCTGTAAAGGGGGGGATAGTGTTGTCTTTATCTTATTGTTATTACCGCTGTTTTATACGTTGTATAGAAGAACTTGATTTCACATGGATATGTAGCAGTGGCCCCTGGTTTGGGGGGGGGGGGGGGGCTAGTATGTAGCTCTGTATACGGTATTTGAATTGTTCATACAGTGGTGAACACAAAGAAAGCTGATGTCTTGTTTGAATTATTATGACTTGAACTTATTAATGCCGAGTGTGTGTGTGGGGGGGGGGAGTGGGGGGGGGGGCTCTCTTGCCTTAATGGGACAGCTGTACTGTGGATTCAACATACAACTTTTTTTTTTACCTTTTGTTTGTTCATTGATAAGTTTGATATCGTCACATCGTGTGGCGATATTGTGAAGAGGGAAATTGTTTTATCAGTGTTTACATTTGTGTTTTAATTAAATTTCCTGTAACAGCAAAAAATAATTTATTAGAGCGCACACAGTCAACTCAGATTAGATTTTTGTTGTTTGTAGTTTTTTAGATTACACTCACTCACGTCAATAACACTTTCAGCTTATTGAACTCGTTCATTATACACTCACTCACGTCAATAACACTTTCAGCTTATTGAACTCGTTCATTATACACCCATACTTTCAACTTATTTTACTCGTTCATTATACACCCATACTTTCAACTTATTGAGATCGTTCATTATACACCCATACTTTCAACTTATTGAGATCGTTCATTATACACTCATACTTTCAACTTATTGAACTCGTTCATTATACACCCATACTTTCAACTTATTGAACTCGTTCATTATACACCCATACTTTCAACTTATTGAACTCGTTCATTATACACCCATACTTTCAATTTATTGAATTCGTTCATTATACACCCATACTTTCACCTTATTGAACTCGTTCATTATACACCCATACTTTCAACTTATTGAATTCGTTCATTATACACCCATACTTTCAACTTATTGAATTCGTTCATTATACACACATACTTTCAACTTATTGAACTCGTTCATTATACACCCATACTTTCAACTTATTGAACTCGTTCATTATACACTCACTCACGTCAATAACACTTTCAGCTTATTGAGCTCGTTCATTATACACCCATACTTTCAACTTATTGAACTCGTTCATTATACACTCACTCACGTCAATAACACTTTCAGCTTATTGAACTCGTTCATTATACACCCATACTTTCAACTTATTGAACTCGTTCATTATACACCCATACTTTCAACTTATTGAACTCGTTCATTATACACCCATACTTTCAGCTTATTGAACTCGTTCATTATACACTCACTCACGTCAATAACACTTTCAGCTTATTGAACTCGTTCATTATACACTCACTCACGTCAATAACACTTTCAGCTTATTGAACTCGTTCATTATACACCCATACTTTCAACTTATTTTACTCGTTCATTATACACCCATACTTTCAACTTATTGAGATCGTTCATTATACACCCATACTTTCAACTTATTGAGATCGTTCATTATACACTCATACTTTCAACTTATTGAACTCGTTCATTATACACCCATACTTTCAACTTATTGAACTCGTTCATTATACACCCATACTTTCAACTTATTGAACTCGTTCATTATACACCCATACTTTCAATTTATTGAATTCGTTCATTATACACCCATACTTTCACCTTATTGAACTCGTTCATTATACACCCATACTTTCAACTTATTGAATTCGTTCATTATACACCCATACTTTCAACTTATTGAATTCGTTCATTATACACACATACTTTCAACTTATTGAACTCGTTCATTATACACCCATACTTTCAACTTATTGAACTCGTTCATTATACACCCATACTTTCAGCTTATTGAACTCGTTCATTATACACCCATACTTTCAACTTATTGAACTCGTTCATTATACACCCATACTTTCAACTTATTTTACTCGTTCATTATACACCCATACTTTCAACTTATTGAACTCGTTCATTATACACCCATACTTTCAACTTATTGAACTCGTTCATTATACACCCATACTTTCAACTTATTGAACTCGTTCATTGTACACCCATACTTTCAGCTTATTGAACTCGTTCATTATACACTCACTCACGTCAATAACACTTTCAGCTTAATGAACTCGTTCATTATACACCCATACTTTCAAATCTCAACGTCACAAATCTCTATAAACTTGGAATACGATCAAAATCGGAATTTAAAAAAAATGCTCTCGATTCCGTTGTTCTTTTTTATTCTTTTTCGAAATTCGAGCGTCTAGCGAGTTATTTCTGTGTTGTTATTTTTAGAGCATTTTCGAAAAAAAAATGCTCTATTGTCCCCGTTTTGTCTGTCTGTCTAGATCTCAACAACCATAAGTCCTAGACCCATGATGTATATATCATTTTGTAGGTCTTGGCCTGCCAAGAAATGACTTTTTTCCATTTCGCGATCTGACCTCTCAGGGCCGTAAAAGGGGCCTTAGTACCGTTTTTTTTACTATATAAGCTATATTAATAAAGGAGCGCTATATCTCAGCAACTATAAGTCCTAGACCCATGATGTATATATCATTTTGTAGGTCTTGGCCTGCCATGTGTACATCAAAAGTTCATTTTGTGATAGGACCTCTGAGGGCCGGGCTTCAGGGCTCCTAAGGGGCTTATATATTATATATACACCTTGTACGTTCAATAACCCGTTCATTTGGTGCGAAATACTGCAGCACGTAGTTTCACCAAGATTTATTAAGAAACTCATCAAATGAAATAGTAAGCTTGTGTTCTGAGTTTAATTGAAAGTATCAGACCTATGCAACAATTGACGGAGTTTTCGGACGATCAAATGACTATAATTTAGAATGTTTTCAATTATGAGTCCTATTTCAGTAACCACAAACCACTTGTAGTTAGATTTAAGAGACAATAATTTTTTTTCAAATATAAAGAAACGTCTTTATAATTATTTTTTTTACAGATATATGCATTACACAATTGAATTTATAAACGTTTCCAAAATTTACAAATATTTACTGAAAGCTAACAAACGTACTGATACATAACACGAAAATGCGCTAACACGTCCTGTGTCCAGAATGGAACAGGCTTAATTGCTTGTTTTTTTTTTTACATTTCTCCAGCGTCTAGGCCAACCTTTATGTGTGATCGCCATAAACTTTTTTTTTTCGATGTTAATTTTTTTAGTGTTCTTCCTGTTTTTGTTTGTTTTTAATATTACTAAAACTGAATTTATTTACCTGCACAATATTCTACTTTGACGTATCATCATTATTTTCTGCACACGAAGTATTTGAAAACAGTGAAGGTCAACGAAGGGAATCAATGTACTTGTAAAGATTTCAGTACAAAATTAATTCGTATCTCAAACGATTTGGAATTCGACCGACGTCCAAGTTTGGTTCGGATTCAGAGTAATGGTTGTACGTAATGTGTGCCGAGGCCAGTGTCACATATCACGATGAACTACCTACCTTAGCTGTATGCATAAATGATAAAAAGCGCATTAAGGACTGGAGCTGAACATGAAATAATAAAGACTGGTTGTTTCTTTTACATTTTATTTGTACTGCACTAAAACGTTTTATGGTCGGGACAATACGGCAGTAAATCATTGCATTGCTTCCACAGTATTATTCCAAAGTCACGGTAATAGTAGACCTTGGTATGTGTTTAACTGAACACCACAGAACTGTTACGATGGCCGCAAGTACAAGTACTATGTTTATCTTGTCGTGAGGTTTTAAAAGTTGGTTGGTAAATTGTGTAGCACTTTTTTTATTTACATTTTTTTAATACATCGAATTTGTTCTGGCTTAAGTCTTGATACTTATTTATACTATCATATATTATATACATATAAATAGACAGACAGGCAAGCATTCAGACAGGCCTGTTCGACGGACGAGCGGACGTACTAAGAGGCAGGCATGTAGGTAGTATACTTTGATTAAAAGCGTGCGTGAATACAAAGTGCATGACTTCTATTTGAAAAGTAGCAGTAAATAAACGAATAATTAATCGATAATGTAAACACCCACGCCTATATTTGTAGTCATGTAATTAATATACATATTTGTAAGGTACGGCTTATACAATGACATCAGTTGTGTTCTTGGATTCAACAAAAATAAAACAATAATTCTAAATAATAACGGTCTCTCTCTCTCTCTCTCTCTCTCTCTCTCTCTCTCTCTCTCTCTCTCTCTCTTTTTCTCTCCCTCTCTCTCCCTCCTATTTATCTCTCTGTGTGTGCGTATTTACGTAAGTTGTTTCCATGTCTTCATCTTTTTCTATCTATTCCCATTTCTTCCCAAACCCATAAGCTAGGTCCCCTATGCATGGTGCACATGAATACAGACATAAGATACACAAACTGTTTCATCCATCGTCCAATAACTTCTCTCATTTCATTTGAGGTTTTTTTTTGTTCTGCCGAGCCGCTCACAGCCAGTTTTGTTGTGTTTTTTTTTTTGTTTGTTGATTATCGATGTCCCCCAGCAACGAATTTGTGGAATTTTTTGGTCGGTATTTTACAAACGCTAAAAATAGTCCGGCTAAAAAAAAATATTTTAATGCGTCATTGTGCATTGTGTGAGTCAGACACGATGGGGCATTTTCACTTTGGTCTTTTTGGGTTGAGTTATTCGCTGGAGACATCTCTCATGTATGTGTTGTACAATGGTTCGGTTTTATTTGGTGAAGTGCTGCCATGTTGTTGTTGATTTTTAATTTTAATATGAGCGTGTACGTAATCAGGATATTATAATTAGTACTTATTACTGTTAAACTAATGGTACTTGTTTATACAGCTTTTGATAGATTTTATTTTCGTTTTCCTTTTATATATATATATATATATATATATATATATATATATATATATATATATATATATATATATATATATTAATGACACCATTATTGGACTTGATGTATTGGTTATACTGTTGTCGGTTATACTATTCTCTGTTATTCTGTTGACGGTTATACTGTTTACCAAACTGTAAGTACTCAGTATATTAGTTCCTCTCGTTTTGACGTACCTTCCCTCCACCTGAGTGTTGGGCGGTCAGTTGCTGGGGGTGGGGGGGCGTACATGGCTAGCCCTACGCCCCAACTTCTAAAAATGATTCCACTTTAACCCCAATTAACAAACTTGTAATTATATGTTTTTACTGTATATTTCTTCTTAAAATCGCCCCCCCCCCCCAAATATTTTCATCTACGCCCGGGGACCCATATCAGCCTTAATCCTCTTCTGGACGGTCGGTGAAAATCCCCGGCTGTAGATCTGGGATTAAATTCCCCAGTTGGTCGGCTCGTGGTACATGCCCTCTCGTGTACCTACTTGACCAGTGCAAACTGGTGATGTAGCTAGAACTTATAAAGATATATATATATATATATATATATATATATATATATATATATTCCCAATAACGTAATCAATAATTTATCCTGTATCACGATAGGATAACATCTCATTGTTATAGAAACACTTGGAGACGTCTCCAGTAGTAAATACCTAGACATACGGGAATCAATCATAACCAAACACATTTTTTTTTGTTACTGATTCAGTCCTGGGGGCACTTCATGTCCCGTCACCACACTTGAATGATTTTTCACGAACCAGTGTTTTCTGGTCGTGTGAAGATGAAAGCTGGAGTAAGGGGAGGATGTGGGTGGTGCATATTTGCCATCGGTGAAGTACGTGAATGGATGTGAAAGGAATTTCTATCTGTTTCTTTATCAAATTCAGGCTGTACTACTGTTGGGTGGGTGGGTGTGTGGTGGTGGCGGTTCACTTTCTCTGCATCTATTTGGATTAGTCAACCTGGTCTGCGTTCATTCTCACATTTTACCAAAGCGTTCTAAAGCTCGGTAATTAGGGCAGTGTTATAGTACTAATTCCCCTTGAGACAGTATCAAAACATATGTGACCAATCTGCTACCTACTACTATACTATGCATGGTGTTATCAGTTGGCTTTCTTTTTTTTTTTCTTAAACCCTAATCTCCCGTTGAGAAGTGGCCAATCCTCGTTACACCGGCGGCCACTGGACATCAAAAAGATATTTCCGTATATTTATTTACGGACGTTATGCAATGTCTAAGAAAACAAATGTCAGTGGCTGGTCGGTGGGGGGGGGGGGGGTGTTGATCTACTTAACCTATGTCCGCGGGGTGGAGGGGGGCATTGGTCTAGTAGGCGATGGTTGAAAGTCATGGTGGTGAGTTTAATGTTTGTTGAGTTTGGCACTTGGTGTTTGAGTTTATACCAAGACGGCGAGAAAAAGGAATGTGCTGTAAATTGAGGACTCCTTTGTACTCTAGATCAGTTCTATTACTGGGCATGTGTTACTTTTGTATTCTAGATCAGTCCTATTACTGGGCATGTGTTACTTTGTACTCTAGATCAGTCCTATTACTGGGCATGTGTTACTTTGTACTCTAGATCAGTCCTATTACTGGGCATGTGTTACTTTTGTACTCTAGATCAGACATATTACTGGCCATGTGTTACTTTTGTACTCTAGATCAGACATATTACTGGCCATGTGTTACTTTTGTACTCTAGATCAGACATATTACTGGCCATGTGTTACTTTTGTACTCTAGATCAGTCCTATTACTGGGCATGTGTTACTTTTGTACTCTAGATCAGTCCTATTACTGGGCATGTGTTACTTTTGTACTCTAGATCAGACATATTACTGGGCATGTGTTACTTTTGTACTATAGATCAGTCCTATTACTGGGCATGTGTTACTTTTGTACTATAGATCAGTCCTATTACTGAGCATGTGTTACTTTGGTACTATAGATCAGTCCTATTACTGGGCATGTGTTACTTTTGTACTATAGATCAGTCCTATTACTGAGCATGTGTTACTTTGGTACCCTAGATCAGACATATTACTGGGCATGTGTTACTTTGTACGCTCGTCGTAGAGGTTTTTCCGAAAAAAAAAATCATGCTGTATTAGACAGAGCTGTAAAAACTATTTAAGCCAATCTATCTCATTTGTATTCTCGTTGTATTTGATGTTTGTGATCAGAGTTGTGTTAAACGTACATGATGTATTCTTCAGCAATGGTTCTCACACTTCAGCAATTGGCGACCCACTTGAAAGACTATTAGATTGGTTTCAGACTCACGTTTTAAGAATGGAAGGATACAAGAAAGATAAGCTAAACAAACATAAGTTTCATCCCAACTCTGGGTCAGTGGGTGGTGAGCCAATGATTGAGAAACACTATAGTGTAGTACCAGCTTGGAAGACTTGGTCTGTGTACCAGTTCTAATCTTTACACATGTTTCAATCAATCATCAGTTCAGTAAAATATGTTGCCTCTAACAGAACACGTTGGCCGTAGCACAACTGATGTTGATACTTTGAACATTATTTTTGTATGCTTTTTTTTTTGTCCGCTAGTAAATGTCTATCAATATTCACACTTTAGTATGCCAATGAAAGTAAAATGTGTAAATGGCAATCATTGATATTGTTTAACTAAGTCTGTTAATGCATCTTCTTGTATAACTAAGTCTGTTAATGCATCGAGTAATACATCTTCTTGTATAACTAAGTCTGTTAATACATCTTCTTGTATAACTAAGCCTGTTAATACATCTTCTTGTATAACTAAGTCTGTCAATACATCTTCTTGTTTAGTATTGTTCAACTAAAGTGCGTTTAGTTCTTCATGTACCCATAATGTGTAGCATTGTTACAGTGATTGATTAATAAACACATTCATAGACAGTGATAATGTATCATTGCTTTTATGTAATGACTAGATGGGAACATAAACACATTCATAGACAGTGATAATGTATCATTGCATTTATGTAATGGCTAGATGGGAACATAAACACATTCATAGACAGTGATAATGTATCATTGCATTTATGTAATGGCTAGATGGGAACATAAACACATTCATAGATACACAATGTATTGATAACGTGTCCATTCGTTCAATTGAAGCGATTGTCAGCTGTAAAGATTTTACTTTTTTAATACACTTTTAAAAAAGGCGGTTAACAATCTGTCATGTTTTCTGTACATTCACCATCCATAAGATGAATTCTGAATTAATATTCAATATTGAGTACTGTCTTTTGCAAAGTTAACTCTCCCCCCCCCCCCACCCCGTCTGCTTTCACTTCCCCCCACCCCGTCCAGGATATTGTCATTGCATTCTTGGTCGTGTTGGTCCTTTCTTGATCGCTTGCTACGGTCAAACCCGACGGCTGAGAGGCGAAAGAGAGGAGGAGGTTGATGTGGAAAAGGGGGGGGGGGGGGTAAAGAGAGAGAGAAAGGAGGGAATGGGGGTAGTGAGGGTGTGAATCAGAAAGCAGATATCGCCTCTCAGTGACGAACGAAAGCGCCTCGTTCTTCTCCTTATTGCCCCCGTCTTTGTGTGTCAGACGTGGTGGTGCTCAAACTAAATGGAGGAAGGCTGTAAAGTGGAGATTCCACTCGTGCTGGACTGACTTCCACAGCCACACGAGCCACATCCACATTCTTCTTTTCTCTGTTGTGTGTTAAGCTCTCTCTCTCTCTCGCCCTGTTTTTGTTTCAAGGGGGGGATACATTCTTTCCCCCCTCTCGGTGTAAGCACTTAGTGTTATTCCATGACGGAATGTTTATGGTCTCAGTTCAATTACTTTCACTTATCAGACCGGTGGATTTAATCAAAACGAGGTAGGTGCTTGTCATTGATTTACTTTACATTGTGTGTTGGTTTGATCGTGTTATTCATCCCTGCAGTTGTCCCATATCATTTCTCTCGAGTCTGGTGACATTGTCACTCGTTGTGTAGTCCAGTATTCATGCCAAGTATCAGTTGTTGTTTTTTTTTACATCCGTTGCTAAGAGACATGATTGATAATTGTTATAGTTTTTTTCAACGAGTACCTGGTCAGTACCTGTCTGTGCCAACAGAATAACAACAATAATAAAAGTGAACGATGTCGATCGATTACAAAACATAATCCAATAACCTTGTTTGTATGGGTAATCCCTTATTTTACCAATAGAAAGTATTTTGATAAATATTATTGATAATTTACCTCTATAAACATTCTGAAATCATAGTATTGATTGTTATTTATTAAAAGAATAAGAAAAAGATTTAAAAAATTGTGTTTAAATGCATTAAATAAATTTGTAAAAAGGTCCTCTATATTCTATATAAAATACAGTCAGCCATGTTAGAGATGACCTGCATTGTTTACTAAAAAAAGGCAGCTGCCAACTGCAAGATTATTAAAAAATACTGAAAGATAAGACGGTACCTTCAGAAAAACTAATGCCCAGCACTTAAAAAACATGACAAAAATTATTTAAACCACATTTAAGTTAGATGGATAGATACTCTTGGGTCCCCTAGGGCCCTTTATCTTGTATCGCTACGTTTAAGATGTAGGATAAGGCCCTGAAAATGACAAACTTATTAATATAGATTATATAGTAAAAAACGGTACCCTTAGAAACACTGTTGCCCAGCACTTAAAGGGCATGACACATATTATTTAAACAAAATTTATGTTAGATGGATAGATACTCTTGGGGCCCCTAGGTCCCTTAATCTTGTATCGCTACGTTTAAGGTGTAGAATGGGGCCCTGAAAATGACATACTTATTAATATAGCTTATATAGTAAAAAACGGTACCCTTAGAAACACTGTTGCCCAGCACTTAAAGGGCATAACAAATATTATTTAAACCAAATTTATGTTAGGGGGATAAATACTCTTGGGGCCCCTAGGGCCCTTAATCTTGTATCGCTACGTTTAAGGTGTAGAATGGGGCCCTTAAAATGACATACTTATTAATATAGCTTATATAGTAAAAAACGGTACCCTTAGAAACACTGAAGCCCACCCCTCAGAGGCATGCCAAAAATTAGTTAAACCAAATTTATGTTAGAAAGATAGATACTCTTGGGGCCCATAGGGCCCTTTATCTTGTATCGCTACGTTTAAGGTGTAGGATAAGGCCCTGAAAATGACATACTTATTAATATAGATTATATAGTAAAAAACGGTACCCTTAGAAACACTGTTGCCCAGCACTTAAAGGGCATGACAAATATTATTTAAACCAAATTTATGTTAGGGGGATAGCTACTCTTGGGGCCCCTAGGTCCCTTAATCTTGTATCGCTACGTTTAAGGTGTAGAATGGGGCCCTGAAAATGACATACTTATTAATATAGATTATATAGTAAAAAACGGTACCCTTAGAAACACTGTTGCCCAGCACTTAAAGGACATGACAAATATTATTTAAACTAAATTTATGTTAGGGGGATAGCTACTCTTGGGGCCCCTAGGACCCTTAATCTTGTATCGCTACGTTTAAGGTGTAGAATGGGGCCCTGAAAATGACATACTTATTAATATAGATTATATAGTAAAAAACGGTACCCTTAGAAACACTGTTGCCCAGCACTTAAAGGGCATGACACATATTATTTAAACCAAATTTATGTTAGATGGATAGATACTCTTGGGGCCCCTAGGGCACTTAATCTTGTATCGCTACGTTTAAGGTGTAGAATGGGGCCCTGAAAATGACATACTTATTAATATAGCTTATATAGTAAAAAACGGTTATAAAGTTACAAAAAGACTGTCAAACTGTCTTTTTTTCAATATGTGAGCCCCCCCCCCTCCAGCATATTTTGCTGGTTTCGCCACTGGGTACACGTACACAAAATTACATGGGGAATGTTCTTAAACAAGTTTCGTTCCATCTCAATGGGTACTTTAATTGTAATTCATTATTTTGGATATCAAAGACATGAAAATTGGTAAACTTTTACCCCGATTTCAGGTTTTACGAGCTTCTCTCCCACATAGCTAACTAAATATGATCGGTACGGGGAACCAAATATCACATTACTTACTACATTATTACATTCCATTCCTTCATCCATAGGCATTGTCATCTTTTGATACAGTCATGCCTAAGAGAGAGGGAGGGAGAGAGAGAGAGAGAGGAACTGCCAAAAATGTTGTGTATCACATTGCTTTAAGATAAATGTACCGTTTTATTTCATGCAAATAAATAACCCTTTTTTACGCGTCTTATTTTAATCTTAATTAAACGTCAAATTACGCTTCTTAAATAAACAGAAAACATTATTTAAACTCGGGCAAAGCCGGGTACTTGCAACTAATTTTAAAATATGCCACAACAACTCTCAATAATGTGATTACTGTAAAATGTCAATTAATTATAATTTCTTTCAAATATTAAATTTAAGTAATAAATCAAATGAATTATGAAAATGAAAATGATACACATAAACTAAAATGAATTACAAAGTTTAAAAAGTTAAAATTTTAGGGGGGGCACACTGGAAATTCAAGGGGGGCGGCGACCCCTTAAAAGTTTTAGGGGGGCCGCTGCCCCCCCCCCGCTCCGCCGCCAGTGCATTAGTACACCGATGCCCACCCCTCAGAGGGCATGCCAAAAATTATTTAAACCAAATTTATGTTAGATGGATAGATACTCTTGGGACCCCTAGGGCCCTTAATATTGTATCGCTACGTATAAGATGTACAATGGGGCCCAGAAATTTTCAATTTTTTTTGGGCTATGAAAGAAAAAATGATGCCTTCAGAAACACTGTTGCCCTGCCCTAAATAGGTATGAGAAAAATTAATCAACTCAGTTTTATGTTAGTGTGATATATGCCTATGTGGCTCAAAGGGCTTCTTAGTTCCTATCACTATTTTTAAGGTGTAGAATGGATCTCTAAAAACGACGACCCATTAAAATAATTACTGATAAATAATACAGGCGATAAATTGCAAAAAAGGTACCTTGAGAAACACTTAAGCCCAGCCCTTAATTGGCAAGACAAAAATTAATTAACCCAATTGTATGTTAGTGGGATAGATATTATTGACGCTTCATTGGCCTTTTATTTTTTGTCACTACGTTTGATGAAAATGGCATAATTTTTTGAATAGGCTATATCAGAAAAAATGGTGCTTTGTTTGGAACAACTGTTTAACATCTAAGAACACTCACTGACGACTTTCGAGAGCTAACTGAACCCAGTGACAATGTTGAACAAGTAACACAATGCAGCTTTTAGATAGCACTGCAGTCCAACTATATCAAGCACTAATAAATGACCAGAATTTAATGTTAAATATCTTAAACCCCAAAGACAGAAAAAAAATCCATTGTGAAGAGTATTTCCCACATAAATACTAATAGTTGTTCTAGATGGCAGGGGTTGTATTAAGGGGTCACTTCGGGACACATTCAATTTTCTGACTTGGACAAAGGTGTGACATAAAATTTCTCCTGACAGGCGCTTCACAGCGGGTAGATCGGTCAAATTTAGACATATTCTGTTTACAACGTTGGACTTGGGCTCTACTGGTTGGCATAAGGCATAAAATATTTCTTGCATCTAACCTACTAGCACTCTGGTGTGGATGGGTCAGATCGGGACACATTCCGTTTAGACTGAACAATAGTGTGACACTGACCAACACTGGTGTATGCTTGTATGGGGCGTAACCGTAAACGACCGCACTAGGTAATTTAATCCCCTGAGAAAGTTGCGGGTAGCTTGTCCCCAGGTGACAGTCAGTGCTACTTGCTAGACACACTGACCACTTCAGTATTTCATACTAATTTGAAAAGAGAGTTTGATTTTCTTTGGATTTTCATTCTTTATCTTGGAAATAGTGATTGCTTTGTTATTATTTTCTTGTTATAGCTCTTAATTCAGATAAGTTAGCTATTAGGCGTCTATTGAGAAATAATATGCAGTGCCCCACGTGCAATGTGTTATGTTATCTTGGAAATCATAATACCGGTATCGATAGGTTTCGCTGGGTTTGTCCGACTTGTCACTTAAACAAGAGCATTAGATTTAATTCTTTTTTTACGAGAAGCCATCTGTCTCTCAAAACAATAATTCAGATTATTTATTGCTTTGCATGCAACTTTTCCCAAAAATCCACCAAACGTGAAACGAAAATAGCTAATGAGAACACTTTGATCGACTGGTTTAACTTTCTGAGGGAGGAAATGTCCACTTTTATGAACCGCCGGCCGATAGAAATTGGTGGGGTAAATGAAAACTTTGAGCCTATTGTTGTGGAAATAGATGAATCGAAATACTTTCATCGTAAATACCACAGGGGCACTTGGAGGGAAGGCCATTGGGTATTTGGTGGCGTAGAAAGGGGAACAGGGAAATGCTTTTTAGTTGAAGTTCCCGATAGAAGGGCAGAAACCTTAGAGGCCCTGATATTGCGACATGTAATGCCAGGTACCCATATCATATCCGATGGATGGGCCGCGTATAGGGGGATATAGGGACTTGGTGGCGGAGTTTATTCACACTCAGTAATTATACATGAGCAACATTTTGTTGACCCCCTTGACCCTGAAGTCCATACTCAAAATATTGAAAATCTGTGGATGAGGGCAAAACGAAAATTAAGAAGTCAATTTGGGACAAGCGACGCTCTCTTTGATTCGTATTTGCAAGAGTTTGTATTTCGAAATCAATTTAAACACCAAGATGATTTCTTCACTATTCTTTGCGTAATAAGTGAAAACTACAATATTTAGATAATAGGGTTTTACATGGCTTCTATGCTATTTAAGGGCCTTATCCTACACTTTATACGTAGCGATACAAGATAAAGGGCCCTATGGGCCCCAATAGTAGCTATCCCCCTAACATAAATTTGGTTTAAATATTTCTTGTCATGCCCTTTAAGTGCTGGGCAACAGTGTTTCTAAGGGTACCGTTTTTTACTATATAAGCTATATTAATAAGTATGTCATTTTCAGGGCCCCATTCTACACCTTAAACGTAGTGATACAAGATTAAGGGCCCTAGGGGCACCAAGAGTATCTATCCATCTAACATAAATTTTGTTTAAATAATATGCGTCATGCCCTTGAAGTGCTGGGCAACAGTGTTTCTAAGGGTTCAGTTTTTTACTATAAAATCTATATTAATAAGTATGTCATTTTCAGGGCCTTATCCTACACCTTAAACGTAGCGATACAAGATAAAGGGCCCTATGGGCCCCAAGAGTATCTATCCCCCTAACATAAATTTGGTTTAAATAATATTTGTCATGCCCTTTAAGTGCTGGGAAACGTGTTTCTAAGGGTACCGTTTTTTACTATATAAGCTATATTAATAAGTATGTCATTTTCAGGGCCCCATTCTACACCTTAAACGTAGCGATACAAGATTAAGGGCCCTAGGGGCCCCAAGAGTATCTATCCATCTAACATAAATTTTGTTTAAATAATATGTGTCATGCCCTTTAAGTGCTGGGCAACAGTGTTTCTAAAGGTACCGTTTTTTAATATATAATCTATATTAATAAGTATGTCATTTTCAGGGCCCTATTCTACACCTTATACGTAGCGATACAAGATAAAGGGCCCTATGGGCCCCAATAGTAGCTATCCCCCTAACATAAATTTGGTTTAAATAATTTTTGTCTTGCTTTTTAAGTGCTGGACATCAATGTTTCTAAGGGTACCGTTTTTTACTATATAATCCTTTGTTAAGTATGTTTCATAAGTTTCTTCGTTGTAAAATGCTAAATTGGCAGCAACATCACGGAAATTCGGTCGTGTTTTTAAAAAATGTTAAACCAAAAATATACGAAACGAAAGAAAATAGTCAAGAAAAGTGTGATAAATTGCATTTTGTTTGCTATAAACTAATAAATATGAACAATTTATTGTCTAAAATGGATAATATAGATGGGAATTCATTAATACTATGATTTCGGAATGTTTATAGAGGTAAATTATCAATAATATTTATCAAAATACTTTCTATTGGTAAAATAAGGGATTACCGTTTGTATGTACATCGACTGTGTAACATTGTTTGTAGGTACATCGACTGTGTAACATTGTTTGTATGTACATCGACAGTGTAACATTGTTTGTATGTACATCGACAGTGTAACCTTGTTTTTATGTACATCGACTGTGTAACATTGTTTGTAAGTACATCGACTGTGTAACATTGTATGTACATCGACAGTGTAACATTGTATGTACATCGACAGTGTAACCGTGTTTGTATGTACATCGACTGTGTAACATTGTTTGTATGTACATCGACAGTGTAACATTGTTTGTATGTACATCGACAGTGTAACCTTGTTTTTATGTACATCGACTGTGTAACATTGTTTGTATGTACATCGGCTGTGTAACATTGTTTGTATGTACATCGACAGTGTAACCTTGTTTGTATGTACATCGACTGTGTAACATTGTTTGTATGTACATTGACTGTGTAACATTGTTTGTATGTACATTGACTGTGTAACCTTGTTTGTACATCGACAGTGTAACATTGTTTGTATGTACATCGACTGTGTAACATTGTTTGTAGGTACACCGACTGTGTAACATTGTTTGTATGTACATTGACTGTGTAACCTTGTTTGTACATCGACAGTGTAACCTTGTTTGTATGTACATTGACTGTGTAACTTGTTTGTATGTACATCGACTGTGTAACCTTGTTTGTATGTACATCGACAGTGTAACATTGTTTGTATGTACATCGACTGTGTAACCTTGTTTGTAGGTACATCGACAGTGTAACATTGTTTGTATGTACATCGACTGTGTAACCTTGTTTGTAGGTACATCGACAGTGTAACATTGTTTGTATGTTCATCGACTGTGTAACCTTGTTTGTATGTACATCGACTGTGTAACATTGTTTGTATGTACATCGACTGTGTAACATTGTTTGTATGTACATTGACTGTGTAACATTGTTTGTAGGTACATCGACTGTGTACGTTCTAAACATAATATAAACACTACCCTTTTTTAAAATCTTAAATATGACATACGATAAATTATTCAAATAATGTATGTTTCATTATCGACATTATTTGTAAATATCTAGTTATATTTACATGATCCCTGCGATATGTTTTTATCATCTTGAATGAACACAATGGAAATCGCATTGATTAACTCATGATTGATCGTACAACTGCTAGTGGCAGTGGCGAGACCAGCAAAAAATGCTTGGGGGGGCAGCTCACATATAGAAAAAAAATGCTGTGAGGGGGGGCTCACATATAGAAAAAAGACAGTTTATATAGTAAAATATGTATGATGATTTGGACTGGGGGGGGGCTCAAGCCCCCTTGCCCCCCCCCCCCGGTTGCGCCACTGGATAGTGGCTAATCAACTTTACACTTTGCATTTTATTGTTGACATCAAAAATAATTGTTGACCATCCCACCAACGCAGTCTGACAATGAAATAAACATTTGATGGAGTCCTATGTCTCACATGTTCCCCATTTGATGGAGTCCTACGTCTCACATGTTCCACATTTGATGGAGTCCTACGTCTCACATGTTCCACATTTGATGGAGTCCTACGTCTCACATGTTCCCCATTTGATGGAGTCCTACGTCTCACATGTTCCCCATTTGATGGAGTCCTACGTCTCACATGTTCCCCATTTGATGGAGTCCTACGTCTCACATGTTCCCCATTTGATGGAGTCCTACGTCTCACATGTTCCCCATTTGATGGAGTCCTACGTCTCACATGTTCCACATTTGATGGAGTCCTACGTCTCACATGTTCCCCATTTGATGGAGTCCTACGTCTCACATGTTCCCCATTTGATGGAGTCCTACGTCTCACATGTTCCCCATTTGATGGAGTCCTACGTCTCACATGTTCCCCATTTGATGGAGTCCTACGTCTCACATGTTCCCCATTTGATTGAGTCCTACGTCTCACATGTTCCTCGTTTGATGTAGTCCTACGTCTCACATGTTCCACATTTTGAGTGTCATCATCACACTTGCATGGTCAAATATTGAGAAATAAATTATGAGTGTCTTCGAGTTAACCATTGAGTTGTACATTACAGTGTATCAATAATCAATATCTGAATTAGCATTTTAATAAATATGCAAGTGTCCTGAGAGAGGGAGTAAGGGATGTGTGTACTTAGTTTTATTTAGTAGACGTCATTGTATCAATCATACTTTTTTTTTCTTCACATATTAATATTTGTGAATTTCTTCGGTAAAAGTTCAATTTTATTTCTATTTATAACTGTACACTTATTGTTTACCAGCTAGATAGAACGTTTCCATAATGTGTGTGTGTGTGTCTGTGTTAAATGTTCGATTTGTTGTATATATTATTGCACTGGCTTTGAAGTGAATCAATCATAATGCATCGGCTGATTACTCAGTGATATATATGGGGTGTCTCTGCTCATCATGTCTCACTAATCTATATATCTGGTGGATCTCTTTACATCATGTCTCACTATTCTGTATATCTGGTGGATCTCTGTAATCTATATATCTGGTGGATCTCTGTTCATTGTGTCTCACTAATCTAAACATCTGGTGGATCTCTGTACATTGTGTCTCACTAATCTATATATCTGGTGGATCTCTGTACATTATGTCTTAATAATCTGTAACGCAGTTTAATACTTTAGCGACACCTCTCTTGATAGTGTGTAGGATAACAGTCAATATCAGTAGCACACATACACACAACAACTCCCAGTGTGTAGGACAACAGTCAACACGGACCTATTAGTTGTACACCAACATGGTTCTTGTGTAAATGTCATGGGTCGCCGAGGGACAGACATTACTGATGCTGTGTGTTTGTGGGGAGAAAGTGTTGGTTTTGAACAAGAAACAAATAGTTTTCTAGATGTTACATTTACCAGTTGTTTTTTTTTTTTGTTTTGCTGTTGTTGCAATAAATTAACTAGAGATCTCAATGCGCAGTAAAATAACATTCTCGCATCAACACGCATTCCGATTACATTCTTACATTAACACGCATTCCGATTACGTTCTTACATTAACAAGCGTGCCGATTGCATTATTATACACCCAGTTGAATGCAGTTGTTACAATTACACGTGGTTATATTTGATTGTTACATTTACAGACATTGATATTCCCTTCGTAAATTTACTTTTCATTGTTACACCTTCAACTGTAATTAGTTTGTATTTATCAATCAGTCTCCAGTATGCTTTAGTCCCATTTCTGTCGGTACATCGCGTATCTATATTATACGGTACTAGCTGTACCCTGCAAAACCTTTGCATAGAGTTATATGCTTGATCGGTAGCAGGCTAGGTTATTTTTTTGGTTTCGGGCAGATCCGATTTTTTTCATGATTGTTTTTTAAACTGGAATACTGTTGTATTAATTCTTTACTTTCGATTTGACGCACACTGGAAATGAGTATTATTATATATGACACTTTGGTCTCAATTATACTTTATTCAAAACGTCGTATTTCAATGACATGCCTAAGGTATTACCGTACGTTATGTAGAGAATGGAATACAGATGTGTAGAGTATGTTTGTAACACAGTACACAAGTTCTGTATTTTAATAGTTTGCAAAAAAAAAAAAGTTTGACCTAACAGGCACAAAGCCGTGGTGGTTTGCTGGTGCATTGACTGTTATATACCTACTGCCAGGCTTTATTTTAAATGTGTTGCTTTACTTCTGGCGATTTTCACCGAGACACCGTTACCGCCCGGTGAGTCTCATCGGTACTCATACGAGAAATTTAAATGACAAACGTGTATCTCCAGTGTGTTCTCCGTGTTCCATCTCTCACCGCGTGTTCTCTCTCTCGCTCTCTCTCTCTCTCTCTCTCTCTCTCTCTCTCTCTCTCTCTCTCCCTCTGTTTAATGCTCACGTACTAGATGCTCATACTGCAGTCAGTGGAATTCTGCTCACGACTTCTACAGACGAAGAAGAAACCAACACGTTCAGTTAGTTTATACGCTTATCTTGCAGCTCGTACTTTATTATACTACTCTCATCCCCCCTCCCGTTCCCCTTTTCTACCTAAAAGCAAATTCTTAGAAAGGGGATTTGGAGGGGGGGGGGAGGGGGTGTTATCAGGTCACGTCAGGGGGTTGCAATAATGCCTGCCGCCAGCTGTGACGTGATTTGATCCTCACCCCTGCTCATAGTTGTTGACAGAGAGTCGACATTCTCACTGCTCATCAACTGCTCTGAATGTGTTGATGTTTTGTGTGTGTGTGTGTGTGTGACACCAACTGCTCTTGCTGTATTTATGTTCGTGTAGGTGTGTTATGTCAACAAATTAAGAAAAAAAAACCGAGGCCTTGTATTTTGACAGATTACAACAAGATCGATATGGTCGAATCTTAGGTCAGTTTAATGGAGTCTAGCTACAAGGTCAGGACAACTTGCGTGACGTCATATTTGGATAGAGAATTGGTATTGTGTTTCTCCTTATAAAGAATTTTCTTTTGTTGGGAGGTGGTCGGTGGGGGGGGTGTCTAAAACTAATATGGGTTTATGGATTTTGTTTTGTTTTTGTTTTCTAATCTGATTGTGTCGTGCATTCATGGCTGGGTCCTTCTGTGTTGTCATTTTTTTTAAATGTGAGCAACAATGGCCAGCCTCATTCATTTGAGTTCTACTACGTGTAGATTGTGTAGTCTGGCCTTAAACTCATCGGATGACAAACAAACTTGGATCTGATCAGTTGATCATTCCTGGGACTCCCAGTGGGACATAAAGGTGAAGTCAGCAGTTTGATTGATCTCTTTTCCCCCTTCCCTCCCCCCCCCCGTATATGTGTTAGTGTATTCTCTCGTGCTGATGTGTACGTGTAGTCTCTCGTGCTGCTGTGTATGTGTAGTCTCTCGTGCTGATGTGTATGTGTAGTATCTCGTGCTGATGTGTATGTGTAGTATCTCGTGCTGATGTGTATGTGTAGTATCTCGTGCTGATGTGTACGTGTAGTATCTCGTGCTGATGTGTACGTATTGTCTTTCGTGCTGATGTGTACGTATAGTCTCTCGTGCTGATGTGTATGTGTAGTATCTCGTGCTGATGTGTACGTGTAGTATCTCGTGCTGATGTGTATGTGTAGTATCTCGTGCTGATGTGTATGTGTAGTCTCTCGTGCTGATGTGTATGTGTAGTATCTCGTGCTGATGTGTACGTGTAGTCTCTCGTGCTGATGTGTATGTATAGTCCATCGCGGGTGTTTCATGGCGAGAAGAATGGCACGAAACGTTGAAATGAAATATTCCATCAAATTTTACCATACTTTTTTAACTGAATTATAAATGTGTCAGAAGTGAGAAGGAAAGAAACATTTTGATTTGTAAGCGCAGTGATCGAAATAAAAAAAAAAGTAAGAAATGGACCATAGGACACCTGTCACTCCACCTGTGAGCAGTACTCACAGTAGTAGTGCATTTCGTGTGTGTGTGTATTACTTATATTACTGGGTTTTTTTTTAATGAAATACGTTAATATGGCTAAATAGGTGACCGCCTAGACACCCGGGTTCAAATCGATGTCACGTGTGATACTTTTGATAATAATCAAATGATAAGTTTGACAAAGGAATTGAATATCATTCGTAGGGGTTCAATGATTTCTTACTTTGTATGTACCGAGACTTGTGGAGTCCAAAGAGGACTTTAAACTAACCCCTCCATCTACCTCATTGAAAAGACAACAAACAAGAACGGCTGTGGTTATTTATAATGTTACCTGCATAAATTGCACATCAGTCACCTGGCTGTCATTTTGTGTTGTGTGTGTGTAAGTTTGATGTTACTCAATTCTATTCAATCACAATTACACAAAAGGCGCCATTTTTTAAAAGTCATTATTCAAGGATTTAAAAAAAAAATAGTTTGTGCTTTCTGTATGATATATTCATTCTGTGGTGTTCCACGTGAGTCATGTTTATTTATTGACTATCCCACACTTGCAGATTTAGTTACTTTTACCAAAAATGTTTATTTTTGAGGCATTAACTTTCCTGTTTATTTCACGCCGGCTTCTATAAAATTTCAGAAACATAATATATTGTTGTTTGTTGTAATTTTAAATCTAACTATCAGAGCCGTTCTGAGGAAGTATAGTCTGAGAACTTGGCAGAAGCCTCATGCTGAAAACATTCATATTTAGGGTAATTCCAAACTTTTAAACATGTTGGGGGTAACCTTAGGCCACCTCAAATGCTCCAAGGCCTTAGGACGTCAAAGAATGATCCTGATGACTATGATAAAAGGAAATAACATATTATAAATGTCATTTTAAAACATGAGATCGTTATGAAATCTAAACTGCAATTTACTTTTATGCATTATAAATCTCGAGGGGCGAGTGGCTGAGTGGTGTAGACACTCGACTGTCGACCTGAGAGTCCTGGGTTCGATCCTCGGTAAAGTCGTCCCACAAGTCCACCCAGCTTTAAATGGGTACCTGACTTAAGTTGGGGAAGTAAAGGCGGCTGGGCGTTGTGCTAACCACACAATCTCTTTATATGCCGAGGTTATAGAAACAGATGAATTCTACACTTCATCTGCCCCGATGGCCCGTTAGGGCTAAGGGAACTTTACTTTTATTAAAAAATCTCACGCCAGATATCTCCACCAGCATTCTAAAGTTGGCGTGCTTACGTCAGTGGAAATGATGACACAATTCACATGCATCAAACGAAGCGTGGGAAAACTTTGGTCTTGCGTATTTAAGAAAACGTATGTGTGCCGTGATAGAACATGGAAAAGGAGAAGAGGGGGTGAACCTTTGCAGCTTTAAGTCAACTATATCTGTTTGAATTTTTAAAAGCAAGGTCAAAATATTGTGGGAAATGTTTCTACTTTTTTTTCCTATTTAGTAATTTTATGACATGCTGCTTACGTATGGAGGAAGAAAGGGGAAGAAACAATTGTTATGGTTTCCAGAATACCTTTATAAAATGGCACAAAATACCAAAGTTAGCTCCAACCCCCCAATCCCCGTAACCAACCGTAAAAGAACTTTTACTGCTTCAACTTCCTGTTCACCCGCTTCAAGTTTTGTAAAGAATTGCAGTGTGAAATAATAGAAAAAAAAATAAACTCCGACAGTCAGACTAGGTACTGGAACTTTGGTGCCGACTGTGGTTAATACCAAAACCACCAGCTGGAGAATAACCGAGTACACATGCTAACAAATGGAGATCACATTCAAGATTTGTTGCAAGTTTGCGTTTCTGTGGGTTAGATTAACTGTTGACATAACTGTCTTATAACATAATATGCAGTTTACCCTTGTTTACACTGTGTGTTTATAAAAAAAAAGCGTTGAAATGTGTTATTTTTTGTTTATGTCTCTGTAAATAATTGGCGTCATCCTTCTATGGCCTCCATATCAAGCCTACGTACTAGTGTTGTTTTAGTCCCAGGTCATATTTTAGTTTCAGTTTTTATTTCGTTTTTTTTTTCTGTAATAATTTCAGTTTTCGTCTAGTTTTAGTCTTGCTGCTAATTTTAGTTTTAGTTTTAGTTCTCGTTGACGAAAAGTCAACATTTTCGTCAACGAAGGCTTTAGTTTTCGTCAACGAAAACAACACTAATACGTACGTCTCTGCCAGAGTCATCGAAAACTTTTCTAAAACGACTTTGATGATCGCCTTTGTTTTACCTGCTGTGTACTTTGTTTCTCTACAAGGCAACATTACACATTTTACGATATCACTGATCAGAGGTCTTTTTTTTTTTCGGGGAGGAAAGGGGGGGGGGCTTTTGGCAGACTTCCAGTGATATTTTCGTGACGTTGGGCAAAAGCTTCAGTTGGCGGTCCCCCTAGATTTATAATAAATTGATACTGGCAGTGAGCCCTTTGGATGTGGTGGCCCAATGAGGTTGTCTAGTTTTCCTGTCTATAAGAACGTCTCAGTCACTGATATCATTTAATGGCCCGCGGGCACGGTTTTAAAAGTCCTGCATAAGAAAAGCCTGAGTGTGTTGGTATCGCTGGAAATATTTGGGATCGAGTATTATACACTGGTGAGATCGATGTAAGGATGTGGCGTGTCTGTCATTAGACCGACCACATGAATGCTGCATAGGTCATAGCTGTGATTCAAATCATTTACGATCGCCAAGTAGATCATGCATTAACACCCGAGCCCCCCCACACACACACACACTGACGTGACGTATGTTTCTGTGTGGGTGATATCTGTCCAGTAAATGGCTGTTGGTGTTCAGTTTCTTGTTATCTCCACCGGGCTGGCAGACCGTCTCGGTGACTGGCACATGATATGTGTTTCATTTCGTTGTGATGTGGGTGAGTGCTCTCACAACACAAACATTTAATTCCCACCGATATCCTTCTTTTTTTATTACCCATACCATTTCACTCTGCTTTTAAACAACACGTATAGATAACGAAACGGTGCTAGTCAGTGCACAGCGCTATGTTATTTCATTGTTGCAACTCTTTTCATTTTGAAAGAGGTTAGAAGGCTGGGAGGGGGCTGTTTGGGGTCGAGGGGTGAATAGCGCTAGCTGGTTCCCCCCCCCCCTTCCACCACCTCTCATTGGACTCCCCCCCCCTCCCCGCTTCTTTAGCCACTTTTGATTACTATTTAGATTATACATTTAAAATTTCAAAATATATATTTTTTTAAGCCATGCAATAAAATTTTTATAAAAGCTGTAAAAATACAATTAAATATAATTTTTTGAATGATTACTTTACATTTATCAGTGTTAAAGAGTATTTGCTCCCTAATGTAATGTAGGTGTGATCTCTTTACATCTATGGTAATTTAGGTGTGATCTCTTACATCTTAAGTAATGTGGGTGTGTTCTCTTACATATTTAGTAATGTGGGTGTGTTCTCTTACATCGAAAGTTTCGAGTTTGTGTTGATATATTGTTGATATATTGCTCATATCCAGAACTCCAGTCTGAGATCTTGAGTATGCCTAGTGCATTCGTACTTTGCCGAATGTTGACCTTAAAAGGAATTTATTTTAAACACATTGTTACCATTCATTGTAGACAAGAATTCACAAACAGTTTGTTCGTTAGTGAACTGATATATATATATATATATATATATATATATATATATATATACTGGTTGGAATACACAAACAAATATCAATATGGCATACACCGAGATAATTGAGAGGTAAATCGATCAGTTTTAACCGTCGTGTCGTTATACCCGGAGTAGATTGTGTGATGGTCACCAGAGAGTTGTGAAATGCACAGAATCACTTTCCATCACCACTCCCACGGTGTACCATTTTCTTGTGTTGATATAATCCCCCGAATAGCGCCGAAGTCTGTGTTGACTTTGTGATAAATTGGCAGTGGAGTCGTCTATCAACTTGCCATACCGCATCCAAGGGAGATAATATTAATTGCCTGCAAAATCGGGTGGGAGGGAAGGGGGTGTGCGGAGGATTGATCGCCCTTTTCTTTCCTCTAATAATGATATTATATCAAAATAGGAAAGGTAATTGCTTGGGTTTATAAACTATCCCGCGGTGATATAAACACATAGATGTCACACATGTATTATGAAAACCAGCCAAGGTGATAATACACATTATTAATTTTTTTTTTGTCAACATGCTTTGGTTCTATCTATAATTATTTCTCTTTTCAGTAAATGACAAAAAATATCTGTAACTCTTGTCCCACATCAGCTGGTTGGCCGTATAGGATGTCATGTAATTGGATATATTGTTGCTAGAAGGTAAGCTAAGTCTTAATTATGACTTGTGACATTGGTGGGGGGGGGGGGCATAAAAAATTAATTTGTAAGGTATCTTCATTTTTTTTTCAATACATAGACTTCAATTGTTTATTCAGTCATAAAGTAAACTGCTTCATGCCATTGTTAAGTCAGTAGCTCGGTTCTAAACTAACTCATCCATCATGGCACAACTGCACGACATTCATGTGGGTGGGTGTACACTTAGCGACAGGGGCTTTCGCCATCTTAGTTTAGGCCACTGACAATCTCCACCAATTGGTATCACTCACACAACAACAACAACAATATTTGCGAAGTCATTACTTAACCCTTGACCTGTTCACGTTGTCCCCCTCCAACTTGGCACTGATAGGGAATGCAAAGTACTAATTTATTGAATACATTGCAAACATAAGGAATACGCTGAACTTTGAACTAAAATATTACATTGCAAACACGAGGAATACATTGCAGATATATAAGACACATGATGTGCACCTAAAACCCAATGAGAAAAGGCCTAAGGGCAGACCAAGAAGCAGATGGTTAGAGGAAGCGGAGAAAGACCTTAAAGCCATAGGAGTGAGAGAGTGGAGAAAGAAGACCACGGATCGGGAAAAGTGGAGGAGAGTAGTATGGCAGGCCAGGGCCCTAAATGGGCTGTAGAGCCAAAGGAAGAAGGAGATGTACACCAAACGCATTTCGAGCCCGAGTGCTGCCCTTTTTGTCAGGATTCCTTACGTCAACTCAAAACGAATGAAATATAAATAATTAATTAAGAAACATGGGGACCCTATTACGCGTTGGCACCTAAGCGGGTTGGCACCTAAGCGGATGCGTTAAGACAGCCCAGTAACACTGTCATGACGTGTACAATTGAGGGGGTGATTTCCAAAACCTGCTAAGTACAAAATTTTCAAAAATTGAGTTATCATACTCATTAGCTTATTTCCCTATATTGGCATATATTCTGGGGAGTGGTTAATTCCAAAAAACTGTTAAATACCGTTAAATCAGCGCTATTATCTATTAACCACTCCCAGAATATATGCCATTATAGGAAAATAAGCTTATGAGTATGATAACACAATTTTTGAAAAATGTTGTACTTAGCAGGTTTTGGAACTCACCCCCTCAATTGTGTTCAGCCCATTCACTTGTGCGATAACCTGCTGATAGACTTGCACATTGTTTTGCTGCTACAATAGGCGATGTTTTGTTCACCTGTAGGGCCTAACTTACCTGTATGGCCTAACTCAATGGCCCCCTAACCTTTTTCTCGCCACGGACCGGTCAGCGTTTGATAATTTCACCGCAGCCCACTGGAAAGAGGGGGGGGGTGTGAGCGTTGATTATCGTTCGTCTATAGAAAGTCGCACAATCTCGAGATTAATCGCACAATCTCGAGATAAATAAATTAAATGGAAATAATGTAATGTTTCTTGGGCGGCCCTGTAACATTCTTTCCACGGACCGGTACCGGCCCGCGGCTTGGGAGATGCGGACACTGGGCTAACTGACCTATATGGCCTGGCTAACCTCATGGTCTAACTGACCTCATGGCCTGGCTAGCCAATATGGTTTGAATGGCCTGTATGGTAGTAATGAGAACGTATCAGTAAGTAAACAGTTATTGTCTAATCCTACTATATTTGAGGAATCCACGGGGAGAGTGGGCATAGTAGCAGACACAAAAAAATGTGCCACCCGAGGTAGACTGCACCCTTCCCCCCTTTACGCCACTGACCAAAGTCATCTGTTTCTTAACATTTTGAGAGGACTGTTGACTTTGAACACAATTTCTTTTACAAGCCTAACTTGGATGGACACATGTTGGTCTATTTCCGACAGTTAAAAAAAAAATTAACGTTTTTCCAAGTTGCCACTTGTTTGGTACTCTCCTGGCATTTCCAAAAAAAAAAACTTTAAAATTATTATTATGTAGAAGCTGGGAAAGGGTCCGAGCAATGGATTTTTCTTTAAATCCCGTTCTTCTCGTGGACTCTTCATTTATCCTCATACACACACACACACACAGACATACACACACACAGACTAAACACAAAATGCACACACTCACATGGAGAGAGAAAGAGCTTAGTACATGCACTAAGCACCAAATACTGCAACCTCTACTCTAACTTGTCCAGGTTCTTTTTATCTGAGTGTAAAGTTGGTTTTGGCATTGGCACTTAGACAACAACGTATGTAACATTCTTTAACTGTGTGCTGCCCGAACACAAAATGTTTTGGACGCAGCACACAGCCACCCAAAACTCTTGTTAAAATAGGGTATGTAAACAAAGACCCTAATACACGCCACACAATGACAGTATTTATTTAGATTGAAGTCAATTATAGCTACTGGGCTCATTCACCAGGCTGGTCTTGGATATTTCCCTAAATATTTTTGTCCACTTTTTTTATTTGGTAGATACTGTTTATATTGAAAGTATTTTCAAATTACAGAAACTCGCTTGTTGTTGGTAATAAATCCAGGGTGCTACATTAGGTAGTTATGCAAATGTGTTCTATCAGACCCGTGTGTTTTTATAAACTGATTTCTGCTCAATTTACACTGTTATTACTCTGCCTCCCGCACACAATCACTTTACATGTTGTAGCAATTGAAGGTTTTATAAACTTAAAATTATATTATTTTCAATATTATTTTTTTAAATTCTGGTTTCAATTCCGTTTTCAAATTCCCCTGCCATGCCTTTTATCTTTACACGTTTATCGCAAGCAAGCCACTCAGCGTATCAAATGACTTTTAAAAATACCGAAGACTTTTTTGAATGTTGGCCCATTGGCAGGTTTATTTTTAAACCACCGATTGTCCTTGCCAGATAGGTATAAACATTGTTGTTGTTGTTGTTTTTTTCCAAATATTCCAGTCAACACGAGCTTTTTATTTGCTACATCTTCAATGAGTTGTGTCCGAGTCATTCCATAACATCTTCAATGAGTTGTGTCCGAGTCATTCCATAACATCTTCAATGAGTTGTGTCCGAGTCATTCCATAACATCTTCAATGAGTTGTGTCCGAGTCATTCCATAACATCTTCAATGAGTTGTGTCCGAGTCATTCCATAACATCTTCAATGAGTTGTGTCCGAGTCATTCCATAACATCTTCAATGAGGTGTGTCAGAGTCATTCCATAACATCTTCAATGAGTTGTGTCCGAGTCATTCCATAGCATCTTCAATTAGTTGTGTCAGAGTCATTCCATAACATCTACATTTTCATATTCCTATGTGTGATTCTCGTCTGCTGGCATTCCGTCTTTTAAATCACAATGTGACATTATTGTCACCAGTCTTGCAAAACTAAAAGCCAAACAAAAAAAATATTATCGTAAAAAAAAATTATTAAATCTATTGCTCCAATTTTAATTCCTTAATAGCAGCTAGTATCTTCGCTGATAAATTATTTGTTGTTTGTTCTAATTTAGATTCTTCCAATTTTTTCCCATGAATTAGTTACCTGTCCCCCCCCACCCCCCACAAACCACCATTCTCTGCAAACTTTCAATTAGTTCCAGTCGGCTGGAGTCAAATCCGATCCCAAACTTCATGAGCAGAGATAATATCATTGCTTTCCCCTGATTCTTCCCGCCTTATCTGCAGTAGCCATTTTAATTTGGTCGTAAGCCAAAAAACTGATGCACACATTCACGATGATGAATTGATGACAAACGCGATGGAAGGCAATGATCAATGAATGTTCATTTTTAAAAAAGGAATAAATACTGTAGAACAATCACGACTCTTGTACCGAATATAAATTGACTATTTTACCTACTTACTGACTGCTCTTCGACCCTTTGTTAGAAAGTTTTAAAAGTTCACTGACAAGAACATTTTATTTCATTGAGGAAAAAAAACAAGAGAAAAAAAAACTTCCATAATTTGTCAGGGGAAATAATTAGTTTTTACAGGCAGCGGCTTTTTCCAGCTTTATTTTTTTTATCTCCCTTTCTTTGCTTTTTTTTTTAGCTTGTCTTAAACTGTTTAGCACTGTCACACTTGTACAGCTGAGATTTAGAAGAATTGATAAAAAAAAGGCAAACATCTTTGTTCTTGTTCTTGTTCTTCAGTAAACTTTCTACATAAGACAAAAAAAATGTAAACAAATGAATATCACAGTTAGAGATAGAAATATCTATACATACTATAATTCGTATTCCACATTTATTATTGCAAGTATAATTTAATAGTGGTACGTCGACATCCATAAACTATTAAAAAGAATACCTAATATAGAGAGACGTGTTGATTTCATTGAATGGTTTATATTGCAACAGTCCATACTTTAAGAAATAGCCCAGTCCGCTATTGCAGAGGTTTTCAACCTTTTTCATGCTGCGGACCCCTCAGACATTCCAACCCCGGGTGGCGGACCCCCATAGCCCAAGGCGCCCTGGCCTCAAATTTCGTACCCGAGGTTGGGCCAGAATATGTCTTAAGTTTGAGGATGCAATCTACTTAAATTCTTCTAAGCCTAAGTTACGGGCAAAACATGTAAACAAAGAGGTTGGTCAGCATAGGTCCCAACTGCGGTGATGCCGAATGATATATATTCTGGATTACACTTACGCCGTTTTCTTTTTCGTTTGTTTTTGGCTGCTTGATCATCAGAATCTTCCAGGTTCTAGTCAGTTTTCCTCTTCACAAATGAATCCATGCTTCTAGCCTTGGACAATTTACTTATACAAATATTGTTAAACAAATGACCAACAACATTTTAGTCCCGTTGACTCAGATCTCACAGGGAAAAAAAATTAGAGACAAAGTTTCAGAGTAGAGAGGGTAAGAGGAGGTAATTATCTGTAAAAATATTTCACATTCTGATGACGAAAACTCACATTTTAAAATTAAATCGGCTACTATAATTAAAAAAAAAATACAAATCTCATCAAATATTTTGAATTGTTTACTAACGTTTAAAAAGTATTTGTCACATAAGCAATTCACATAACAACAGAACAGCATAATATGTTCATCGCTAGAATTTCGCACCGTTTCATCGATGCGTTAGCGAAGAGTCCCTATTATTGCTATGGCCTATTTTCATTTTAAAAATTTACGAAATATCTACTTCCAACTAAAACAATCTGTGGGTGTCATTTAAAAGTAACATGCTAAGTGTATACTAGCAATTTGATATCAAAAGCTTATGTCTAAGATTATTTCTAGGCCAATCTAGGCTTAGATTTAGATCTAGGCTCAGTAAGTAAGAAATATTGCCAAGATGACATGACTCAAAAACTCACTGCACAAGTATTTGTAGCATGCAGTCTAGTTCAGACTCAGACGAAAATATAAGGAAGTTTTAAATTTTACATATTGCGTCTGAAACATTGACATAGCTAGTATTTTTTGTTTAGCTAACCAATCAACCAAACCAAGAAATACTTTATACAAAGAAAAATCACTACTTTCCTTGACTTGCCCACGGACCCCTTTGAAGCTCCTCACAGACCCCCGGGGGTCCGCGGACCACAGGTTGAAAACCTCTGCGCTATTGTACGGACTAAATAGTGCCATGACCTATACAGGTTTTGAGGAGCTTAGTTCTGTCTCACTCAGTTGCTGATGTCTCAACTCAACGGTAGGGCTACAATTTCAATGCGGTCCTGTTTTGAAAGAAAAAGGGGAAACTGTTACCTGGTTTATTGTTTATTCTGATGAGCTGTAACTCGGCCGTCTGTTCTAGAGTTGTGTTTGTTCACAAATATTGGCCGGTCCTTTTTTTTGAAAATAATCAGGTTGTGCCGTTGGGCATTGAGAGTATGTGTGAGTGTGCTTAGATTCTGTTTCTGCACATTGTATGGTTCAACAGATAATACTAACTCTCGGCTGATAATCTGAAACATGTGCTCATTAGCTGATATACATGTTCTGTAGTCTGATATGCATGTTCTGTAATTCGCTTTTTGCGAAATATTCACAATAATTTTACGATAAAAGGTGATTCTTTCTAATATGTCTTAAATCGCGTCTTGTATAAGTATATGAAGCATTTGGGCTAGCCACACAACCCTTTATTGTAGAAACATTTCATCTTCTCCTTGGCCCCCCTCCCTTCCAAGGGCTAAAAGAATTTTACTTACAATTCTTAGGAAGTTTTTAGAGCTATAGTAGCTTGGCTCGTCTGGCCTTTAAAGCTCCATTTAATTCCAGTAGAATTTTTTTTTTTTAGCTTTAAAATTCCAAATTTGTTTGATTGTTTGCCTCCTACAATTTGAAATGTTGTCATGTTTTACGAACGCCACAACAGTAACAGCATTTAAATGATAGCGTGCACGCACATCACCACAAGAAATCTTTAATGGAGAATCGTTTTGTGTTCGTTTTAAATCTTGTTTACCCTCCGAATTTTTTTTAATGGCATGTTATTTATATATATATATATATATATAAAGTTAAAACTGTTTTATTTCATAGAATAATTGTATCAATAATTTAAAAATAAATTTTTACTACGATGACAAATAGAACGCGTCATTTTGTATATTATTTGACCGCGAATTGGTAATAGACTAAAAACAAAATGGTCGCTTTCTGTATTATCTATTTTATTATAAACAGAATAGCTGAAATAGAGTAGATAAATTTATAAGGCTGTGGGTCCGAATAAAAATCGGAGTTTATTGGTTCCCGGATCCGAATAGTCACTTCGAATTTATAAATAATAAATATAAATACTGAAGTCTTTAAAATATTTTAAATAATGGTATCATTTTACTATTTGCTAATTTGATCATTGAAATAACTTTTTATTACTTATGAAAATGGCGACTAGTGAAACCTCGGTCGAAAATAATGATATGATTCTGGATGCACTGAAATGGTTTGTTTTTAGTAAAACCGACCATGCGTATATTTTCAAGTTCCTGACTATGGGGGTGAACGCGGCAAAATTTGCATAACTTTTTATCAGCGGCATGTTTGCGTGGCGCAATTACAAAAATTTTTTGTCTCGTGTGATACTATATTAATAGGGAGCCGGAGCCGGAAAAAAATATGGCGGCTCCGCAAGCCTGCTATTAACCCCATCAACACATGACCCCCACCCATGAGCATTCTTTGCACTGGTGTCCATATTTTCTCTCGACGGTCGTGGTGATTTGTCTCTGTAAAACATGCATAACTCATTACAATGTTGAATGAAAATTCATTACAATGAAACCAATAATTACATAACGTAATTATCATATCTGTTAATTATTCAAATTACAAATGTCAGTGGATGGCACCGAACTGGCTGCAATGAACGTGGTAATACATAGCGCAAGTGCCCATCTGTTGACTTCAAAAACACACGTCTATAATCTATATCAACAATAAAAATAATTTTGAACATATATAGATCGGTCATTGTTTTTAAGTTTAGCGTGTGTGAATAATAACTTTTTAAACTTTTTAAATTATATATTTCTATTCAACATTGTTACGCACTGTTAATGTTTAGCTTGTTGTCATCTTCACAGATCCTAAGGCTGTGGCCATCATGTCCATTAGCCTTGCAGCTGGTCACCTCCACGAAATGTCCGAGGCTGACCGCGTTTACAGTCCGGCCTCTTCCTACTCCACGTACTCGCACGAGGTGAAGTACATCTTTGACCCGACGGAGGACAGCGACGGGGATGAGTACACGGACTACAGCCAGATCACCACCCGGAGCAAGCACGCCATGACGTCATCCTACACGCCGCGCACGCTGAGCGCCACCTCACACACCTCGGCTAAAGACGGTCAGGCCTCGCAGCGGGAGGACCCGGAGACTTCTCAGCAGCTGATGGCCGCCGTCTTGTCCAGGACCAACAGCGTCCTGTCGTCCAGGGGCCCCATCAGCCCCCGGGTGGAGGAGGTGGTCTACTCCACTTCGCACTACGCCAACGGCCCGAGAAAACTCTCGGCTCCTCAAGACCACGTTTTAAGAGAGAGAAACTATTACGGTCCTGGAGGAGAGGTCCTGCCCTATCCCTACGCGAAACATTCTTATCCGGTGTGGAAGAACAACAATAATAACAGCAATAACGTGGTCAACAACGGACACGGCGGGGTGTACCCGTCTCAGCAGCCGTCGAAACCAAAAAACTCAAATCTGAACCTGGACTCGGGCAAACACAACAGAAACAGCGTGGCGGTGATGGGGCAGGGCGGCCAGCTGAACTCGTTTCACAACCACCACCCGCTCAGCGGCACCAGCATCTACAGCCACTACCAGCAACAGCACCAGGCCCATCCCCAGGCACAGGGCAACGAGCCCCCGTACCCTTACCCCCCGCGCTACAACCACCAGCAGCACATGCGCAGAAAGACCTGGTCCCCGCCTGCCCTGAAGATGAGCCTGATGAACTCTGTCCACCAGGGCTCGAGGGTCTGCTACAGCAATGATTCCCTGGACTTGGGCGAAGAGGCTGGGATAGAGAGAAAGACTCAGAGTTTGTCTGAAGACCTAGACGCCACGCCCCCGAGATTAGCTCCAGTGAGCGGAGTACTGGCCCAGGTGAGTTGGTGTTTTTTTTTTTGTAACAGTTTGTTTACAGGTGATGGTCTTAGAATCATCATATATAATAATACTCATTTCCAGTGTGTGTTAAATCGAAAGTAAAGAATTAATACAACAGTATTCCAGTTTAAAATACAACCATGAGAAAAATCGGATCTGCCCGAAAACCAAAAAAAAATAACCTAGCCTACCGATCAAGCATAAGGGGATATAACTCTATGCAAAGGTTTTGCAGGGTACAGCTAGTATAATATAGCGTATGTCTGAATGTTATCTTATGCTTTGACTGACTTACTTAAGACAGACTATAGAATATGCTTACTACCGATACAGTATACCAACTGCTGATACAATATGCTGACAGATGATGCTATATTCTAACCAATATCATCGGGTGAAAAAATGTAGGGAATAGGCTGATAGTTACTGTTTTTTATTAAATTGGCTTATGTCCTTGAACTCCTTACGGAGCTTTAAGTCTTCTGTAATCACTTCATCACGGCGCTGAAAGTTATAATTGTCAGTGGCGTAAATAGGGAGTTGAGGAGGCGATCCTCAGTAGGACAAAATAAAATAAAAAAAATCTATGGATAAAAGCCGCTCACAATATTTTTTTTCAAGTCACTTATGAAAAACATAATGAGTTGTTTTTTTTTTTATGTTTAAACTTTATGCTGTTATGGGGAAGTTGAGTTTTCGTCATCTGATGTGAGGCGGGGTTCAAACTGTTCATTCACTTGCTTGAATCAAAGATAACGTTCGACTTTAAATACATATTATTGACACTCCTATATATATATATATATATATATATATATATATATATATATATATATATATATATATATATATGGTCATCTTGACCTTTGGCTAAGCAAAATGTCTGCCAATATGAGAGATCATGCATGTCAACACAGGCAAGCGTATTCATAAATGTTTAAAGGAAATCAGAACAACACAGACGTGGGTTCAAAAACAACATGTAATAATGTATATCCAACTACAGCTCCAATGGCCACCGTTATTCAGTGCCGGCTTCATCACAACTCCTGTTGCGGTCACAAAATCACCACTTTCAGTGCATTAATTATACTCTGCGCCAGTCTAGTCTTCGGGAAATCCCTGTCCGTAGCGTACCATCGGGAGCAATGAAGAAAGTTTTGACAGCAATAGATAACAAAGAATTAGACCACTGTGGCTAGAAGGGCTAAATAAACTGCATCCTAATGGAGTTCTTTGTATGTAAAAAAATTAACTTTAAAGTTTAATAATGGTGTGTATTGTTATCCAGCGCTGTATATAACGTCATATAAACATGGCATACAATAGCATGGGGGCTTTTGTCCGGATATAATTTTTTTTTTTGAGCTCTCACATTTAATCTTACTTTACAGTTTGACTGTCGGCATAATGGTAAGACAGAAAGTGTCAAAGGATGCGTGACTTTATAATAGTGTAAAATTATAGAAGAATGATGTCCTAAAATAATAGACTAAATTGTCTTTTTTAAAACATGACATCTGTTGCTGGTATGTTGTCATTTTTTTTACCACAAACCAGTATAATATTTAGTACCAAAATAATACAATGTGATCACGTGTAATGAAAAATTATTATGCAATTTTTATTGAAAAGAGTCCTAATGAATGATACACTAGACAAGAGTGTGATGGATTTAAAATCAGTAACCGTGTGAACATTGTCGGTGTGTAAAATAAACCAGATGCAAGTCAGTTAAAGGTTACATTTACAGAATTTGACAATATTTACAATTATCAACATTCGAATCACATGTGCTTTAAAAGTATGGTTTCCAGCGACACAGAACGTTTAAAAAAAATGTCGTATATTTAAATTTATATTTGAAATCAAATTTTCTCCGGCTAAGCGGGAATGGAAGGATGAAGGTTATTCCGTTTGAGTGATGGCGCTATTTGAACATTATTTGAATATGTTGTGTTTTGTTTTTTTTCACTGATTCCACTAATGGCTATTGCTAACAATATAAACACTACTCTACACATTAATGGCTCAGAATTACGATCAATAACAGTTTTGCAATTTTGAGTTTACAAGAGTTGTTCTGTTATTTTTATTTTGCCGATGTTTTCCATCGAAATTGATTCAGTTAATCCATAACCGCACACATCATCAGCAGTTTTTCTTATCACCCAGCCCATCCAAAAATCTCACTGCTAGATCCAGATGATGTTCGCACAAATTGAGTGTTGGTCCGTACACAATGGGTATGTTGATTCTTAAGTCCCAGATTACAACGCGGGGGGGAGTCTTTTCATCGCTCGCCCAGCGGTTGACCCGTACGTAATTGGACAGATGTGACCCGGTGTCACGCAGGGGGCGACCTGTTAATCTGTTGACTAACGATGCTGACGTCCTTGGTCGATTTAGCGATTTTGTTTCTATCCGTACAGAAATCTTTCCCCGGATTGTTGACGAATACATCCGTACCGGTTGACACTTGTGCGATTGCCCGACGGTGGTGATTGCCTGTGAAAACACAGTTTAGTTAATTCAGTTTTTTTTTTTCTTCTCAATTTAGATGCTAGCTAACGGGTTTGTCAAAACAGGCCACGGCAAACTCACTTGATTGCAGACGATTTGTTGTGTTTTCGTTTACATTTAACTCACCGACTCCACTGAATGTCACGAAACGTGTGTACATCGAAATAAAAGAAGTCACGTGAATTAATATATTTACATGTACATAGGTTTCGATCGTTTCTTATAAACATGTTAACACATGATATTCAGCAGTTTAAAATCTACATATCTCACGTCACCCCACAATACCATGTTTTATCTAATATGATACATACAAGTTTAGGTTTTCTACAAACGGAATTGGATATGTATGCATTGTCCTATCTTAACCTGCAACATGCAAGCTTTCCTCCAAAATATAGTTCTAAGTATTAGTGTTGTTTTAGTCCCAGGTCATATTTTAGTTTCAGTTTTTATTCCGTTTTTTCTGTAATAATTTTAGTTTTCGTCTAGTTTTAGTCTTGCTTCTAATTTTAGTTTTAGTTCTCGTTGACGAAAAGTCAACATTTTCCTTAACGAAGGTTTTAGTTTTAGTTTTCGTCAACGAAAACAACACTACTAAGTATACACATATTCTTGAAATATATACAATTTATTTGATAATAATTTATGTAAATGGTACTTTCGAGTTTTGTTAAGAACATTTAGTAATATACACAGAATATAAACTATACATGTCAATTTTAATCGACATTCCCGTAACTGGCCGTAACCCTCCATTTTTTGTGCTGTGCTATTGTGGTGCTACATTATCAAATGGAAATTGCACAAATGGCGGCATTTTTTAAGTCATTTTTAGAGCATTTTCGAAAAAAAAATGCTCTATTGTCCCCGTTTTGTCTGTCCGTCCGTCTGTCCGTGTACACCCTAGATCTCAACAACCATAAGTCCTAGACCCATGATGTATATATCATTTTGTAGGTCTTGGCCTGTCAAGAAATGACTTTTTTCCATTTCGCGATCTGACCTCTCAGGGCCGTAAAAGAGGCCTTAGTACCGTTTTTTACTATATAAGCTATATTAATAAAGGAGCGCTATATCTCAGCAACTATAAGTCCTAGACCCATGAGGTATATATCATTTTGTAGGTCTTGGCCTGCCATGTGTACATCAAAAGTTCATTTTGCGATAGGACCTCTGAGGGCCGGGCTTCAGGGCTCCTAAGGGGCTTATATATTATTATATACACCTTGTACGTTCAATAGCCCGTTCATTTGGTGCGAAATACTGCAGCACGTAGTTTCACCAAGATTTATTAAGAAACTCATCAAATGAAATAGTAAGCTTGTGTTCTGAGTTTAATTGAAAGTATCAGAGCTATGCAACAATTGGCGGAGTTTTCGGACGATTAAATGACTACAATTTAGAATGTTTCAATTATGAGTCCTATTTCAGTGACCACAAACCACTTGTAGTTAGATTTAAGAGAAAATAATTTTTTTTCAAATATAAAGAAACGTCTTTATAATTTTTTTTTACAGATATATGCATTACACAATTGAATTTATAAATATTTCCAAAATTTACAAATATTTACTGAAAGATAGCATACGTACTGATACATAACATGAAAATGCGCTAACACGTCCTGTGTCCAGAATGGAACAGGCTTAATTGCTTGTTTTTAATACCGATGCGCTTTCTGCATTTTGTGGTAAGGATTAATATCAAATTGTTTTTTTTTTCATATGATCAGACGATATCACGATAGAATTGTTATATTTTATGTTGTGTGACACAGTATGTGTGTACCTTGTCAATTAGTACACAGTAATTGCATAGTGTGTCAATTATTTTATTACACACCATGTGTGTACATTATCAATTATAACACAGTATATGTGTGCTGTGTTAATTATTGCTGCCATCGGATGATAATGGAGAGGGGGGGTGTATCTTTTTTTGCTTTGTTTCTTTCTCTTACATGGAACCCTACTCTGCATCAAATAAATGTTCACAGATTGTTTATTTCATTATATAGGTGTGTGTTAGTATGGCAGATTATTCAAGTAGTTAGCACAGGGCCGTCTCAACATCTGGGGTTCTTTTTGGGTTCTCCTGGCATATCTGTTCTTTTTGTGTGTGTATGTGTGTGTCTTCCCTACGCGGCTACGGCAATCACATATAAGAGTTTAAGATAAACGTTCCATTGTCACTCGTGGGATCCATATATGAAGTGCATGCACGAGTGTATGCAGGCCGCAGATTCGTATCCCAGCGTCTACAAATACATGTACCTATTTCCTCCGTGCTGCTTTCATTGACATTGTGAGAACGTTTGGTATTAAACAAATAGTCTATCCCTGAAATACCTCATCGGTACAGGCGGGTACAGTGATAAGAATTAGTTGGGTCCGTGCTCGGTATGTACGGAGACGCTGTGGGGGCCCTTTAGTGTCGCCGCGGTTCTCGACCGGGTGGTACGGGGAAAACTTATGCAGGGGGGGGGGGGTACACGCGCGGCGACATATAAGTTTCGTTTAAAACATCCAAGAATTTGAGGAACTTGCGTGTGAGCGCACACACTTTCACATCCTTTTGGGGTACAGTCTAGTGTTGTTTTAGTCCCAGGTCCTATTTTAGTTTCAGTTTTTATTTCGTTTTTTCTATAATAATTTTAGTTTTAGTCTAGTTTTCGTTTTAGTTTTCGTCGACTAAAACTACAACATTAGAGTTTTAGTATTCGTCTTAGGGAATTTTAGTTTTTAATTCGTTGGGGACTTTTAGTTTCAGTTTTTATTCAGTCTTCTGTCTACCAGATTTAGTTTTCGTCTAGTTTTAGTCTTTCTGCTAATTTTAGTTTTAGTTCTCGTTGACGAAAAATCAACATTTTCGTTAACGAAGGTTTTAGTTTTAGTTTTCGTCGACGAAAACAACACTAGTACAGTCGCGAAAAAAGTTTGAGAACCGCGGTTTTAGAGAGTAATCACCTCGGTAAAATGTGTTCTGTGTGAGCTGTACGCCAACAATTCCATCGGTCATCTATACAATTATGTTGCACACAGTCAATATCTCTTGCCACACACAAGTCCTTTATACAGTTATGTTGCACACAGTCAATATCTCTTGCCGCACACAAGTCCTTTATACAGTTATGTTGCACACAGTCAATATCTCTTGCCGCACACAAGTCTTTATACAGTTATGTTGCACACAGTCAATATCTCTTGCCGCACACAAGTCCTTTATACAGTTATGTTGCACACAGTCAATATCTCTTGCCGCACACAAGTCTTTAGACAGTAAGAGAGAACTTGGACTAAATTAACATGTATACATTTAGCTGATCAAAGCAAAATACAAAAACAAAAAAGTCAACACCCAGCGTTGATAAGAATCTACTCTGATAATTGTGTGGGTCTTGTAAGCAACAAAACCACTGCAGCTAATTGTGTTGTACTATCCAATGCACAACCTTGTCTCCTTTATATTTTTCTCGTTGATGGGTTGAAGTTTTCCTCCGTCACACATCAGTTGGCCGACAGTTTGGGAATTTCCCAGTTTTTTTTTTACACGTTTGAATGACGTCATCATCATGTCGTGAGGAGGTGTAAATATAAAACTGGCATCTATTCGTACTGCCACTGCTCATGATCGATTGTATACACGGAAAACGAATTGAAAGTTCCGTTTAACTTTAGAAAGAAAAGAAAATATATATATATATATATTTTGTTACGTAACTTGCCCGACTCGGAAGAGAAAGAGACCAGATTCGTCTATATTTTTAAACACCAGCCAGCCTCCAGTGCTATATATAGAAATTAAATTAAAAGTGTCGTGAATGTTCGAGTGATTTTTATCTTCACTAAAGTAATAACAGGTGATAGTGAGGCTAAGTCTCCCTCTGTGTGTGACACCCGAGGAACTTTGACCTTGTATAGTAAGTAAATCGTGATCCCCGCCCTTTACTATATCTGTATATACAACTGGGTGCTTGGTCCTACCCACAAATGCCCACAATATATATATATATATATATATATATATATATATATATATATCATACAGAAAGTGCAGTGCTATTAAAAAGCCATACGCCAGTGACTAAAAAAATTATGCCGCCATTTGTGTGTTTTTATTTCCCCCCCCCCCCCCTTTTTAACAGTGCAGCACCTAAATATTGATACGCAATAGACTATTACACACAAAAAATGGCGGCTTTCGGTACAACTCAATTGAAATTGACGATGCGGGTTCTGTATGATTTATATTCTGTGGTCCTGGCCCTCTTAGATTCTTTCTGTATTACGGGCAACCCGCTGTTAAAATGTAAGGATAACACCACTCTCTAATCGCCTATTGAGAGACTATAGTGACATTCCGTGATCGATGGGAGACATTGTATCTGTGTCAGCTCAGAGTTTGGGATATGTCTACAGTAACACAAAGAGGCGTTGTTGTTGGTACATATTTACCTGTGATACATATTTCACCCCCCCCCCCTCCTTTGTGCCTTTGCATTATCCGCGAAATATTTCGCTGCCCCCCCCCCATCAAAATGAATCCGCCCAGAACTTGAATCAGTTGTTTTTGGTCAGAAATACCTTCATTCATACCCCCCCCTTCCCCGTTAGCTGGCCTACTTAGTAATACATGTATATATGATGTATCTCTGAAGATATGGTATCTCTTTGAGTTTTATCGTTATCACCGTTGGTAAAGTCTGTGTTAAAATAGCATGGTAATACGTTTATCATCATAATACGTCATCCGAACTGATACAGCGTCAGTCTCGACCACTCAAACACGCTGACCACTTCATTAGAAATCTAATACCCTTATGATACCGTCATATTATGACCATTGCCAGCCCCACTATGTATTGTTCTGCTCCCGGTGGGGGGGGTGGAGGGGGCTGTAGATATCATGATGGTAGCGTTTACAGAAAGTAGATAAACATTGCCTACGACGTAATGTGGGGGGGGGGGGGTTTTACACTGAAGGCGGTGGTTCACAGGACATCAAATTGTGTGGTTCTCCTGGACATTTAGTGGTGTCACCGAAGAGTTAATCCAGAGCGGTCAACTGTGACGTGACAGACTACTACCACTGTATAGTAATCCCATGCACCGACCCCCCCACCCCACCCCATCACATCCACTGTGTTCAGTGATAATGGGTGGGGGGGGATAAGGATGACCTCATTGACCGCCCCCATTCCGCCTCCCCTTCCATACACACACACACACGTGCGCACCTTTTAGTTTGGTGAATCAACGTAACATCTACGTCCTAGCCAGGGAGACGAGGGGGGCGGGGCGGTGACTGACAGCTAGACCGAAACGCAAAACAAATCTCTTTCTCCTCCTCCTCCACCTCCTCACCCCCCCCCCCCCGGGGTCCTTCAGTAGGCAAGGCAAAGGCTGTAGGTCGGTGGTGGTGGCGGGGAGGAGGGGTGTCTGTGCGTCTCAGTCACCGTTTGGTGTCTGTCCCCAGCCACTTGATTGTTTCACTTTGACTGGATGTGTGCCGTGCACTGACCTAAACGTTTTGTGTTGTAATGTCACAACTATTTTAGTGAGGAAGTCACGGATAGTTTACTTGTAGTGTTTCTTACCATTCCGTCTACGTGATTTCTATTACTGTGGCGATCTATGGCAATGGATTATTTATTTATTTTTTAAAGCTAACCTTTTTATTATAGAAGTTTAAGATGGCATCGTTGAGCTTTAAAAAACAATGTTCTATCGATCTATTTCTGTGATTCAATTTGATTGTAGCATCCCGTGTATACCATACAGTACTGGGGTGTATTGTCACGTGTTGAAACATTTTTTAATTGGTGAAGGATCGTATCAAAACAGCACATTTTGTGTCAATTACACACGTTGATGAAATTCTTGGAATGTCTGATTTTGTTTCTGACAGTCGCCGGCCTATTCGATCAATTTTTGTACATCGTCCAACATCTACCTCAGGAGAGATTACAAAAACAAGCGATTTATTAATCTTTTTTTACATTTTCTTCAATCGCCATTCAGGAAGTGTATACTTTTTGATGCTATATTTATCAGCGTTGTCTAATAAGCTCAGCACATAGATTTTATTTTGTTTACGTTCAGTTGCTGTGCAGGTGTAATTTGATCGTGTGTTGACCGCCATCTACAGTTTCTTGTGTTGACCGTATAATGTGTGAAGTGTCCACCATGACTAATTTCAGCGTCAAGCCCTATGCTATCATGGAGTTTGAGAACCTGCTGGCCACGGCTCTGTCGTACCCTGCTCGCACCCAGAAACATTCAACTGCCCACCACAGCAACGTCCAACACACAAGGCGCTGCAGGCCGGGGCTCGGTGACGAAGGCTTCGTCAACGGTCATTCTGAGGTCCAGGTCGGCCCATCCGTCAGAGAGGCCCGCCTGCTGACCGCCGCCCATGTGACGCAGCTCTCTCGGCCATGTTCGGATGACAGACGAGATAAATTAACGTTAATTGATGGCAGTTCCGACCACTGGGACCGGAACCCCCGCGACATGTTTGAGTGTCACCATGGCAACGTCGTGGCGCCAACTAATATATTTTCTCGACCAGCCGAACAATTTGAAAGTGACGCCAGAAGCATAACGCTGCAACAGTTAGCCTCTCGTTGCAGTCCATCGAGAGATTTGGTAAGACATACACATTGCGATTGTTAGATTTTTTTGTTTCATGGAGGCCCTATGGTGACTTTAGGAGATATGTTAGGGGCGGGGGGGCTTATACCATGAAAGGGTGGCATAATGAAGCTGTTAAATGAATTAAGTGCCAGTTATGTGTAATCTTTAATTACATTTGTTCTCTACATTTTCATAAATTGGGAATGATGTGGATCGTAAAAGTATTGAGGTCACATCGACCTCAAAGTGGCAGCCCCCCCCCCCCCGACATAAGATTTGATAGAAATTACAATTGTAATGGAGCCATTTGAATGGAGTGGGGGGGGCGCTCAGGCTCTCTAGTTCTACACTTGGAATGTTCAGTCTTGTAAAACGAGAATGCCGACTCTCTTAAACGATGCCCAGGGATTAAATGGTGGAGTTGGACTAATTAGTTTGAGTCTGTTGTTAAGTAAATTCAAATCTGTTTGTATGTGTCTCCACCTCCACGGCTCCCCTCTCCACTGACACGCTACATCTGGCATACCGTACATAACAGACACCCCGCCCCGCCTCCACCAACCTCCATCAACATACACTGAACAGCAAACATTCAAGTCAGTTCCACTGATTGGTCTTTTATAGACGGGATCTTTTTGAACATTTGTACCAAGCCATTGGTCTCCAGTTACACTCGTCATTGTTCGTCTTCTCCTGACAGTCTATCTGGCCCCCCCACGGAAACAATTGATCCGTGTATTGGTGGGATATTTCAAAAGGGCGAATCGTTTCACAAATGGGGGGGACAATCTAAGGTGACAAATGATATTTGACAACGGTAAACGGAGATGTGTGGATCCAGTGAGATATTTTGTATTTCTGTTTGTTGCGATGTTATGGGTGAACTCTTTATTTAAAAAAAAAAATCTATTCACTCGTTGTGGGCTGGTCCCAGCTTAACTAGTTCTAACCTGGCCTGTCTGATCTTGTTCAGGGTTCTGTTCTCTATAGACAGGTCGATACAATGTCATGTACTCACGTTTCTTCACGTTGTATCTAGTAAGCCTACAGTTTTAGAATAAACCCACAAATCCTGTCGTAACCAGTCCATAAAGCACAGGGGTGGGGAGGGGGGAATCATGCCTCATACTTTAATGTACTGGCAGTAACATGCATCATACTTTAATGTACTGGCAGTAACATGCATCATACTTTAATGTACTGGCGGTAACATGCATCATACTTTAATGTACTGGCAGTAACATGCATCATACTTTAATGTACTGGCAGTAACATGCATCATACTTTAATGTACTGGCAGTAACATGCATCATACTTTAATGTACTGGCAGTAACATGCATCATACTTTAATGTACTGGCAGTAACATGCATCATACTTTAATGTACTGGCAGTAACCTGCATCATACTTTAATGTACTGGCAGTAACATGCATCATACTTTAATGTACTGGCAGTAACATGCATCATACTTTAATGTACTGGCAGTAACATGCATCATACTTTAATGTACTGGCAGTAACATGCATCATACTTTAATGTACTGGCAGTAACATGCATCATACTTTAATGTACTGGCAGTAACATGCATCATACTTTAATGTACTGGCAGTAACCTGCATCATACTTTAATGTACTGGCAGTAACATGCATCATACTTTAATGTACTGGCAGTAACCTGCATCATACTTTAATGTACTGGCAGTAACATGCATCATACTTTAATGTACTGGCAGTAACATGCATCATACTTTAATGTACTGGCAGTAACATGCCTCATACTTTAATGTACTGGCAGTAACATGCATCATACTTTAATGTACTGGCAGTAACATGCATCATACTTTTATGTACTGGCAGTAACATGCATCATACTTTAATGTACTGGCAGTAACATGCCTCATACTTTAATGTACTGGCAGTAACATGCATCATACTTTAATGTACTGGCAGTAACATGCATCATACTTTTATGTACTGGCAGTAACATGCATCATACTTTTATGTACTTTCAGTAACATGCCTCATACTTTAATGTACTGGCAGTAACATGCATCATACTTTTATGTACTGGCAGTAACATGCATCATACTTTTATGTACTGGCAGTAACATGCATCATACTTTTATGTACTGGCAGTAACATGCATCATACTTTTATGTACTTTCAGTAACATGCCTAATACTTTAATGTACTGGCAGTAACATGCATCATACTTTTATGTACTTTCAGTAACATGCCTAATACTTTAATGTACTGTCCTGTAAGATGCATCATACTTTAATTGTTCATCTTCACTTCCATCTCCAATCGTATTCATTTGACAACCTCCAATCAGCTACATGATCATTGGCTTAACCAGCGGTTGGTAACCTGTAGTCCACGTTATGAATTTACTTGTCCTTCATAAACTTGTCCGCAGTAAAATGTTCACAAATTGAGTGGTTAGTGAGGTCCGAGTAGTTACCGACCGTTGGCTTACACCATTTGTCAGTTACCAGTACATCAATTGTTTACAGTATTTGGTAGTTCTTACATCAGTTGCTTACACCATTTGTCAATTACCAGTACATCAATTGTTTACAGTATTTGGTAGTTCTTACATCAGTTGCTTACACCAGAGTTTCCCAGACTTTTGACATCTGTGTACTGCCCTTTTTTTTTAAATTTCGAATTACTGAGTACCTCAAGTAAAAAAAAATGTTTGCATATATTGTTTGTACAGTCATGGTTTATATTGGTTGTACAGTCATGGTTTATATTGTTTGTACAGTCATGGTTTATATTGTTTGTACAGTCATGGTTTATATTGTTTGTACATCATGGTTTATATTGTTTGTACATCATGGTTTATATTGTTTGTACAGGCATGGTTTATATTGTGTGTGAAGTCATGGTTTATATTGTTTGTACAGTCATGACTTATATTGTTTGTACAGTCATGGTTTATATTGTTTGTACAGTCATGGATTATATTGTTTGTACAGTCATGGTTTATATTGTTTGTACAGTCATGGTTTATATTGTTTGTACAGTCATGGTTTATATTGTTTGTACATCATGGTTTATATTGTTTGTACATCATGGTTTATATTGTTTGTACAGTCATGGTTTATATTGTTTGTACAGTCATGGTTTATATTGTGTGTAAAGTCATGGTTTATATTGTTTGTACAGTCATGGTTTATATTGTTTGTACAGTCATGGTTTATATTGTTTGTACAGTCATGGATTATATTGTTTGTACAGTCATGGTTTATATTGTTTGTACATCATGGTTTATATTGTTTGTACAGTCATGGTTTATATTGTTTGTACAGTCATGGTTTATATTGTTTGTACAGTCATGGTTTATATTGTTTGTACAGTCATGGTTTATATTGTTTGTACAGTCATGGTTTATATTGTTTGTACATCATGGTTTATATTGTGTGTACAGTCATGGTTTATATTGTGTGTACAGTCATGGCTTATATTGTGTGTACAGTCATGGATTATATTGTTTGTACAGTCATGGTTTATATTGTTTGTACAGTCATGGCTTATATTGTGTGTACAGTCATGGCTTATATTGTTTGTACAGTCATGGTTTATATTGTTTGTACAGTCATGGTTTATATTGTGTGTACAGTCATGGCTTATATTGTGTGTACAGTCATGGTTTATATTGTTTGTACATCATGGTTTATATTGTTTGTACATCATGGTTTATATTGTTTGTACAGTCATGGTTTATATTGTTTGTACAGTCATGGTTTATATTGTTTGTACAGTCATGGTTTATATTGTTTGTACAGTCATGGTTTATATTGTTTGTACAGTCATGGTTTATATTGTTTGTACATCATGGTTTATATTGTTTGTACATCATGGTTTATATTGTTTGTACATCATGGTTTATATTGTTTGTACATCATGGTTTATATTGTGTGTACAGTCATGGTTTATATTGTGTGTACAGTCATGGCTTATATTGTGTGTACAGTCATGGATTATATTGTTTGTACAGTCATGGTTTATATTGTTTGTACAGTCATGGCTTATATTGTGTGTACAGTCATGGCTTATATTGTTTGTACAGTCATGGTTTATATTGTTTGTACAGTCATGGTTTATATTGTGTGTACAGTCATGGCTTATATTGTGTGTACAGTCATGGTTTATATTGTTTGTACAGTCATGGTTTATATTGTTTCTTTGTTTTTGCTTTAACTGTGCGTGTTTACTAAATGTTCTCAGCCCGGGGCAGTGCGTACCCTCGCCAAACTCTTCCCCTACCCCCTGGGGTACAAGTACCACACTTTGGTAAACACTGTAGTACATAATTTGTTTCATTAACGTGTTTCATTTCACTTCCCAGACACGTATTACACTGGTAAACAGTGAATTCATTGCCAGTGATATTTGAATCATTTTATACAAAGTCAACTATGCTGATTTAGAATATGTAAGTGCTTTTGCTAGATTGGCTCTATTTTTCGAGATAATTAAAATTAATGAAATAATGTATGCACCGTGCTTGAAAATTGTCAAGAATTGCATGAAGTAAAATAGTATACTAACAAATAGTAGTGAAACTGTTAATGGTCATGCAGAAATTTGTTCAAAAATATGTGTAATAGTGTTATAGAGGAAAACATTTTCATTTGAAAAACTAATTATGTCTAATTAATTAATTAATTGCAGGTAATGTACCTTGATGTTCATATTTGTTCCAATGTTTCTGAAGTTAGCGAGCATATCTTGCACCAGTTCTTCGTAATTCTCTGATCTGTTATTACCTAAAAAGTTCCTGACAACTGAAACAAAACTGTTCCATGAAGAAGCTTCTAGGTGATCCATGAAATTAGTAAAATTTCGATCGTTGATGAGTTTCCGAATCTGAGGACCGTAAAAAATCCCAGCTTTCAGCTTCTCCAGGCTCAATCCGGGAAATGATCTGCAAATATACTTGAACCAATTGCCATATTTGTCCAAAGCCTTAACAAATTGTTTCATTAAACATAATTTGATATGAAGCGGTCCGAGAATGATCTTATTTTTTTCAACCAGTGCCTTGTTGATGATATTTTCTTTACCTACAGTCATGGTTTCCCTTGCAGGCCATGTCACTCTTGTCCAATGATCTTGCCTTGCCCTGCTATCCCAAAGGCACATGCAGCATGGGTATTTAGTGTATCCTGACTGCTGCCCAAGCAAGAAGTTTACCATTTTTAGATCAACACAAATTGACCACTGATGCTCATAATAACGGACTTTCTGCTATAGTATTTTGATATTCTCATACTCTTCTTTAAGTTTTGTTGAGTGGGCAATGGGAAGAGATGCATAACGGTTACCATTATGTAACAGAACACATTTCAAGCTTGTAGTCCCATTTGGAGCTGAAGTCCAGGGATGTCATTACAGTAAACAAGATCTTCCTCTTGGCTGAATTATGGAAGAAAAACTCTTCTCTTTTCCGATAAAATGTTATTTTAACTTCTGGTTTGAGAAAATTTCTTTCATTGAGCCTGGACGCTTTAAAGCTGAGATGCTTGCTTGGACAGATTTCGGTCTCGTATTAGGTCATTGAGTTCTTCTTGGCTGAATGGTTGAGGTGTTGAAGAACTTCCTTCATAATCGCTTCCACTATTTTCACCTGCCAAAAACTCCAGATCTTGCCCCCCGTCGGAGTCTGATGGTGAAAACTCTAATAATCCAGTAAACACTGGTATAGGAACTTCACTGTTATGTGGAATTGATCTCCTTGCAGATTCAAGATCAGGATAATGCCACTTAGATTTCTTGTGGCGATTGAAGCCTTTAACATTCACAATACAAAAATAGCAATCACCAAAATGGTCTTTCGGCTCTCGCCATACCTTTGGTACACTGAAACTTAGACTTTTCTTCTCACCATTTGTCCACTGCCGTAGGATCTCCACACAGTTTTTGCAGACCTTATGGGGAGCCCAAGACTTGTCTTGGTCTCCCAGCTTCACACCGAAATAAGCCAAATGTGCCTGCTGCACAAAGTCGGTTATATTTCTTCTTTGCTTTTCAATCATGTATTCTCCACAGATGTAACAGAATACATTCGGATTATTTTTGCAGCATCTTCGTGATGAACTCATGATGTCTTTAGAAAGCAGCATAAAAGAGAAAAAAATAAACCAAGTTATAACTTGGTATAGTTAAATTAAACAAAATACACCAAACTTATTGCATTTGTTTTACACAAAGGGTATAATCATATTTTGAAGGATGTCCAATATCTCAGAAACTAGAGCCAATTTAGCAAAAGCAGTGGCAGTTTTGAAATCAGCACCCATGACTAAAGTTGTAACGTAACCATAGATATATCCGACGTTGTAACGTAACCATAGATATATCCGACGTTGTAACGTAACCATAGATATATCCGACGTTGTAACGTAACCATAGATATATCCGACGTTGTAACGTAACCATAGATATATCCGACGTTGTAACGTAACCATAGATATATCCGACGTTGTAACGTAACCATAGATATATCCGACGTTGTAACGTAACCATAGATATATCCGACGTTGTAACGTAACCATAGATATATCCGACGTTGTAACGTAACCATAGATATATCCGACGTTGTAACGTAACCATAGATATATCCGACGTTGTAACGTAACCATAGATATATCCGACGTTGTAACGTAACCATAGATATATCCGACGTTGTAACGTAACCTTAGATACATCCGACGTTGTAACGTAACCATAGATGTATCAGACGTTGTAACGTAACCATAGATATATCCGACGTTGTAACGTAACCATAGATATATCCGACGTTGTAACGTAACCATAGATATATCCGACGTTGTAACGTAACCATAGATGTATCAGACGTTGTAACGTAACCATAGATATATCCGACGTTGTAACGTAACCTTAGATATATCCGACGTTGTAACGTAACCATAGATGTATCAGACGTTGTAACGTAACCATAGATATATCAGACGTTGTAACGTAACCATAGATATATCCGACATTGTAACGTAACCATAGATATATCCGACGTTGTAATCTAACAATAGATATATCGGACGTTGTAATGTAACCATAAATGTATCGGACGTTGTAATGTAACCATAGATGTATCAGACGTTGTAACGTAACCATAGATATATCCGACGTTGTAACGTAACCATAGATATATCCGGCGTTGTAACGTAACCATAGATATATCCGACGTTGTAATCTAATCATAGATATATCGGACGTTGTAACGTAACCATAAATGTATCAGACGTTGTAATGTAACCATAGATATATCCGACGTTGTAATCTAACCATAGATATATCGGACGTTGTAACGTAACCATAAATGTATCAGACGTTGTAATGTAACCATAGATATATCCGACGTTGTAACGTAACCATAGATGTATCAGACGTTGTAACGTAACCATAAATGTATCAGACGTTGTAATGTAACCATAAATGTATCAGACGTTGTAATGTAACCATAGATATATCCGACGTTGTAATCTAACCATAGATATATCAGACGTTGTAATGTAACCATGAATGTATCAGACGTTGTAATGTAACCATAAATGTATCAGACTTTGTAACGATGTGGATGCTTGTTGGTTTCAAGATCACCCATTCCTTTTGTTTGTATTCACCTTCTGACACTTTAATGACAGCTATTATACAGGTGACATTTGACATCAAATCCCCAGTCATACACTGGTATTTATCGTCACTTATTGAGTCGAAGATATACTCTATTCTGGTATCTCTACTGGTATCTGATTATTTAAAACTTCGGCGTGTAAACAAAGAAAAAATGTATGCCTAGACTGGGGGATATTGTTAGTTGGCTTACGAAAAAAAAATAACTGTCCAAACTCAAAAACGGTATACCAAACACAACACAAGGCATCTTAGCCAAAACATTCACACTAAAAAAAACGAACTTTAAACCATTCTATAGGGCCTATATTATAGGCTACTGGTGGCCATATGTGTGAGTGACGTGATCTCAAGGGGGGGGGGGGGACCGGTGTTTGTTCCATTATTATTTAATTACTTTCGTTCATTGTATCTTGATACATTAAGGCGCGACCCCTCATAGCTTTATTTTTTTTTCTTTATTAAAAAAAACTGCAATGGGGCTCTCTCATTGACATCCTGGGGGGGGGGGGGGGCAACCCTGGCATAGGCCAACATTTGTGGCCTACAGCGCGCCCAATGGTACGGCTGTTATCGAACTAAGTGTTTTGTTTTGTTTGTTTGTTTAGTAATCAAATATAATTAAATGCCTATAGCAAATATTCATTCCAAAACATCTGGCTTTTAAAGCTGAAGTAGATGACCAGTAGTACAAGTACAGCGTGTGTTGTTAACTTGCTCTGCTCCCGTTTGTTTACATTGCCATTGCGGCTGGAGTAGGTCTGTACCTCCCAACTTTTTGTTTTATATAATTGAAAGGTGACCAAATGTGGTTTTGCGTTGAGCCTAGTAACAGGGGCGGGCCACAGTTTTTGAACCGCGGGCCACTGTCGAAGGGCTGGACCAAGAGCAGACAGGCAGCAATGTGAATAAAATGTAAACGTCATTGGCGTTATATATCACATAACGGACCTACTTGGCTTGCGGGCTTTAGTTTGCCCATGTGTGGTCTTGTAGGATCCCCACAGAATAATTGTCACTGTTACATTACCCTTTATTACACTACCCTTTATTACACTACCCTTTTTCACTAAATATTGTTCACCATGCTATAGCGTGGATCTCTACAGTAGGTTTAAACTGTTTGAACAGCAGAAAGCGGCAGTCAGCGACCTAAGTAACACACAAGAATGCCTGAACACTTCCTACCTATTGTTGGTAGGGACACCGATACACTTTTTAACTATTGTTGATAGGGACACTGGATACACTTTTTAACTATTGTTGATAGGGACACAGATACACTTTTTAACTATTGTTGGTAGGGACACCGATACACTTTCTACCTATTGTTGGTAGGGACACTGATACACTTTCTACCTATTGTTGGTAGGGACACCGATACACTTTCTACCTATTGTTGGTAGGGACACCGATACACTTTTTAACTATTGTTGATAGGGACACAGATACACTTTTTAACTATTGTTGGTAGGGACACCGATACACTTTCTACCTATTGTTGGTAGGGACACTGATACACTTTCTACCTATTGTTGGTAGGGACACCGATACACTCGATACACTTTTTAACTATTGTTGGTAGGGACACCGATACACTTTCTACCTATTGTTGGTAGGGACACCGATACACTTTTTAACTATTGTTGGTAGGGACACCGATACACTTTCTACCTATTGTTGGTAGGGACACCGATACACTTTCTACCTATTGTTGGTAGGGACACCGATACACTTTCTACCTATTGTTGGTAGGGACACCAATACACTTTTTAACTATTGTTGGTAGGGACACCGATACACTTTCTACCTATTGTTGGTAGGGACACCGATACACTTTTTAACTATTGTTGGTAGGGACACCGATACACTTACTACCTATTGTTGGTAGGGACACCGATACACTTTTTAACTATTGTTGGTAGGGACACCGATACACTTTTTAACTATTGTTGGTAGGGACACCGATACACTTACTACCTATTGTTGGTAGGGACACCGATACACTTTCTACCTATTGTTGGTAGGGACACCGATACACTTTTTAACTATTGTTGATAGGGACACCGATACACTTTCTACCTATTGTTGGTAGGGACACCGATACACTTTTTAACTATTGTTGATAGGGACACCGATACACTTTTTAACTATTGTTGATAGGGACACCGATACACTTTCTACCTATTGTTGATATGGACACCGATACACTTTGCCACCAAAATCAATATTGAGGAAGAGATTTATTCTGTAGCTCAGTCGGAAACTTTCGCGTTTCTGGTGAAGATGAAAGTGAAACAAAATATGGAGGGAAATAAATACATCGGTGTTTGTTTCCCTGGCTGACATCATCACAGACTCAAGTGACCACTCTCGTAACCACTTCACCTGACCGATGACCACCCACATCACCCTCCCTCCCACCTCCCCCCCTCGGCTCCGTTCTTATTCAAACCGAAGTTTGTGACCGTCGCGGTTAATGTCGTCCATTTAGTGCCGCCAGGGGAAGTAATTCATCTCAGCCCTTGTGCCCTGGAGACTATATTCCTTGTTTTGTGTTTTGTTCTTCTCTTCTAGACATAGCCCCGATCTCAACTGACACCGGAAATATACGAGTCTTTATGACATCACGCATCGGAGCGACCATTAGTTGTTGGTGGCGTCGCTGTTAATGATACAGTCGTCTCCCACGAGATTGTTGCCTCCCTTGGTGGTGGTCACTCGGGCTAAACTTGGTCATGACTAGCTGTTTTTTTTTTTAATTAGTTTTTAAAGAGAGTGGAACTTGATAGTACAAATTAACTGGATATGATAATTGACAACACAGAAGTAGAAGATCTACGGCTAGTAGGCGTACGTTCTATTCGCTGAGTTACACACTTTCAACTTTAAATTACTGTTGGGGTAACGCTACTTGAATGCCATCACTACTCAACGATGTTTTCAATCTGGGAAAACATTTTTGTTAACATATAATTCTTGAATCAACACTGTCATATCAGGGCCGTCTCTATGGCAGGGCGGGGGATCCAAACACTTGTCATGGGTCCGGGGCCTCAGATTGTCTTGCTGTACCCCTGGGTTGTATCATTTAATACAGCAGTGCGGTAACAGTAGAGACTAATGTTGACTGGAGTGATTGAAGTATTTTACTATTCTATTTATTATAAATGCTTGACTGACTTTATTTTATCGATTGAGTTTAAAAAAAAAACTAAACAATTGATGGTAATATAGTTTTGAAAACTTAATCATTTCTACTAACATTATTTATCTCGATTAAAAAAAAATATTTTTCTGTTTCAGAAACCTGGACCAAATCTAATTAAACCGATTGCTTTCAAGCCTGTACAGATGAGTCCAAACCATAGTCCTGTTGGTCATTTAAACAGGAGAACTTCTGCACCTGATGACACCTCCAATGGACCTCATGAAATGAACCGACCTCACGGAATGAAGTTAGGAGTCAGCATGCTGGGTGTCAGGGGAAGTCCTGATTCTTCTCACACCAGCAGATCTAACCCTGGGGCCTTCAACAGCATGGCTAAAACTTCACAACTGAACCCCAGTGGTCAGCATGTCCACAATTTAAGTGCAGACCACTCTCAGTCATCACATCCTTCGAGTGTAACCAGTTCACACAACAGTTCCCATCATTCCTCAGGGTCCTGCCACAATATTTCTTCCAACTCTTACATTAATCTTCCTGGAAACTCACAACACAATTCGTCCGCCAACTCCTCCCATCTGTCTGGAGGTGAAGATGTCAGTTTTTCCAACGAGTTTGCCATGAAACCCTCAGAGCACTCTGACCCTGGACCATCGGTCAACACATGCAGAGTCTCATCCCATGGTATGGAGGGGGTGCTGCAAACTCCTTCGCCCAGTGACAGCGGTGTTGGTGAACTGGAACAAATACTGCGTGAAAAAGACGCTGAGATCAACACACTGCGTGAGGTCATGGACAGAAATGAGCGTGCAATATTTCAAGTGTATGAAGAGAGGAGACACTTGTGGCTTCAGGATATTCAGGAGCTCAGGGATGAGTATGAGCGAAAGCTGAAAGTTCAGAGCAGGAAATCCTACAAAACAGAGCAGGTTCTTTCACTTCAAGTTTACAAACTCCAGCAAGAACAGAAAGTTATAGTGGATGAGAAAACTAAAGTCAGTGATGAAAGAGACCTGCTAAAGCAGCAGGTTGAAGACCAGGCATCTGAAATATCTCAGCTGAAAATAAGGCTAGAATCTCTTGCTGGTAGTGATCCAGTGAACACTAGTCCACCAGACTCTGGACAACAGTCTCTCATGGAAGAACTTGCTTTAAAAAATAAAGAACTCATCACCGTCAAATCTCAGCTTCATTCTTTTGAAGTTGATATGGACAGGAAGAATAAGGAATTGGCTGACAAGGTTAGGGAAATCTCTAGTAAAACTGATCAGCTGAAGACCATGAAGGAGGAGCTCATGAGAATAAAAAATCCCTCTGTTTTTGTGGAGACCGCTTCACAGACTCACGTTCCCAGTGAAGTGGCTGTGTCTGAGAACATGAAGCCCTCCATGCTGGGGGAGAGAGACAAGACCATCAGCAACCTCCAGGATGAGCTGCTGGACATTAGAGCACAGCTGACCGCTCTGAAAGAGGAGCATGAGCGAGAGAGGGAGCAGTGGCTGGATGAGAAGAACAAGGTGGTGCGCTACCAGAAGCAGCTGCAGCTCAACTACGTGCAGATGCAACGCAAGAACTCAACATTAGAGAATGAGGTCCAGCAGCTGACGCTAGAGCTGGAGAGCAGAGACATGAAGCTGATTGCCCTGGATGAAGAAAGCATGTGTTGACAAACTGACATACTCGTGTTGACATGTGGGAGTACTTGTACAAATAATGTATAATTGTTTCTCAAATTTTTGTAAAAACAATAGTTAAATGTAAAACACTAACCCATTCATGCAGTGTGGTCTAAACTGTGTAAATTTATGTTTACTAGATTATCACCTTGCACATTATCTAGTATACTAGTAATTTAAAAACAGGTCAGTAACTTTATGTAAGTAGTTTATGTATAAAATATTATCAGTATAATTAGTAGATTTTCAGTTTTTGATGCATTTATATTTGGCTCTCCACATTTTTAAACCCATTTTCAGTTTATATAACAATGAATGTTTTTTAAATGTATTATTTAACAGTGTAAATGAATTGGCCAGTTCAGTAAAACTTCACTGTGGAAATTAAGCAAATAATGTGGTTATGAATAAACAAATTTCTGCTGTGCAGAGCAACAAACAAGGTTATTATTATAGACGGGATCTTTTTGAACATTTGTACCACTGGTCTCCAGTTAGCCTCATCATTGTTCGTCTTCTTCTGACAGTCTATCTGGCCCCCACGGAAACAATTGATCCGTGTATTGGTGGGTAAATTTCACTGTGGTACCAGTAATAAGAACTATTTCATTCACATATAAAGTAGGAAATAACATAACAATAATAGGTTCAGTTCTTTTTTTTTCCATATCGAATTGTTTTAAATTATACAAGTTTGCATTGATACTTAAGCTTATATTTAGGATATTGAAGACAAAAAAGATTACAATGATTTCGCCATGATATCAATGTTATTCTTTTAAAAAGTTAAACTGAATTCTGAATGTATCGATTTCATTTGTTAAATTTTAGCCATCAAAAACAAAAGTCTTATAAATCTGTCTGTAATGATAAGTAAAAAAGTTATTTTTAGAAAATATTTCCTTTGTTGTTTTGATTACATCAGTAACATACTGTAAATTAGGTTATTTTTTTTTTATGAGAAGTTTTATTTAAGACCCATTGAAAAATCTATTGAGCTAGTTTCTCTATATAAGTTAATTAGAATTTTGTATATCTTCATCTGTAAAATTGAACAAGAAAGGCTGTTTTATATGAATGACTGCTATTAGTGGCACACCACTGTACATTAAACCACATATTCCTATCTGTAAAAAAAAACAACGCTTTAGAGCGAGACCACTTGCCACTTTAAGAAAGGAGGCTATGAACAGTTTTTTATTTGTTCTGTAAAGTTAATGTTATGCATTTATTAATTCTGTACAAAGTTTGTCATACAAGTGCCTGCATTATATTTTTACACTAAACTGGTGACTGTTGAGGCATCTGACGGTGAAAGCTGTGATTTTTTTTTTTTTTTAATTCATGCAGTCTGTTTTTTTTCCTATTGAATAAAATGTTTGATAAACTGCACATGTATTACAATGTATTAATGGTAATAATTTTTTTTGCTGGTTAAAGTAATATTGTAATTGTAGTCATAATAGTAAAAAAAAAAAAATGAACACATATGATGAGAATATTTGGTTTTTAATACTTATTGGTGTTTAATTTAAACTGATTTTTTCCATACTTACTGTAAATCTGTTTTTATTGCCATTTTTACATTTTTCAACTCTTCACATTATCAAAAAATCCTATTCAAATATTTACTAGGTCACAGAAAATTCTTTATTTGATGCAGGTTGATTCATTGAATCTTCTCATTAAATGCATGAACTCACCTATGATGCTTGTTCAAAATCTACATAGAAAATCTAAACAATAATTTTTTCATTTTTTTTATTCATTACTTTTCTGATGTTTCAAAAATGTGTCAAACAAAATGCTTTTTCTAGACCCTATTATTAGATTAGCTGCAGGGAATGTCTTATAAAGAAATGTGTAGCCATTCTAAAATAATAATTATTTTTTTTACAAAATATAATCTAGTCAGTGAACATGCTTTACTCATTTCATGCAAAACTTTGAAGAGGTATCTCATAGCAGTATTAATCTTAATTGAAAACTTCAGACTCCTGGTACTGGTAGAATTTGTGGCAATCTAGCATTTCTTTTGAAAGATCTATATGTATTAACAGATGAGAGATTTAACTCGGTTTTGATTTCCAGTATTTACTGTACTAACTGTTTCTATCTTTTATACTTATATTTTATTTTTTGTACTTTAACACAAACAAAATGTGCCTTACCTTCATTCATTATGATTACATAGTTTGAAACCATAGTCAATTTGTATTTTGGTTCTAGACAGTGTACTTTTTCTAAAAAAAAAAAAAATTACTGGAACTCCTATTTATGTCCGTCGTGTCATAAAGAAAATATAGTGCAGTAAACAGTACATTTTTGAATGTTCCTGTGCATTCTGCCAGAAAAAAAGCACTGGTTCTAGATGCCTTGTACCAAAAAGTCCAAATAATTCTGACTTTTTGTGCAATGATCACTTGATATGTAAAACATTTTTTTTTTAATTATCCTTTTTTACAGTCAACTATTGTTTAAGAACATGAAGATATTTACAAATATTTATTATAAAATGCAACAGATGATCTCTGTGCTTATGGTTGAATTTGTAAACCAGTTTATAGCTTTGAGCCATTAAAACTTACTATTGTTGTTAATGGGCAAATGGTAAAATGTTACCAATATTCATTTATGTAAGTAAAACTATCCGTATAAAAGACATTTAAAGAATACACTAGTCATATTACTATGAAAACTGCCTAGATATTGTAACACATTATTGAAATCAGTCTTTAATAAAAACAAAAATCAACAATTTACACTGATTTGTATGTGATTTTTATGTAGAAAGTGGGAAAAAAGCAATTATTTTTCAGCATTGATAAGTTATCTATTCTATGTTTTGTGTAAGTGCACTAAAGGTACGGAGATAAATGAACTGTTATGCTAGAGCAGTTGTTCTTAAAACGATAAAGTTTTGGTCTTGCAATCCACCATAAAAAACAGTTTTGTTTTTGTGACCCACCTCCGCAAAGAAAAACTAAGATAAAAGAAAGAAAACCGCCATTTATAGCAAATATAGATTTCCCCTTTTTATTTTGTAAATTTACAAACTTATAGAAATAATTATATTATGCATATATAGATTCTCAATCTTTAATTTTAAATTTTGTTGCAACACACATGAAGTTTGTTTGCAACTATAACTTTTAGAACAACTGTGCCAGTAGAACTTAAACATTTCATGACATTTTTTTTTATTAAAAAGAAAATCAGAGTCTTAAACCATGAACAGAAAGTTTGCATTTGAAGAATAAATTTCAGCTAGCACTTTATTTTTGTAAAAAAAAATTACTCAGTACTTTGTAAAAAAAAAAAAATCCATCAAGTAAGATATATTGTAATATTTCAATCAAAAGTATTTTATCATTCTTACTATAGTACCTTGGGTAATGAACTTATTTTATTCCAGAACTCAGTTCAATACCTGAAATGATCACAACCAGAAACATAGCAATCAATGGAATAGATGGAAAGTATAGTTTTTATTATTAACATTCAGTTGTTATCCTGACAAAATAAAAAAAAAAATTTGTATTCTTCCCGTATTTAATACAGAAAAAGAAAACAACCTGTAACACTATATTTTTGTTATATAATGTTATGTACTTGTTGATGTAATGCTTCTCCAAGGTAACACTGTGTGTTCCTCACTGCTGCTTCAGATAACTATACTGGTTTTATGTAGCTGCCGATATTATAACTGGTTTGTAAACTTAAGTAGCGTTCAGTCTCAATGCACTCTCAAACAACACACCAATCAATGAGGCAAAGTTCCACGATTCAATTATATTTATTAGATAATAAGAAAACATAGGTAATCTGAACTTGTTGCAGCAGTATTCACAAAAATGCTTCGTACACAATATAACACGTAGTATTTCCAGGTTCCCCGAAAGGAGTTATCTGGCAATACTTTGACACTTAGTATCTTGAGTTCCCGAAAGAATTATTCAGAGATACTTCAATAAAATAGACTTTGACTCGTACTGTAAAACGCAATAACTTGATAGCTTTCTCCACTAACTTCTCTAACTATCTCTACAACTGGTGTCCTGATGTCTCTATCGTCAGTCTGTCGAACTGTCGGTCTGTCTCTCGTAGGTCTAACGAAATTTTAGCTACATCTCCTATTTATGTGTTGGTGAATTATCACGTGCCCCAAACGCCCAGAACTTTTGATTGGTTCCCTAACACCCTTTCTAACTCATCTACATATTAATGACTCTTATTCCAGCCTAGGGATTGGTGCGGCTAAAAACTCACTCTGGGCTAGTATTCCTTTGTCTGCCTAGTTACATCTATCGTCACCTATCTCTGGGGGTCATAGACCTGTGATGACAACCAATTTTACCCTAAACAAAGATCAACCGCTGGAATTCTAGTTATCAAAACATATGACTGTATCATGGACCCATGAGTTTGACAGTGGTTCTAAAATTGTATAGAACTATCTAAAGCTATTGTTACACAACCTATTACATGAAATGAGGACTACTGTAGCTCAGAGTGCTTCATTTTGTAAAGTAATAAAAATTACATTATAAAAAAATATTTTATAAAAAACAACGTTTTTCTTGCGTACTAAAAAGCAGAAAAATAATTTTTCTATGAGCCTGAAAAAATTGGTCAGATGGTAATAGACTTAATAAGAGCTTCTAATTTTTATAAAACGAAAAACGTTGGGCACATGAATTTTATATTGTGAATGTTTGTATTACAGTATCAGAATCATCAAATGTTAACAATTAAATCCCAAAAGAATAATTACAGAAGGTTTACGAAATATCAAGATATTGCAGATCATCTATTAGAACGTCGATAACAAATTGCATATGAGTATGTAAATTAATTCTAGTGCTTAATAACCTAAACTCATGCTATAGAATTTAATACTTGTAAAGTCAATTGAATCAATATATCAAACAGGTTTTCATTTATAGAAATTCGAGTATGTTAGAAAGGTCTGGATATTTGTGTTCATGCGCCCAACATTTTTCATTTAATAAAAATTAGCTCTTATAAAGTCTATTACCATGTGACCAATTTATTCAGAAATTTTTTCAGGCTCATAGAAAAATTATTTTTCTGCTTTTTAGTACGCAAGAAAAACGTTTTTTATAAAATATTTTTTTATAATATAAGTTTTATTTTCTACTTTTTAGTTTTTGATGTTTGGCATTTGAGTATAAGAGGCTAAGTGTAGCATTAAACTACAAGTATGACGCGTCATACTCTTAAAGACCCGTCTCGATCTCTCTTTTTTGAAAGGCGAGAGAAATCCTGCTGACTCAATCAACATGACCACGTGACCTCTCACTTGACCTCACCACGCAAACATACACAACTGTGCGCGTAACCTATACAACCGCACTATGACACATTGTAAAATCAAAGAAAGTAGTGAAACATATTCGAATATCATGTTTATAAACAGAGAGAGAATATAAATTTTGAACTCTTTCACTTTAAATAATTTTTCGACACATTTGTTTTTATTGCGCTGCGTTCACTTTTAAAATAAATTTTGACCGTTAATTTTTTTTTTGTTCTGGAAGTGGTCTTATCACAAGAACATATCGGAGAGCTCTGACGTCACATGTGTTGTTCAGGCGCAGTAGAGTATAGCACCAGTAATTTCCCTTGATTTAGACAAGGTTGTGACCTATTCGCCATACATATTTAATTTTATTTATTAAGAAACTCATCAAATCATAATGAAATAGTAAGAATATTGCATTGTCATCGAGTTCTGAGTTATATTGAAAGTATCAGAGCTATAGCTTATCGAAAAGTGGTCTAAAATTGGATTGTAAAAATTCGTGGACAAACAATCAGACAAGAAGTGAAGTTAAGAAAAACGTTGTAAAAATAAATTCTTAGGCAATTGAAAAGGTCACTGGCTTATTAGATGACATCTCCTTTTATGTCCTTAGCTGTATTGTATTGCTTTCATTGGTACTGTATGCAATAGTTTGCAGCATTAAACCTTGCTCTCTCTGGCCTTTGTAACAAGAGGAAATGTTTGATACCTGAGACAAAATTTTTCAAACTTATTCGTGACAAGAGGAGTTCGTAACCTGAGGTTCCACTGTATTGCAATGCTTTTTTTCCTAGGTTTCATTTAAAATGTCTTATAGAGCATTAGTTTTTGTTGCATATTGGTGCAAAATTACTGGAAAAATTGCCTTAATTCATCCGAATTTTCATTCTATCCATGCAACACTTTCTACAAAAATTATAAAAGAAATAGCTCAATCATAATTTCACTGTTTATTGGGATCACACTTATAAACAGCTCTTAAATATCTCACTGTCACTGAAGCACTAATGCAAGTATTCAATATTAAATTCAAAACAAGCTTTGTTCGAAAAGAATGCACATAAAATGAATTTTATAAAAACAGTTGATCATTAAAACGCTCATATTTTAGGTAAAGAAAACTTCTTTAACTAAATGTAAAATACAATATATATGAATTTCAAATAAACAAAAACATTTAAAAAAAAAATACAAGATTTCTTTGTCTTATTAAACTAAACTTTAGACTTTATCCTTAATATATATTTATATGATTTATGTATTATTGCAATATTCAAGTAATTATTATGACTAAATAAATCTTTAACGTAATTAAACAAAAAAAAATTAAATTAAAAGAATACATGGACAGTAGTAAAAAAAAACAAACTAGGCTTTGAGTATTAATGACTAAGTTAAATGAAAGAAAATTCCTAACCTAATTCTGGGACAATTAATTGAAACACCTGCATGAACACTATTTTAGATTTAATCTACAAGATGATGCCTAAATCAGATCAAACTATATGAAGTATTATTGTGGACAATACTTCTCTGGACTAACAAAAAAAAAAAAAGGTAGGATGGAACCAAATGAAAAATAATGCACACTTCTATTACATGAATATTTTATTGCACAATTGTCACTACTGGGCTGCACCAAATAATATTTTCAACTAAATGTTGACTGAAAAATTCTAAATACATCAAAGAACTTCAGAGCAGGTGGCAAAAAAATAAAAGGGTATATTAAAAAAAGAAAGTAATTTGAATCAAGATTAGATATGTTTTAACACTATGCTATTACATTTTTATAAGCAAGTGTGAAGTTCAAAAAATGTTTTATTTCAAACACACTTTTCTTTACAAAACTTTGGCACATCAAATTATTCATTAAATTTAATGCTGATCTTTTTGTAAAAAGAAAACTACAAAAGAAATGTATTATAAAAGCCAACTTTTTTTTAATCCATCAAGACTTATAAATAAATAAATACTACTTCCCCTATAGACAATTATTAACAATGATTTTCTATTATTATTCTTACTTTATTTGAATTTTACAAAATGGAATTATTGATTTTGATATGAAGGAGTTTATCTTCATAATCATGAAAGAATTTGGAGCATTAATATTTATACTATACAGAATAACCCATGCAGGGAATGAGAAGGTAAGTGATAGCACCTTATGAAGGACAGAACACGAAAATAGATATTTCTGCTAGTACTTATCACAACTTTCTGCAGCACTCCTGATATTGTTCTTTTAAGCAACTATAAATCACCAGAAACATCTGAACCATATTTTGAAGCCAGAGATCGAGCCAAATACTGCCAGTACTCTCTACGCAAAGTATCGTGTTCTTCGGCCAATTCATTACACAACTGTAAAATATTGAAAAGGAAGTATTTTGTGCCAAATAAATTCAGCCAACTTTACAATCAGATATTTCATAAAGCATACTAGATGCAATAATTAAATATAACATATACCTGTGTTGCTTTCTGAAGACTTTCTTCTTTCTTAGGCTTACCCAACTCCAGCATTTCCTCATAGCAATCAATCATGCAAGCAATAAGAAAAGGTGATCTTATTTGTTTAGCATACAACTCATGACAAAATTCTAATATGTTAGGGTAATCAAACATTTTGTGATCCTGTAGAACACTGTAATAGATAATTTGTTAAATTAAAAAATATTTCAACAGTTCTTTAAAGCTGAATGCATTTTAATCATATTAATTAGTAGCCAAAGCAATCCATGACCCAAATAACAAATAAATTGCTTTGTATTGTATAAAGCATCATGGTAGTAATCTCAAGTTCATATTATTTGACTTTTTTTTTGCACAAATAATGAATAGTGAAATGCAGCCAACGTTAACAGCTTTAAAAATTCAGCCAAAAAATAGCATATGTATCTAACATTTTTGTGCACCCAGATTAAATAAATATACACTGTATTTATTTAGTGCATTTCAGCATGGTAGCACTTTAGCAGCTAACTTATTTAACATAATTCATTGAAAACATGGCAATGTGTATATTTTTAATCCTTTTAATTGTCAAACCCAATTTTTATATCTTCTGAAATATAACATCATTTTGATGTAGGAATGAGATCCAAATTATCCTCTCTTTAGAATGTATTATAGTTCAAATAATTGTTTATATTCTGATTGAAAAAGATTCCAACTACATGTATAGTTATCCATTCAATAAACCTTTTATGAGAAAATAAGATTTACCCTTTCATATAATTCCAAGCACTTTCATTGTTGGGTGCCTTTCTGATAAAATCCTGAGAATACCTAAAGATTAAAAAAAAATCAATTTTATGTGAATATTAATAAAAGTATGTTACCATTGATAGATGAAACTGTGTGTTACTGTAAAGTGGCATATTAGTGTACAGTAGAGTAAGTAGAATAATGGATTACTGTATATAAAAGTTGTAGATAAAAATATTTTTTCTTTGTGACACTAAACAAAAGTATCAAAATACAAGAAATAAACAAATGGAAAAGGTATTACATGTATTATAAAGGTAGAAAAAAATTTGGACTGGAAGTGTTTACTACACTGCTTTTATTATTTTAAAATGAATGGTCTCATATACAACTTACTTTAATTCTCTTTTGATAATTTCATCAGTGTATCCAGTTGTGTTTTTTATGACAAAGTGTCTCTGGTTCCAGGCAGAGTTATTACGAAGATCTTCTTTCAGGAGTTTGTCCACATAATCTAATTCCTTATCCCACAAGGAGTACTGTTGAATACACCACTGCCTGATTTACAGAGAATTTAATAATCACTTAAAGAAAAAAATACAGGATAATTTGTCGGCATTCACAATCTTTATAAAACATTAATAATTATTGACTCTAGATAAAAATACAATTTGGATACAATAAAGGATGCAAGTCTGGGAAAAATACTCATTTGAGAGTTTTTTGCTTTTTTAAGGATAATATAATTTATTAATTAAATACTTTCTATATATCAAAAGATTTCTTTAATAATTATTTAAGACTCTCATAAACAATCTTGCTTTACAGCTTTATTAGAATATTTTTTGGAAACAAGTGATGGATAAACCTGCTAAACTAAAATGTAAGCTCAAATGGACAACTAAAAGGAATAAATGAGTAAGTAGTACTACATGAATACCAAAGGTTTCACAAAGTTTAATGTTGAAAAAAATGTACTGAAAATTTACTGTAAATATTTATTAATAATAAATATATAATTAGTTGCTTTTTGCTTTTTTTTTACATCTATAAAAGTATTCCATCTGAAAGTGGATTTAAAAAGCTGTAAATGCTTTGAAATTTCACACCCTAAAAAAAAAACATATTTTTATTAATCTCCAACAATTTGGGGTTTATTTTATGTAAAAAATCATTGTGATAAAATTTATAATATAAATTTCATTTTTATGAGAGACCCAAAGTGTCAACATACCTGTGCTGCCAAGCATGATAATTTTTTGCATCTTCTTGAAGAATTTTTTCTGTGAACTTAAGCTCATCTTTCACATCCTCTAACCATTCCACAATCACACGACGATGATGCCTAAATTAAAAAATATATTTAAAAAAGGGAAAAAAAAGAAACAATTATAGCAAGCTAAATAAAAATACAGGAAGGTTTTAAGAAAAACAAAATGACTTACCAGACTTGATAATTTTTGGGATTATCCTCAATGACTTGAGATATGTATTTCAGTTCTTCCCTAAGATCTTTATTCAGGTCTTGCAATATATTTCGGCGGTAGTTCCTATTATGATTAAAACTCTCAATTTAAATTACAGCCAGTGATTTTTCAAATGTACTTTTAAGTAAAATAAAAAAATTAATCATAAATCTAAGTAAATGTTAAATAATTGTAATTTACCAAACAGAATAATTTGCCGGGTTAAGCTCTGCTGCTTCTTTAGTCAAGCTCAGTGCCCTTTCAGATTTTTCATCAACAGCAACAACAGCCCGAAAATAATCATAAACTTCTCGAACTGTAAAGAATTTTTTTTATTATAATTTTTACTATTTAATAAAAGTGTTATGAAGCAGTAGTGAAAAAGGCCCATTAAACAATTTATCAAACATGATTAAATGTTTTTATATAAGTTAAGTAAATTTACAAGTGAGTTTTTAGCAAAGTATCCAGCTGTTGAACTTGTTTAAGCTTCTATTTAATGTTAGTTCAAACTCTGAGCTACAACTAAACATTAACAAAGTGAATTTAATGTTTAAAAGAAAACATTTTAATACAGTACAACAAGCATTCAACATCATTTCCACTGGTCTAATAAGTCTGATACATAAATTTCAGCAGTTGGTCTGTCACCAGACTATAAATATGTGTGTTTCCAATTTCTAAAAACTGGTTGAGATTAAGAAGAAAATCTCAGTAATGTTTCCTAAAAGTTAGATTCTATAAATGCCTGTATAGTATCTATGAGCTTTATTGTAAGAATACATACAAACTAATCTTTAAATGCAATGATACCATCAATATATAATGTAATGAAACTAATATGATTAAGTCACTCAAGTGCCTAATTTGCCCTAAGAGGCTAAGAGTAAAGGATAATAATTAATATACATACAAGTCATCACAAGTTGCCTAGGCCCATTTACCAGGTTGTGCTTCAAAGTGCCAATAGCCTATAGCAGTTTTAAGTTATGCTTAAATTGCCTTAAACAAGCTTAATGTCCAATTGGGGTACAACAATTAAATATATGAGCAAACTGAAAATTCTAAGCTAAATGCATATCATGATGCAAATGAGACAAATGCTAGATCAGCAGATAGTATGACATGACATAGGTAAATGAAAAATGGCAACCTCACTGAGCCCCAAAACCACTTTAATTGGAGGATAAAATGTTTAACTGTATGAATAATGGCTGTATTTGAATCGTTTTTCTTATATCAAAGCATTTGCTTTATGAAAAGAGGCCATAATAAGCCATGGTTATAATATATTTTAATATATAACATAATAATGTTTAGTGTTTGGTATACCAGACCAGTTTACATTTGACTCATTTGACTTGTACTTAAAATTCTAAGCTTAGAATAAAAATTACATCGATCAGTATAGGCTATTTGAACCACTGGATCGGGACCATCATCTTGGGGAACAGGTTTCACATCTTTCCATTCTGGTCTGTCTTTAAATGGAACCCATTTATCGTGTGAAATCGCATCATCAGACTTACACTCAGACATGTTTAGCTGTTGTGTATTTCTCAACCGGAACTCATATCTGAATTTCTAGAAACGCAATCCATCTTTTTTAATAATCATACACAGAAATGCAAAAATAAAACTGCCCTCATTAACATGATCCATATGAAACCATGATATACATTTTTCTGTTGTTGGTAGCTA
>JAGDYQ010000002.1:8929073-9223894 GCA_021962125.1 Bulinus truncatus
ATACTTATACAAATCCCCTATCAAGCCTATTAGAAGCAAAGATGCTGATAAAGTATAGTTCAGTTGTTTCTACCAGCACTGCGGCATTGAGTGGTCAGCGCGATATCCAACAATCTTCACTTACTCTAGACTCTAAATAATGGCAGGAGGAACCCATGCGAAACTGTCTGGAATTATTGACATCTTCCGGACATATTCAAACTCTAGGGATCGAACTCAGGACCTAAAAGACGAGAGATGTGCGCTTTACCCACACAGCCAGCCTTGAATTTGCAAACGGAAGTTGTATATGTTCGATTTTTATTTTTTAAAATGTCAAATTTCTTTCCATTTTGTCAAATCGAAAGGAGAAATCTCCTAATGACAAGTAACAACATCTCAATCATTACAGGATTACCTCTATTTTGTCACGTGCGAGAATATGTTAATACACTGTAGTCAATAATCACGTTTTCATATAAACAAGAAATAATCTAATATCTGGTAAATGTCAGCAAGATTATTATACTATTTATATAATAGCATTTATAAAACCGATTTAAAAAAAAAACGCAAATTCAATAGCCATGGGCAATTTGTATGTAATCATAGCTTTCGGAGAATTAGAATTGTATTACTAGCGCTTAAAATGTTTCTGTCTTACCCACTCTTTATCTGTTTCTAATATATAAATTGATATATATATATATATATATATATATATATATATATATAATACATATATATTTACAGTGCTTTTTGTGTTCCAGTTACAGGCCCGTAGCGTGCGCGGTGGGAGAGGGGGGGCGAGGGGCAGGGGGGCCGCCCCTCCCTGCGTTTTGTCTGGCCCCCTCTGCTTGTTTGCTATACTTAATAAAATGTATGTCCTGGTCCCCCTGCTAATGCATGGCCCCTGCTGTAGAATGCCTGGCCCCTGCTGTAGAATTCTCACGCTAGGGGGCTGACCAGTTACTACCTGGGCTCGATTTATCGCCGGGGATGCCTGGGATATCCCCGGCACTGAGACCTGTCATCCCCGGCTCTGCGTTAGTTAATATATCCCCTGCCGGGGATGAAACCATAGACATTTATCCCCGGCTCTGCAGAATTTTTTTTCATCCCCGGCCACTGGTTTTTTTTTTCTTAAATCGAGCACTGGTTACTACACTGCAGAATGAGAGTCTCTGTCAATCTATGCAACTAGTTTGTTTGACTATTACCACCTGATTTGATCTAATAAACAAACTAGCTGGCAGCCCAGAGGTCTAGCCTCCAAATATTTTTCGCCGAGCCCCCCCCCCTTCCCTGAAAGTGTATTGGCCTTGGGCGTCCTAATTAAAAAACAATTTTTAAAGTTATAATTTATAACAAAGTTAATTCTATGTTATACATTACACAATTACTATAGACATTCGCGGTATTAGGTGGTTGTCAACAAGGGTGATTGCCCCACCCCTAAAGAGGTCCCCATGATTAAAGTTTTTTTTTTACCTAACTGTAACAGAATTATACGTTATTTCTAAGGCACCGCATATGACACTAGCCCCTGGTACAGCACATGACACTCGCCCATGGTACAGCACATGACACTCGCCCCTGGTACAGCACATGACACTCGCCTCTGGTACAGCACATGGCACTCGCCCCTGGTACAGCACATGACACTCGCCCATGGTACAGCACATGACACTCGCCCATGGTACGTCACATGACACTCGCCCCTGGTACGGCACATGACACTCGCCCCTGGTACAGCACATGACGCTCGCCCCTGGTACGGCACATGACACTCGCCCCTGGTACAGCACATGACGCTCGCCCCTGGTACAGCACATGACACTCGCCTCTGGTACAGCACATGACACTCGCCCCTGGTACAGCACGTGACACTCGCCCCTGGTACAGCACATGACACTCGTTCCTGGTACAGCACATGACACTCGCCCATGGTACAGCACATGCCAGGGCTCCACGTAGTTCTAAGGCCACCATAGCTACTGGAAATCCGGACCCCTGGGAAAAAAAAAGAAAACGCCCTTGTACGAAATTATACAGTTTTTTTTTAAATTATTTATTTATCACAATCATATATTACATTGATACATTTATAATACATGTCATAAAAAGGTTAGCTACGCATGATAGAATATGTTATATGACGTGCTGGAATTCATTATCCCGTCACCCCCGCCCACACACACACAGAAACAAACTCACACTCACACACACACACGTGCTTCAAAGACACGGACCAGTTTACCGGCTGCCCTCGACATTGGGCCTCAATCTCCCAAAGTACGCCCCTACACACCTACCTCCCTACACACCTACCTCCTTACACACCTACCTCCTTACATACTACTTCCGTACACACCTACCTCCCTACACACCTACCTCCTTACATACTACTTCCGTACACACCTACCACCCTACACACCTACCACCCTACACACCTACAACCCTACACACCTACCTCCGTACACACCTACCTCCTTACATACTACTTCCGTACACACTTACCACCCTACAAACTACCATCCTACACACCTACCACCATACACACCTACAACCCTACACACCTACCTACCTACCTACACACGTACCTCCTTACATACTACTTCCGTACACACCTACCTCCTTACACACCTACCTCCTTACAAACTACTTCCGTATACACCTGCCACCCTACAAACTACCACCCTACACAGCTACCTCCCTACACACCTATCTCCCTACACATCTACCTCCTTACACATTACCTCCTTACATACTACCTCCCTACACACCTATATCCCTACACAGCTTCAACCCTACACACCTCCCTCCCTACACACCTACCTCCTTACATACTACTTCCGTACACACCTACCACCCTACACACCTACCTCCCTACACACCTACCTCCTTACATACTACTTCCGTACACACCTACCTCCTTACACACCTACCTCCTTACATACTACTTCCGTATACACCTACCACCCTACAAACTACCACCCTACACAGCTACCTCCCTACACACCTACCTCCCTACACACCTTTCTCCCCACACATCTACCTCCTTACACATTACCTCCTTACATACTACCTCCCTACACACCTATATCCCTACACAGCTTCAAGCCGACACACCAACCTCCCTACACACCTACCTCCTTACATACTACTTCCGTACACACCTACCACCCTACACACCTACCTCCTTACATACTACTTCCGTATACACCTACCACCCTACAAACTACTACCCTACACACCTACCACCCTACACAACCACCACCCTACACACCTGGTGCGACTGGTGTCTATACAAGTCATTGTCAAGACTACATCCTGGTGGTGTGACTGGTGTCTATTCACACCTACCTCCTTACATACTACTTCCGTACACACCTACCACACCTACCACCCTACACACTATCACCCTACACTACCACCACCTACACACCTACCTCCCTACACACCTACCTCCCTACACACCTACCTCCCTAAACACCTACCTCCTTACATACTACTTCCATACACACCTACCACCCTATACACCTACCTCCTTACACACCTACCTCCTTACATACTACTTCCGTACACACCTACCACCCTACACACCTACCTCCCTACACACCTACCTCCTTACATACTACTTCCATACACACCTACCACCCTACACACCTACCTCCTTACACACCTACCTCCTTACATACTACTTCCGTATACACCTACCACCCTACAAACTACCACCCTACACAACTACTTACCTACACATCTACCTCCCTACACTACCTCCCTACACTACCTCCCTACACACCTACCTCCCTACACATCTACCTCCTTACGCACAGTACCTCCTTACATACTACCTCCCTACACACCTACATCCCTACACACCTTCAACCCTACACACCTACCTCCCTACACACCTACCTCCTTACATACTACTTCCTTACACACCTTTCACCCTACACACCTACCTCCTTACATAGTACCTCCCTACACAGTACACACCTACCTCCCTACACCTGCAGGCAAAACGTTGCGATTTCATTAGATGGTATTCAATTTATTCATTATTTATTATGTCTGTCATGTATCAATTGCTATTTATCGTCTCATAAAACTCAACGATATATATTTTCAATACTTTGGTATGCCTCATATCACATTCGTTATGTCGCATAAATTTAACATTTTGCTCATAAAAACACAATAAGTTTACATTGTTTTATTTACTCCCGTTGTTAATGCCAATGATGTTTTGTTTCTATTTCATTAGCTTTGCTTTTCCGCCACTACTAGAGCATGTCAGCTTAGTTTGTCCACGGTCACCGTATTTCTATGCCGTGCTGTTAAAGAGAAAATAATGTATCAGTCGATCAGCTTGCGTGCCTTTCAATTACCATAGACACGCTTGACTTACCAGGAATTTAAAGTCTAAACCAAATTATTCCCGCTTTATGAGGTCCGTGTATGGGGACTAGGGTGGTGATATGGGTCTAAAACTACACGATAGATGGCATTCCAGACTCAGAGGAGACTGCTATCATTAGAATTCGAACCATTTAAAGACACCTTACCGATTATGACCTCGCTTTTGGCACCACCCAGCTTCCATCCCCCACAAAATGAATTTCGACTTTTTAATATAAATGTAAAAAGATGGGCGGGGGGGTTGGAGAGGGGTAGTTGTGGTAAAAACATTATATCGTTATAATTTTTTAAACTGTAAACTATGGAAACCAACCAGGTTGTTAATTTTTTATTATTATTTTTTTTTAATTTTTAAATGAACTGAGCGAAAGGCCCATTGTGTTCAGTCAGAATTGTTTTATGTTAGTTTCACTGCGCTCTGGCAACAATGTAACAATTTGACCTTATTAAGTCATCCGCACGATGCGATACTTTTGTTTCCCCTGCAGCCGTCAACAATCAGTGCACAAACAAATGTACACACAGACACACACACATGTAAACACACACACACATGTACTCACCCACACACATGTAAACACACCACACTCACACGCAAATGTACACACAGACACACACACACACGTAAACACACACACATGCACTCACACACACACACACACCTCACTCACACAACTCAATCAAGAGTCTAAACAATCGTTGTACAATACGACTTTCCTGGTCTGTATATGACGTCATCATAATAGATGTGAAAGGGAGGGGGCGAGAGTGGGATAAATGGGTTTAAATAAAAAAAGGGGGGGGGGATTCGGGAGGAAGGACACATTGAGTTCATCACCATCAACAAACAGGCCCCTAACGTAATGTAAATTGTACTAGTTAGATCTGTTGCCCGCCTGATTGTGTTATCGCTTAGTAATATGTTTACTTGATTATAGCATCCGTCCTACGTATTCATCAAAACATCTAAGTGATGTAGAGAATTCAACTCGAATTAAAAAAAAAATAAAGTTGTTATCAGGAGCGATGATCCATTTGCTAGTATAATGAATCAGTTAATTGGATTCTGTGAATAAGTAAAACAATTTCTGAAAGCACAATGTTGACCCAAATATTCATTATTTAGTACACTAAATAAAACTACTGATACCGATTATCAGAGTTCTGAACAATGCACTATGTCTGATATAAATTTCGGTGCATTATTTTAAAATGCATCAAATTTTGTGATTTTCTGATTCGGTGATGGAACACACAATAATTCAACGAAAACCCGAAATCGAGTTCTAATGGGTAATAATCGCCCTGGACCTTAGACCTCTGCTTTAGATCTATATGTAGCTTGGATTTACTCTATATATAAACATTTTACAAACACATTATATGTGATTATAAAACTTTCAAATATAATATAAATGTAAAGGTATAATTGTTTTGTGTAAAGGTATAATTGTTTTGTATACATTGGGATCACTTTTTATTTAACTGGAGATCCGGGTTTTTATATTTCCGGAAGGGAAATTGGCAGCTGACAAATCACTCTTGTAGAGGACAGACTTGTCCAAGTTTTTGCTTAAGAATATATTGTGATTTTATATTATGAGTGATCGTGAGCGAGAGAGTTCACCTCCATGATGAAAATCTTTCTGGACAGTTGTATGATAATAAGTATTCGAGTATAATTCAAAAGGGATTCTTTGAAACATAATCAAGTTTATTATTTGCAAGTGATGATCCTGCACATTATCTATGTATACAGTGAACTTTATTTTTGCCATATATTATTATTTTTGTGTCGTCATAATAATTGAAAATCAGCAAATATTGTCTTATTACGTTGATCAGTTTGAATGAAAGAAGAGCCACAGATACCACACGCCTCCAAGCTACAATTAAATAAGATATTTACACCGCGCAGCTTTACATCGAGGCCAGTCATTATTATAAACATTCAATACCTCACAATTGGTGTTGCAGCAAACTTAATACCCTCACAACGGTGGCAGCGAATAAAGAACTTAATACCCTCACAATAAATAAAAGCGATTTGGGTTCTGCGTTAAATCGAAAGTAAATAATTAATACAACAGTATTCCAGTTTAAAATACAATTATGAAAAAATCGGATCTGCCCGAAACCAAAAATAACCTAGCCTACAGATCAATCCTAAAGGGGATCTAACTCTATGCAAAGGTTTTGCAGGGTACAGTTAGTATAACATAAAATCTATTTTTTTAGACCTACTTAGTCCATAGATCAATTTATAGTGGAAAAAATACATTACTTCCTGTTACAAAACGAGTCGTATATTTGTTTTGCAGCACAATCAGATGAGCACAATCAATGACTTGTTATCTGAGAGATCAGAGCCGTATTAATAGACAAGCAAACTAAGCAACCACCTCGGGCCCTACTGCCAAAGGGCCCAGTATAAATCTGGTGCTAAGAGGGTCTTGTCAGACACAAAATATGAATGAGATCTCTACCTAGAGCCGCAACTAAAAGGTTGTATTTTTGCTTTAACAATTTACAAAACCATCAACAGTTTTACCAACATGTTAGTTGTAACTATAGTTGTTCAGCAACTTACGGAACAGTATCGCTGATAATGAGTTTCTGTGCTAAAATTATGTCACCCAAGAAAAAAATAATTTTTTAAAATTTATTTTCCGTATTTCTGACTTGGGATTTGTTTCATTTATTTATTCCTCTACCTGTCTATGTATCTATTTACTACCTGTCTGTTTATGTGCTTATTTATTACCTGTCTGTCTATGTATATATATATATGTAGGCCTACTACAAGTACATGTATTTCTATGTATATATTAACTACCCGTCTGTCTCTGTATATATTTACTACCTGCCTGTCTATCCATATGTTTGCTTCCTGTCTGTCTCTGTCCTTTATAACTCAGTGTTAACATGTTATCTTTGCCGAGTTGTTTTTTTAATCCTCTTTAAATAAATCTCGTGATAACAAATTTATTGATTCGGCCAGCATCCGGGATATCGAACTGCTACCGACTGACTACTATTGTCGTCATGGAAATAAAGAAGCAGACCCTACAGTTGTCCGTCCATTCACAAGCCACAGTTAGTATCACTTGCCTATAGAACTATAAAAATGTTTGCCATAAATAGGATACACAGATTAAAGCCGTCTTGACTACCACACCTAATGTGAGAATAGATGGAGGGGGGGGGGGTCAAACAGAACACTTGTCAGGGGTCCTAACTCCTGAAAAAAATATTTTAATCAATCTATTCGGATGCAATTGCAATGAATCTAGTCATCTTTTTTTTAGGGGGGGGGGCGGGAAGGTACAAAGTTTGTATGGGATGAGCCCATTGAGATCAGTATTTAAATATAATGGATGCACCCCTGATACATCCTACAGCTGTAACACATAACGCCAAATCCACATCCCCAGTCTATGTCAAGACTAGAGCCTGGTGGTGTTGCTGGTGTCTATACAAGTCTATGTCAAGACTACATCCTGTTGGTGTGACTGCTGTCTATATAAGTCTATGTCAAGACTACATCCTGGTGGTGTGATTGGCGTCTATACAAGTCTATGTCAAGACTACATCCTGGTGGTGTTGCTGGTGTCTATACAAGTCTATGTCAAGACTACATCCTGGTGGTGTGACTGGTGTCTCCACTAGAGTCTGTCCGCTAACTAGCCCATTAACCGATGAATTCTCAAGCTCATGATCAGACACACACACAACCATGTGTTTACTGCGGGAAGACAACTCCAGAAAAACTAGTTTAACAACAGGGGGGGGGGAATACATACGTGCAACATAATTGACAGGGTTTTTTTTCCTTAATTCTGTTTTTTTTTATTATTTAAATATAGGTACTTTATTTATTTTTTCAGCTTGAAGATTTGGCAGTGACGTCAATTGATGGAAAAAAATATTGATCAGAAAAACATAAATTCGCTTATTTTTAAACTGTGGGGTGGTTATGGGGGATTGGGAGGGTGAAATGTGGGTGGAGCAAACAGTTGGTCAATACTTGTGTCTCCTATCAGCTGCGACCTAGCTAGAACAAATAAAAAAAAATGTCATGTTTACGCTGGAGAGAAGAGCAGATTTTTTTTAAAAGAAGATATTTTTACATAAAATTTCTTTAACAAAAAAAAAAAAAGAATGACGATATCGATTTGGTGATAATTTTAGCGAAGAAGACATACCAAACTATCCGTTCAACTAAACATTAGCAAGGGGGGCTAACTAAATTAAAAACTTGAATATTGTCAAGCAGTGGAACTATTAAGATTTAGTCACATGAAAAATCTATTGATTATATAGCTTGAACCATATATATATATATATATATATATATATATATATATAACTTGAACGTGAAATGAAGTCTCACATACGTAGACAAATATACAAAACTCAGACAACTTGCTGGAATAGTAGAACCATTATCCATAAGATTCTGTAATGACGCATCCATGAAAGAGAAAATAAAATTCGATTCTTTGACAATTACATCTATTTTTAAACTTATCGTGCTGGTTTCTGCAAGATCACTTGAAATCTATATATGCAATGCCTATACGATTTATTACTGTCACATATTAAGAATAAATGTACGAGAAAAGTTAAAGTTGTATGGTTAGAGCAGCAAGTTCTTTGAAATCTAGCTACCTTTTTTGTGGCATGCGCTTCACATGCTTGAGACATAGTTTGCCAGCTTGTACACCATAATATAAACAGAGGCGTTCAGCTAAGCAGGCCCGTAGCCAGAGGGGGACTAGGGGGGCTGAGCCCCCCCCCCCCCGTGCATGACCTGAGCCCCCCCCCCCCCGTACATGATTAGAGTTTTTTGACAAAATTTTAATAACAACGGCTATAAAACATCAATCATTTAGTTTAATAAATCAATAATAATAAAAACTTCAAAGTTTATATTTTGGCAATCATTCAGGCTATTTATATATATACTTACATAGCTTATCTAATTTTCGGGCATAAAAGATTGAATCTTATTGAAGTTCAATTTTGGGTATTTAGGGCAGCATTGGCATTTGGTGCTTCAACAGCCGTGTGTGAGAGCAGTTTCTCAACCCTCACTCGAATACTGACCCCATATCGCAGATCAATGTTACAAAAGCGTCTAAGCAATCTTTTCCTGCTTGCATTTGAAAAAGATTTAACATACAATCTGAAGGCTGAAGCATTTTTAGGTACATTCAGTGCTAAACCCAGGCCCGTAGCCAGGTCAAAGTAAGCAGGGAGGCACCAATACCCAGCAAGGGGGCACCTTTACTTTCTCTTTATTTTCCCCTCTTTTTCTTCTTTTTTAAGTGGGGAGGAGGGCACTCCACACCTAGCGGGGGGCACGGCCCCCCAGTGCCCCCCTTGGCTACGGGGCTGGCTAAACCACGAAGTTTGCAAATTTGAAACGCATAATAATATAAGTTCGCAACCAGTGCCTACGAGTGGGGGGGCAGGGGGGCCAATGCCCAGGGGCCCGGAGAGTTTTAGGGACCCAGACTGAGCTGGCCAATCAATTTTTTAAAATATTAATATCAGCACGGGGGCCCGTGTCACCCCTCCCCAGGGGCCCGAAATTTACTTTTTAGCAGAATTAATTTTATTTTAAATTGAATAATTGCGACTGCTGTTGTTGATAGATCTATTCTTTTTTTTTCAATATTTTATAAGAAATATCACGCAAATAGCTAAGCAATATTCGTGCGTCTTTGTCGTTCTTCCCGGGTTGTACGTTAAACCAACAGCATAATAATATAAATCAGGTATCTATTATGTAACAATTGTGTAGCAGAACAAATGTTCAATATATTTATAACAGGAATCAGAAATTGCTCAGCCTCAATAAATTTTTATCATTAAAACTGTTTACTATTTAAATTATTTTTAACAAAACTGCAACATGCCATGCATTATTGAAACGTAGTTAAAATTATAAATTTCTAATTAATAGCTAAACAATCGGTACTAAAATGCACCATTCCAGATATAGAACTGCAAAAAATTTCTTGGGGAGGGGACTCTCTGAGATCCACTCCCCCAAACCCCTCCTCTCCGTTCGCAAGCTTTTGGCGCTTCGCGCCTCCATTTTCGCCCCCCCCCCACCCCGAACATTTCTTCTACCCCACCAGGGGCGGATTTAGGGAGAGGGGCCGGGGGGGCATACATCATTAAATTATCGAAATATTTTTTGTACTAAGACCAATTTTCAACAATGAAAACAGTTTTGCCCCCCCCCCCCCACCTGTCAAAGTTGTCTAGATCCGCCCCGATCATTTCTTCGGCACCCCCCCCCCCCGGAGAAAAATGTCTTCGGCCCCCCCCCCAATCCAATATTCCTGGCTACGGGCCTACAGCTAAGCCACACACTTTCAGAAAATGTTTCTTATTCAAATATAATTCTAAGTGAAATAGAATCAGATAGGGATCATAGATAGGCTACTTTGGTTCTGCAGTACCAGAGTAGGCAAATAAGTTACCTCAATTTGGGTTTCAATTGATTTCTGTGAATAAAATAATGGGAAATCTTGAACACGAAGTATGTACTGGCCATCTGGCACATGAGAGACTCATAATTCAGGGAAAATTTTAGATAGACTTACCAATCCATTTTTTCTTACTCTTAAAAAAAACCAAAAAACAGAGAATACACTCTCCAATAATTGATATGGGTTTAATGTCCTTGATGCGTTCGTCAATCCTAATATGATCAAGTAGGTGCAAAGATTGGTTTGGGTTTAATGTCCCTGAAGCATTCGTCAATCCCTATATCATCAAGTAGAAACAAATCTGAAAAAGTTGATTGCCTTGACTGTAAGTGTTGGAATGACTTCCACATTATTAGTAGTTACCTTTCTGTCATTATAGATTTTATCAACATAAAAAAAATTATCACTTTTAGTTTCTCTGCCTCATAAATTTTTCAAATATCTAAAGTGGGTAAACTTAAATATCTATAGTGACATGTTATCACTTGATAACAGAAAATAATATCAAATAGTACTAGTCGGAGACTACAAGAGTTAAGGACATTCATTTATGTTTTATCTGCTCTAATTATATTTTAAAAGTAGTGCAGCACACAAAATTATGTACATCCAATATGAAAATGAAAAGTTTTTAGCATATTAATACAACTTTTTTTTAAATTTCCCAATTAATTTTTTTTTCCAATATTTAGCAAAAATGTCCCTCCATTTTTTGGACTTAATGACTTTTTTAAAGATTTCATTGCATGATTTATAAATAAAATATTTTTTTAAAAACAGAATGAAATCTTAAAAGTTTATAAATAATTGCAGGAATAAATGCTTACATGGTGAAAAAATATATAAAAAAAGTGCAAATGCAAAAATATAACTGTTTATTAAATAATTAAACGTTAACTTGTTTTAAACTAAAAAAACAAAATGTCCAATAAAAAAAAACATTATGCATCACACAGATCTAACAGTATATCACATTAAAGATTATATTCAATATAATTTATTCACATGCAAGTTTCAGTATACGATAGTACATAAAAGAAGAAATAAAATGATCAGCGAGTAAATACTGAGTCAATATACAAAATGAAACATTTTAGATCATTTTTTGCAACAAAAAAAAGACTTTAAAATAAATAGATCTGGGCAGTGAGATTTCATTTGTTCTGCTCGCATTCATACAGAATTGAATGAATATTTCCAAACCTTCAGATCAAAACATTGTCTGTTACAACAACAGGTATTCAAGGAATGTATGACAGGTGAAGAAGATATAAAAAAAAAAAAATATTTTAAAGTTTTTTTTAATGCACATATTGAAGTGAATAACAATTAAAGATACAACAGTGTTAAAGCATTGATATAATACAGTGTCAAAAATTGAATGCATACAGTAATTATGTTGAAAGATATTTATATTAAAAAGAAACAACTGACCATTCATGTAAGTTTTGAAAAAAATAATTCTTACATAGTTAATATTTCTAAATAAGCAATCATATTTTTTCCCCATAAAATAATCATTAAGAATTGTAATACTAACTGTGCAAGTTGTAATGACCATCTATTCACAAAGCCAGTGTAGACCAAATAGGCTACGACATTCTACAATATGAGAATGTTTTTTCAACTGAACAGTAATGTCAATAAGAGGTGTTGAAAAGCATTGTGTGGAGATAATGATAATAAAAACAAGAATCAATAATGAATCATATCATCATGCAGATACAAATTTTACTTTGCATTTCTATAAAAAATTGTAAACAAAAATTTAGATTCATTCTTTTTTTTTAGCGGCAATCTATTTAAGCTGGATAGACGTAAAAGTATGTTGTAGGATTAAAATAATTCTTTTTCATTACAATAAACAGAGACAAAAGCTATTTCTGAGTATTCCAATGTACTTGCATGAAAAAAACAAAAAATGTTAACTGACAACCAATAGATTGCTTCCATTATTTATATATAAATGTAACCATTGCAAATATTTTCAAAATATATAGAAAATAAAATATCTACTGGCAGATAAAAAAAATACATAAGGCTATCAAAAGTTCAATTATTGGTAATATATTCTGTAAAGGAGAATAGAAAAAAAAAAAAAACACCGGCTAGTCAATGCTACTGGATAATCACAAACACAAGTTTAAAAAAATATTCTTAAGAAAAACAGAATAAGGATAACTTTTTACTTTCTATTTTAATTCTTTATAAAAAAAATAGCATTTCATTTTCAGTATTGTTTATCATATCTAGTTAAAAAAAAAGTCAAACAAAACAACACATAAATCAAACATTGTCACCTTGACATTCTCCTTATTTGTTTAATTAGCGTTAAATAGTGATGCAAACAATTTATAAGATTTTTTTTTTTAGATCTTTTCATAAGTAGTTTCTGTTTTACAACCTCTAAATGTAAACAAGATTCCATCCTGAAAGTAAACAAATTAAACATTTAAAAACAAATATTTTACTTGTAGCTAGCTACAATATCTTAGCAAATATGTACAATATTATACATGTACATGTACTAATCTTTCAACTATGGATTTTAATAATTTACACAAGGCTGCTAATTCATTACAATATGAATAGCCCATTAAAATGATTTTAATAGATCCCTGATCATTTTTTTTTTTGGTTTTTCGTTACTAATTGTATCAGATTTTCTAATTAAACATTTTGAAGATAACAGATAATTAACCAAAGACAATTGATGTTACACAAGTCACAAAACCAGTGATTCTCATTAGGACCCTGAAACAATTAGGGGGGGGGGGGCGATGGAGCCCACTACCCTATATTGAGGAGGGGCATTCGCTTAATTAAAGCAGGCAGTAGAACACAGGAAAATAAAAAATGAAACATTATTTGAATAATTATACAATTCAAAGAAGAGCAAATGAAAATGTGTAGAATTTACATATCTCTATTCTCCTTTTTTAAAAATCTACGTCTTTTATTATAGATTAGGGCTGTTGATTAATCGCCATAAATGAGTGATTATAGGGGTAAAAAATTATGGGATTAAATTTTTTAATGCAATGCCTTATTTTTTACCCAAATGCCGTTATTTCAGAGTGGCTGGAAAAAAAATCAAGAAACAGATTTCAGAAAGTAACCCAATTTTTTAAACAGAAATTGATCAGAAAAGATTAAAAAGCAAATAAGAAAAAATATGCCAAAGCAGGAACTGTCAGCTATATGATTTTGAAACAATAGGATTGTCATTTCTTAATTCTATTTTCAGACCCTAACTGATACAATTAGTGAACATCTGCTGTAGCTTGCATAATTCTATTGACAGGCACATGACAGGTGATGAAAGTAGCTCACTAGGTATCAGCTCATAGATAAATTGAATGAATATAAGAGAGAGACAGCAAAACAATTAATTTCTTAAATGAATTTTATCATTGCCTTTTTAGCTACAATACATATCTAAATCTAACAATTTAATATTATTCTGTCGGAAAGATACAGTAGACTTTCGACTATCCGACCTAATGTTGCGCAATGACATTACAACAATCCTAAAACTGCCAAAGCCGGATAGACCATAACATTATTCATAATAATAAACGCCCTTACAGATAATAATAAAATAAACCCTATTCTTTCTATACAACCAATTTTTCAAAAAATATTTATCATTATTCCTAAAACTATTGATAATTTTTCATTTTATTTTGGATAAATATTGTTTACTATGTCAGAGAGTATGGTAGCTAAACAATTGCGAACCAAATAGTCAATACTGTACAAACAAACCCATTGAAGAGCTGCATACTGTTATATAATATTTGTGGTTGGAGATTAGTTTTGTTAAAGCTTGTTATATAGGGAAGGAGACTCATTAATTTTGTTCTATTAGTCAAATTAGATTTCAATGTTTAAAGTTTGTTATTTACCGTTAAATTTGAGAGGAGGGAGATTTTTTAAAAATCCTATTTATATTTTTTATTGTTTTTATTTATAAATTTCTATTTTTTGAGAGGGAGGAGGGGGAATAAGAAAAATGTATGTAATTTTAAGGGGTGAAAGTTTTACACTTGTAAAAAAGGGGGTAAATCTAAACAGCATTCAAATTTGTTGACTTAATTTTGCATTGAGTAAAAAAATCTCTTGATTTAGCAGGGGGAGCCAAGGAAAGCCGCCTAGTTTCTGTATGCATCAGAAAACCTATGCATCTAAATATTTGCCTGTCTTGCTTTTAATGGGGCACAGTGGTACCAAACAAAACAAACTAAGTGGGAAATCTTATAATGTTTTCAAAAACATCAAAAAAATCAACTAATAGAAATAAGTGACATTAGGGTTGAGATAGTTGGGGGGGGGGGCTAGAAAAGCACAGCAAAACTTGGGATAACGCAACACAGCAAAACTTGGGATAACGCAACACAGCAAAACTTGGGATAACGCAACACAGCAAAACTTGGGATAACGCAACATAGCAAAACTTGGGATAACGCAACAAAGCAAAACTTGGGATAACGCAACACAGCAAAACTTGGGATAACGCAACACAGCAAAACTTGGGATAACGCAACACAGCAAAACTTGGGATAACGCAACATAGCAAAACTTGGGATAGCGCAACAAAGCAAAACTTGGGATAACGCAACACAGCAAAACTTGGGATAACGCAACACAGCAAAACTTTGGATAACGCAACATAGCAAAACTTGGGATAACGCAACATAGCAAAACTTGGGATAACACAACATAGCAAAACTTGGGATAACGCAACTTAGCAAAACTTGGGATAACGCAATACAGCAAAACTTGGGATAACGCAACATAGCAAGAAGTTAAACATATTCTAATACAGATTGTAATAGCTCTGTTCATGACTCTTATACCTTTTCCATTATCATCAAGTTAGTTCAAAATTAGATTTCAATGAAAGGGTACTATAGGCAAACTAACCTTGATGAGTGAAGGCAAATCTTTCCAAAATTCAACATTGGGTATTACTTCATTGCCTTCTGCTTTACGCACATACTTGAGAAACAATACACCGCCAACCAAATAAATTAGAAGTAGTACAAAAAATCTGAAAAATAAAAATAATGCTGACAAATACTGTATCATTCTGTTTTCTTAACAATAGTTACTATCTAGTCAGTTTTTTTTCAGTCCCTGTAAGGATGAGATATCTATATTTTAGAATTGACTAATGGGATCGATTTTGTAGTACTATTCTTAATGGCTATGGGGGTACCACTGAAGATAGTAGGTGACTAGCACAATGCCCAGCCACCCTTTCTCACTGCCTTCAAGATACTATCAGACCGTCTCAACACAAGTTATGACGTCATGTTAGTTGCCCCATAGGCGACATTGAAGCTGAATACCGCTGGCTGGCAGAGTGTGCTACTAGGCTCAGCGTGCTTGCTACTAATATTTTGATTTGAGGCACTATACTGGTACTTCATTTTTTTCTATGTATGACAAACACTCTGTTAAGACCAACAATTAGACGAGTTAACAAAACTTTCATTACACCACAAAAACAGTCATCAAAAAAATTAAGACAACACATTGTAAAATGTTATTGATAAGTTTATTCCTTAAAGATATGCAAAGTTCAACAACATCCTCTGTATTCCATTATGTAAGAGAAAATATCGATAAAGCTTTTATTTAATCATACATTTATAAATAAAAAAAAACTTTTTTGAATAACACAAAGAAATGAAAATGTAGAAAAAAGTACAGAATTTATAATATGTGCATGTCTATTTTGTGTAAAGATATATTTACATTACATAATACCAAAAAAAATGTAAATATCTTAAATAGGTTTATTTTATTTATTTTATTTTATTTTATTACCTAGGCCTTCGCCTGGTGGTTAAATAAATGTCATTTTTCAGGGATTCATACATAAGCTGCAATAGTCATCCCTGAAAAGGAAAACTATTGGACAAAAGTTACCTGAAATGAAAACTCGAAACTATGTTAATTATTATGCCAAAATGAATGGGACGGATGGCCGAGTGGTGTAGATACTCGACTGTCGACCTGAGAGTCCTGGGTTCGATCCTCGGTGAGGCCCATGGAATTTTTCCAGGTGAAATCTGGTGCAAAGTCGTCCCACAAGTCCACCCAGCTTTAAATGGGTACCTGACTTTAAGGTGGGGAAGTAAAGGCGGCTGGGCGTTGTGCTAACCACACAATCCCTTCATATGCCGAGGTTATAGAAACAGATGAATTCTACACTTCATCTGCCCCGAAGGCCCGTCAGGGCTAAGAAGGGAACTTTACTTTTTTAAAATGAAGAGTATTAGTTAAAAATTTAAAACATGCATGTTTAGGGTTACATTAAAAATACTTGAGCCTCCCCCAACCTCACCCCCCCCTGGAAAAAAAAACAATTCAACAACAATAGACTAGTTTAAAACCCCTTCCCATTAAAACCCCATTAACATAACTATATAGTGTAAGTTCGTTATTTTCTTTCCTTAGCTTTTTTTTTTACTCTGAAAATTTTTCTGTTTCAGATTTACGATAATTATTTAAAAGTATGTTAGACAGAAATCTAAATGTTAATAAATAAATAGTGACTAAAGTCACCAAGAAATGTGAGAAGAAGACATGTAAGGAATAACGTTATTAAGACATGTTTCTGGTTATTTTGTGCCAGGAAAAACTCTTTATACTGTTTGCTAATAAGTTTTTAAACAATGAAAACTGAACAGTCACTACATCAACCAAAACCTGACTAGGTGAATTTAATCCACACCTAAATCATGTAAATATGAGTAAAATTGAGTAGAAAATGAAATGACTAGTGTTTTATCAATGACAAACTCTTTTGTACAAAAATCACAATTAATCCTAATTGAACAGCACAACTTAAAAGCTATATAACCAGCAATGAAAATTTATACTTTCTTCTCTGACTGTTAATTCAGTATCTGTACATAGATTAAGGAGATCACCAAAATGATGAGTACAAAATCAACTGAAATACTACTTTCTAAATTATGATCTTGAAAATTAATAAAAAAAATAAGTGATGGAATTTTTTCCATGTGAAGCAGAAGTCACCTGAAGCAAACTAACAAATCTAAGCTTCTATTCTGACTCTTAGAGTTTTTGTACAGAAACGTGATAATCTGTGCCACACAATCTGCGATATTTACCAAACCTACTCTCTAGACAGTCTGTCTGAAATTTACGTTAATATGTAACAAAATTTTAAGGCATCTAACAAATAAGGAATAAGCTCTATAAATGTTCAAATTTTATGTTTTAAAGCTCTGAATGTCTCAATACTAAGACCACCATATCTAGATCTGAAATTACATCTCTCCAACTCAGGAAATCTAATCTATCATCTGTTGAGGACTTGAAAGGCTTACAATTTGGGTCTTTTTTAAAATAATCTTTGTTATAAGATTTAATGTCCAACATTCCCCATAACTTCAAAAGCCAGCTAAGAAAATCAACAATACCACTAGCATCATTTTTTTCTTTATCACCCAAATGATTTAAAGAGTCAATTTTTTCATCAAATAACTTGAATGCCAAACTAACATTTTGCATTTCTATGCTGGATGGATAAATTGATTTATAAGTCAAACCAAGAGCCAGTTTAAGTGAATAGTTTCTTTTCTGTGCTATACTAACATCGATTATGGAAAAACCTGGCACATGTTTCTAAAAAACTGTCTTTATGAAATGGAGGGAACCTAAATGTTGGACAGACATACCTCTGTCCAATCCAATTGTTCTGTAAAGATTTAATTAAATGGATGCTGTCAAATAAGAAGTTTCTTTGCTCATTACAAGGATGACAAATAGAAGGCATCAATTTACCACTTCCAAAGGACATACATTTTTTTCTATTGACAAGATTACTGTCTGATAAGATGGCCAGCTCTTGAAACCTAGATTGTTTAACCATGTTCAACACTTTCATGGTGCAGCCTTTCAAAAATCAAACCACTGACAGATACCATAGAAACAACGTTTTTATTTTTAGACGACAGTGAGCAAATCATGAAAGTTAATACAGTAACTGCTGAGGAATCATTAGCAGCTTTTCCAACAATAGAATCACCTTTATCAGTTACCTTGCTATTGACATAATCTTAATCTACTAAAAGAATAACAAGTGGCTGTAAAAAAGTTGCCTTTTGTTTAAAGTAAGCAGCACTGGAGGGCTTATTTACTTTAAGGAGCTGATTCTTTTTTAAAAAAATAAACATGAGGAAATGTCTATACTGGAAGTAGTGTATACTGTCAATACTGGAAGTAGTGTATACTGTCAATACTGAAAGCAGTGTATACTGTCAATACTGAAAGCAGTGTATACTGTCAATACTGAAAGCAGTGTATACTGTCTATACTGGAAGTAGTGTATACTGTCTATACTGGAAGTAGTGTATACTGTCAATACTGAAAGTAGTGTATACTTTATCCCTGGTGCACTGATAAGCTGCTCTAGATATAGCCATCAACTGATAGGAAAATACTAAAGTTTGAGGGCTGTATTTATTTTTAGTAACAAACAAAAGAAAGAACTGTTCAGTAAAAAGGACAATCTAAATTTGACATCATCATAAGCACTGCCTAGACTGGACACTCAGTCACACAAATCCTGCAACTACCAACAACAGTAATCTACCTTTCTGACTCAAGAGGATGGACAACACTGACCAACAAGTTAATGGTTATTTTTACCCAAAATCCAATTTAAATTGGCCTATGATACACTAATCTTATCTTTGAAAACAGGTTTTTAAATTCAAACTAATACATACTGACATCACAACAGTCGGCATATCTTGTATATCAAGTTTATACAAAAAAACCTTTTTCATCTGTCTCTGTGCAATTCCACTGCGGATAGTATTTGATAAAATTACTCAGTTCATCCATCTTGTCAATGTATTCATTAATTTTATTGTTTACCAAAAATGTATTTAAAATCTCATCATCACGACATACAGCCTCTGACCTCCTAGAGTATGGATTTTTAAGTGGCTGTGGTGGTTCTTGAGATAAATTTGATGGAGTGTTGGTACCATCAGGACATTTTAATGAGTCTATCCGAATTATAAATTGTGATGCAAAATGCTTTTCATAAACCACTGTATTTTTAGTAGCTTCTAAATCACGGGGAATATATTTCAGCCATTTCTTTTTCATTGTTTCATCAGTTGGAAACAGAAATATGCTGATTTTCTCATAAGGTGGTACTTAATATAGCTCCATAACTGTACACTGAAAAAAAGAGAAAAAAGATATTCAATAGAACAAAATGAAAAATGTAATGACGCTTAATGATATAAAATATCCCAACAACAAGATATTCTTTCAATATAATAAATTTGCTTGTGAAATGTACAAGGTTCTGAGTAAAAAATGTATATAAATATAATTTTAATAGACAATTTACTTTTTCATTAGGTCTTTAAAGTGTGCAATAAAAATTTGATGCTATTAGATTGTGGCTAATAAATTATAATTTACATATTTTTTTTTATTTCAAATCTAATTCGTCCACACTTGACTAGATTTAACTTTTAACAGGTTATGAAAAGACTGATAACAAAAATACAATGCTTAGTTTTATAACTATCAAGTAAAAGTAATAAAATATACTTACAGTAAATTGTAGACATAGAGGTCTGATGTAATAGTGTCAAATACATTTTATAAACAACAAAATCAGTTTGATCCACACAAAAATTAAATAAACTACCGGTCCACAACATATAGGAGCAAAGTTCAAAATGAACACTACACTGGACTACACACATCGCTGTGCCTAGAGGAATGAGCCAGTATCATGATGTCAGCAATTGGTTTTTTTTCTCTATGGCCCATTATGTCTTGAAGCAGTGCCTTTCTATCCAATTAATATCAGGTACCCATAAAACCTAAAAATACCACAGGCCTCTAATCAGGGATCAAACCCAAGACATTTAGGATGACAATTGAGTGTCATATATCCATAATCATCTGCACCCTGCACATTTTTTAAGAGTTAGAAAAACTACATTTGTAAAAAAAAAAAAGAATTAAAAAGTGTTAAAAAAGTGTTGCTCATCTTACAAAATAACCAGAACAGATCCAACACTGAGTCCTCCAGATTTATCATTCGAAGGAAGACATCCATACCGTGTATATAATGTAAAAATCTGTTTTTAAAAAAAAAAAAAAAAAACAAGTGTAATAGGTGTGATAAAAGAAAAATCTCTAAAAAAAATATAAAAAAAGCAGGATGGAGAATAAAGAAATGCTTACATAAGTTTTTTGTGGAGACTCATTATCATAGGTGAAGTTTGCTTCTACATCTCTACACACGACATTCAACAAACTTATTCTAAAAAAAAAAAGTAAGTGTACCAGCTTTAGATCTTTATCATGTCAAAAATAATTTTAATAAAAAGGAGATTTTCTTCTCTCTCTCCCTTTCTTTGAACTCTCTCAGTTTATCTGCTGGCTGAGACGTAGTCTCTAAGAGCCAGTGAAATCAAACTCTGTGTTCCTCAGTATAAGGGAGCTGCCAATGGCAAGCAAGCTACCCGACTGGTCCACTCTTGTGGTCCACCAGCCTGGGACATTCAAATAGCCCATGTTCCACGGTTTCCTCCACTTCTCTGCAGTGGCGGCAGAGGGAATCAACATTGGGCCTCAACCTCCCTTCAAGTCTAGTGCTAGAACCTGACCCTCTAATATTTAAGCCTCAGCGGCTTAATTCCCATCATAAAAAGCAAATAGATGGTCTTTGAGCAGTTTATCTAGAAGCCCTACATCCGAGTGTAACAGCTGACCATTGTTTGGTCATTCTGGAGCACCTCCTCCAATGCTGGGATACTCTTTCCGGTCTTCAAGATCACCAAATCATCAGCATATAGTAGGCTTTCACATCCAAAATAGTTTAGCAGGTCATTTATTAAAGCTAGGAACAATGTAAAACTTAGGGAGGAACCCTGTGGGAGACCCTGTTACAGGGTCTGTTTCTTCGACACTTCTCCAACAAGCGCCATGATTGTCCGATGGGTGAGGAAACTTCAACCAGTTGTGTAAGTTAGCAGTGACTTCTAACCACTGGAGTTTCAGCAAAAGACCTGGCCACTAGACCCTATCGAAGGCCTGTTTAAAATCTAGGAAAACTACCGCAGTTGACTCCCCTCTCTGAAAGCTATATGCTATTTTTCTGACAGTCTACAAACTGAGAAGCCAATGTCACACTTTACTTTCCACACTCTAATGTATCACAGTTAGTACTATTTTATTCAAGAAATAGTATGATGCTGTGTGCCTACTATACTCTAGACCACAGATTACTAAAGATATTATAGTTTGAAGTTAACATGAAGAAACTCAAACTTTAAAGAAATAAACAAATGGTAAATAACATGGAATCCAATATCTTGAAAATAATTAATCAGCTATATCTTCTTCTGTTCAATCTGTGTTGTGTTAAGTATAGTTCTTTTTTCATATGGCAAAAATACATCCAGAAGTTCACATTTATAAATATAAACATGACTGGATAAAAGATGTTTAATAACTCTATTTTTTCAGTTCTGTAAATTTAATTATATCTATTACAAGTTAATGTTAAAGATTCCCCAACCTAACACTGAGTTATTTAATGGAATCTTACTAAATATCTATTTTATTTATTTTAAATTTTCAATCCAGATATTAGTTTTTTTTTTTATAACTGAAAAAAAAATATTTAAAACTATTTGATTAGTTTGAATGCATTTTTTTTTCCATTTTTTTAAAATAAAATTAAGATGAATTACATAGTTATAAAATAAATAAAAAAAAAAAACATTTGTATACTTATATAAAAACAATGTTAATAAACATAAATATAAACTTATAAGCATAACAATTATGTAATTTATAACAAAAACACAATCTTAAAAATTATAATACAAACCTAATGCTTTTATCGTCCCCTACATAATCATTCTTTATTGTGAGATTTCCAATATCTGGACCACCATACATGGAATTGCCATCAATATGTCCAATACCAAAAATATTACTTCCTGTACTTCCAATCTGACAACCCTATTCATTAAGAAACAAAAAAAGAAATGAAAAAAGAAACAAATATTTTTTATCACTATTTATGTGCATATATATATGGGCCCGATCGTCACTAGGCTCTCTGACTGATCACAGGCACTTTTCGAACTGTGCCAACAGCAGAAGTCGAGGTCATGGCAAACGTGCCTCCATTAGTGCATTGTAGGGAGAGGGCTGTAATTACTACTTTCAAGTGGTATAAGCAGCAAGAGGAGTCCTCTGTCCTTAAGGAGATGGTCGATAGCTGGGTGAAAGGGAAGTTTTTTTATACATTATGCTATGAGACTGTCATGGGAAATCGAGCTGCCTAATGCTAAAGATTGGCTCCCGGGCTCCTCCTGGCAAAGCTACCTGCATGCCAGAGGTTCGTACAACACTAGTTGACACCAATGTTGGGAGAGCAAAGGATCCCCAAACACTTCACAATGCGGCTTTGGAGACGATTAGATCCTATCCGAGGGGCGCTATATTGGCCTATAGTGATGCTTCTGTATTCAGTAAGGACGGTCGAACAAGCTCCTCGTTTGGGGTCCATATCAGTTTCCCACAAACCCAATTTGTCAAAGATCTTGCAGGGTCGTGTGGTTCACTCTCTGTGTACAAGGCAGAGATGGCAGCCATAATTGAGGCGGTGGCACACATTGGAGGGCGTCTTCTAGATGGTACTTTGCCTGCTATGAGCATTGTTGTCCTGACTGATGCGCTCTGTTCTCCGAGCCGTAAAAAGGGACGGGAGAATGGCCAGAGCTACTGGAGAATTATGGTCGTGCGGTAACGCGCTCGACTGTCAACCTAAAGGTACCTGGTTCGATCTCCGGTGAGGACCAAGGAAATTTTTCAGGTCTTGGCTCAAGTTCCCGATTTATCTCCCGTGGTGCATTCATTGTCATTGCACTATCGGCTATGGTGGGGATGAAGGAAGGGCACCATAAAAATCATCCCATTAGTGGTTTATAGGATCTAAGAGATTTCATCTCATCCTTACAGGGACTTCACACACTGGAAGCCATGGACTAGGCGACCCAGGATCTTATGTCCCGACACAGTGTAGTAGTGAACCTTCAGTCCCTGGGCATGTGGACGTGCCTGGTAACGAAAGGGACAACTTCCTTGCAAAGTCGATACAAGCCCAAGTGCAGCCCGTGGGTGCAAGAAAGAGCTCACTTGAAGCATCGTGTGCCAAAATCAGGCTTTTTGAGCAAACTCTGTGGTTCTCGAGTTGGGATAATGGGGTGATGGGCAGAAAGGTAGCAATGTGCTGATGATTTCTCTTTTCGCCTTTCAAATTTTGTTGGAAAACTAACTTTCATTTTCAAATTATGTCTGATTAATAAGAAAACTACTTTTAAGGTATGGATCCACCAAGACGAAATTCCGGTATCTAAGGGCATTGTGAATTCCGTCTCTGTTTCGCTGCAATGATATTCTAATGAGAACATGTACACCGGTAAGGAATTCCGCTGCGGAACAGCGAAAGTTTTCAGTTTCGCTGCTTGCAGAGTTTTTTCCAGAGAGCTACATTTTCCGTCATGATAAACAAAAAAAATGGCTGCTTAGAAACGTCGATTCAAATAGAAAAAATGATTCACATTAGTGTATATTCATTAAAAACAACAACAACAAAGTGAATTTTGACAGAAAACAAGAATTACTATAAGTTTTGGCCGGCAACAGTCTTTGTATATGAATTTCTGAAAGGAAAATATACATCGCCTATCTACATATTCTACAAATGAAATTTCTTTCGATCGAAGCGCTGTCTGAAAACATAAATGCTATTAAATAAATGTTTGACTGATCATGAAAACGAAAAAAAAAATGAACAGCTACCGATCGAATAAAAAGTTAAAAAAAAAACAACAAAAAACAACAGTTTTCCATTTCCAGCCAGACAATTTATTTGTAATAAGAACAAAAAGGCACATGGGATGCAGTAGTTTCTGCTTTTCAAAGTATCGTTTTTTTTTCACTAGCAGGAAAAAGTGCGAAGTAATCATTAAAAAAAATCTTGTTTCCGGTAGTTGTTTCGGCGCTCACCGTTTCATCCCGGTGGATCTACAAGAGTTTCGCTAAGTTGAAACTTCCGCGCGGAAGGTTCCACGCGAAAGTGTTTCGTGCTGGTGGATCCAGAACTTTAAAGAAAATGTATTACTATTCATGTAATCTATTTTTTTTATCATTTACATGAACAAGTATGTAAACTTTACATATTTATTCTAATTTATTTACTTTTATTTGCTTCTATTCTGGGGCTGGACTGTAAATAGATTAAGTTCATGAGCATAAGTTCTAGTGTACTAGCAGAAAACACTATTATTAGAAAATAGCTGTGTTTGACTTACTGTCATTTGAGGGTTTTTGCAAGCTTTTGGAGATCTATTGCAAGGATGTAGATAAAAATGGTATCCATTACCTTCGATGTCAAATTCTGAACTAATTAAAAAGAATATAAGAAATTCATACATAATAACAAAATAATAAACAAATTAAAAATGAATTAAAATAATACTGATTATGACATTTTATTAACTGTTATCTATTAAAATGTTTTTCCCACCATTCCTACATAACCATTTCAATTCAAGAAAGAAAGCACTTGCAGTTTGATTTACAACATCAAATTTTTCTCAAATTAGTTAAAACACCAAAGTGAACTGATAATAATTTGTTGAAATTATTTACGAAGAAAGGTCATTAATGACAACTCCAAAAGTCAATTACATTTCTCTGAAATTATCAGCATAGACTTAAAATGACCTCACAATTAAAAAGTGAAAAATTTCAGGAGCATATATTTTATAGAAAATGTGATGAGCTATCTAACAATAACAAATATTAAACCAATATATAGCCTTTAGGGAAAATTCATAATACTTAATTTGTTTAATTTTTCAGTTCTGTTATTTCAACTTTTTATTGCTGACTGGTATTGAAAAAAACAATTTCTGCACAGGTTAAGCTAATGTTTGACTTTATTATCTAGGACAGTGGTTCTCAAACTTCCGTTGCTTGATGACTAAGGTTTCTCATTTCTATATATTTTTTTGATATTTCAGGAATTAAAATATAAGGTCTAATCCTGGAATATACTAAATCTATTAAAATGTATTACAACTGAAATAATACGGTAAAGAGTGGGATAATATCTGGACTTATAAAGGGCCCCATCTCAAATAGCATAGGGCCATATCAAGTCTAAATCCGACAGTCGCCCAAGAGCTAAATGATTATATCATATCTAAATGCAAAGGTCTAAATGTGTATCAAATGAAATGGGCAGTAAAATTGCTCCCAAATAATTCCAGTTACTTAAATATTTTCTTTTCCTATATTTCTTAGTATTTTAAATTGAGTCGGCTGTGGTCTCAGCAACACATGTGATATCACAAGCTTAAAAAATGGCGGTGTTTACTCTAAAATACATGGGACGGATGGTTATGTGGAAAGCACTTGAATGTCGACCTGAGAGTCACTGGTTCAATCTTCGGTGAGGACCAATGAATATTTCAGGTCATAGCTTAAAGTCCCTGCCATATCTCCTGTGGTGCATCCATGGCCATCGCACTATCTGCGATGGTGGGATGAAAGAAGGGCGCTGCAAAAATTTTCCCATTAGTGGTTTATAAGGATCTAAGAGATTTCATCTCACCCTTATTGGGACTTCAGTGGGATGGATGGCCGAGTGGTGTAGATACTCGACTGTTGACCTGAGAGTCCTGGGTTCGATCCTTGGTGAGGCCAATGGAATTTTTCCAGGTGAAATTTGGTGCAGAGTCTTTAAAATGGGTACATGACTTAAGTTGGGGAAGTAAAGGTGGCTGGGCATTGTGCTAACCACACAATCCCTTCATATGCCGAGGTTATAGAAACAGAAAAATTCTACACTTCATCTGCCCCGATGGCCTGTTAGGGCTAAGGGAACTTTACCTTTTTTTTACCGGGACTTCACACACACTTCAAATTACAATGAAATATTGGAATTATTTGCGAGCAATTTTACTGTCTATTTCATTTGATACATATGAAGATCTTTACATTTAGATATGAAAGAATGATTAAACTCGTGGGTGTGTACTGTGGTATACAAAATTAATAATCACTTAATTTTTTACTTAAAGTAAAATTACGCATTTAGTGACATTTTTAAAGAAAATCAATTTAATGATGGGGTGAAAATCAGAGCAATAATTTTAAAGTAATTTAGTTATACCCAGCAACACAAAACATGATTTAGCTACCTCTAGTCTAGAAACAAGTCTCGTGACCTAAAGAAAAAACAAACTGAATGGTCACTTACTCTTTCCTTAAAGACATTAATGGCTTTAGATCTATAGTATAATCATCAGTTGAACAAGCACACGGCGCTATAAATGTGCATGGAGATGAAAAAGCTAACGGCAAAGTAAGCACTGATGAAAAAACTAAGGTTTTAATTGTAAAGATTGACAACATTTTCTTCTTTGAGCTCGATTGTTTTCGTTTTGTTAAATGTGTCATGCCAGGATTTCGTTCGCCGTAAATCAAAGTTTGATTTGAAAATAAGTTATTTTTGTAATCGCATTTTAGATATGGCTTGGTGTAAAAAAAATAGTAGCTATGATCGTGATTTTTTTTATGATACTAGTAAACAAAAGCCCGGTACCCGGACAGGTGCACGCAGTTGAAAATTGTGATATATATATATATATATATATATATATATATATTTGAGCGCGTTAACAATCAGTCTATATAGCATATCTATGTACTCGAAGTGGCCCCAACAGACATGAACAGATTATTGTAGCCAAAATACACTTGAGAATAGGGGCACTTAATAATACATCATATATAAAGTTCATCCCAAAGAAAATAATCCTCATCATCAGTGCTCAATTTAAAAAAACAACCAGTGCTGGTGATGAAAAAAAAATTGTGCACAGCCGGGGACAAATGTCTATCGTTTCATCTCCGGCAGGGATATATTAGCTAAAGCAGAGCCGGGGATGACAGTTATCAGTGCCGAGGATATCCCCGGCGGTAAATAGAGCCCTGCTCATCATGGCTACAGAATCTTAACAAAAACAAGCCCCGACAATTAAACTCTGAATCTAAATAATCAGGGCCGGCCTTAGCACTAGGCATACTAGGTATTTGCCCAGGGCCGCCAAATTCAAAGGAGCCGCCAATTTTGTAAAAATTATTGAAAAAATTTAAAAGATCACAAATTATTTATAATGTTTTAAAAATTTAAAAACACGATTTTTATTTTATTTTCGTTCAATAGCTTGTGCAAACTAACGATCACAATAATATCATTGTTATTAAACTTTTTGGAAGTCCACTTTTCACAAGCTAATGTTTTTTAATAAGCACAACACTGATAATTTGCTTTAAATCTTTTTAAAATTAAAAATTTCAGCCATGAAGGGTACTAAATCGGATTCCGGAGCACAAAAAGGAAAACGAAAAAAAGTCGAAATGGAACTATTGAAATCACAAGAGGGTGCTATTTATAAACACTTGAAGATGAAGGATAAAAATACAGACGTTGTTCTAGAGTCCTCCTCCGAGTTACTTTGTAGACGTTGTTCTAGAGTCCTCCTCCGAGTTACTTTGTGAAGCGTCCGAAGTCGAAGACAATGAGCAAGAACATATAGCTATAGCATATCATGACGTATTGAAAAAAGATAGCATTGCCGACAAAACAGAAGAAACAACATCGGAAAAACGAAAAGATCAAAATCAAACAGAAATAGACGTAAAAAAGTATCCCATAAAAATAATGGTCTCAGAGCTTGAGATAACGAATCCAGACAACGCAGTCGACTGGACTGACATTAGTTGTTGGCCATCATCTCTCAACAATCAGCAGTGTGTTTTTTGTTGTTAAGCGGGGTCAAATACGTATTGAAAATTTTAATTTTCCTGAAACAGATGGGAGACGATTTTTAACAGCATACTACAAAAGGAAACTCTGCAATCAGGAACCACTTTACAGACGTTGGGTAGTTTACTCTGTCAAGCAGGACCGGGTGTTTCTGTTGTAAACTTTTTTCTAACGCTTCAAACTCTGACAGTTATAATAAATGGAAATATTATCTTGCAGTTGTCAGCCTTCATGAAACATCATGTAACCACATCACTGCGCAGATAAACTGGATCGAAATGGAGAATAGATTGAATTTAAATATAACGATTGATAAAGAAACTATTAGATTAATGAATGCAGAAAAAATGCATTGGCGTGGTGTACTTGAAAGGCTGTTAGCTATTATCCAATATTTGGCTAAAAATAATCTTGCATTTCGAGGAAGAAATGAAAATTTGAATTGTGCTAACAATGGAAATTTTTGGGATTGGTAGAGCTGTTAGCTAAATTTGATCCCGTTTTGCAAGAACATCTTCGCAGAATAAATAATAATGAAATTCATGATCACTATTTAGGTAAAACCATATAAAATGAATTTCTGCATTTGATCAGCCAGAGAATTTTTAAGAAAATTGTAGCCAGCATTATTGAATCAAAGTATTATTCTGTCATGTTAGTTTGTACACCGGATATTAGCCACCAAGCGCAAATGACATTAATCATTCGGTATGTTGAAATAAACGAACAAACTTTGAATATTGTGGAGCGATTTGTAGGTTTTATACCAGCCGAAAATAGCACTGGAATCGGACTTGTTAATGCATTTTTACAAAAACTTGATGAACTGGGTTTGTCAATCGCAAACTGCCGTGGCCAAGGATATGATAATGGCACAAACATGCGGGGTTGTAATAAAGGGGTTTAATCCAGAATTTTGCAAATAAACAAACGATCATTGTTTGTGCCATGCGGTTGTCACAGTTTGAACTTGCTTCTTGGAGATATGGCTAAATCCTCTGTAGTTGCTAAATCTTCTTTTGTTATTGTTCAGCAAATTTATGTTTTATTTTCTGCATCAGATCAAAGATGGCAAATCCTAAAAAAAAAACGTGAAAAATCTTACAGTGAAACCATTGTCCGACACTACATGGGAGTGTAAAGTGAGCAGTGTAAAAGCCATTCGCTATCAAATTGGTGATATGTACGACGCATTGGTTGAGGTCTCAGAAACAGCTAATGATCCAAAATGCAGAACAGAAGCTAATTCTCTAGCAAAAGAATTTAAAAACTTCACGTTCCTTGTAGCATTGTCAGTTTGGTATGAAATGCTAAATAAAATAAATTTGGTAAGTAAGTCGATGCAGCGTGATAACATAGAATTGGATTTAAATTTGGAGCTACTACAAAAGTTGCGTGAGTTTCTTATTTCGTTCAAAGAAAATGGCTTCCAGGCATCGGAAATTGCAGCAAAGTCATTAGCAGAAGAGCTGGAAATGAGTGATGACGAAATGGGTTTTCCAGCAATTGTTACTTCTTTGAGACGAAAAAGAGTTAAAAAACAGTTTTTATATGAATCTGCTGAAGATGAATCAGTGCAAGATCCTTGAGAAAACTATCGGATAGGTTTCTTCAACGTGTTGATGGATCAAGCTATAATGTCTTTTAATGAACGATTTGAACATTTAACCCAATTTAACAATAATTTTGGATTTCTCTTTAAAATTTCAGACTTGAAAAATCGTGTCGACGCAATGCTAAAAAAACAATGCAAAAACTTACATGAAGTACTCTCTGTTGTTAGCAATTCTGCCTCTGCGCATTTACCAGCACGGAAATCGACAGTGACATCGAGGAACTCAATTTATTTACTGAACTAAAAACGTTAACTTTTGCCATACCTGAAGGTACATCTCCACTTGACATGTCAAAGTATATTAATGCACACCGATTAAATGAGGTCTTTCCAAATGTTACAAATGCTTTACGCATTTTGTTAACAATACTTGTTACTGTTGCATTAGCAGAACGCAGTTTTTCAAAATTAAAGTTAATTAAAACTTATTTGCGCTACACAATGACGCAAGATTGGCTGGTAGACCTTGCCCTGATTTCCATTGAGAATGATATAGCATCATCGTTGGATTATGCAAGTTTAATTGACGAAATTGCAAGCATAAAGTGTAGAAAATTGTCCTGTAAATAAACCTAACTATTAAATTTCATAATTCTGAACACAATATTCTTTCGTCTATTAATTAATTATTATTAATAAAAAATTGTTTACTAGTGTCACTATCTAGTCCAACTTTGCTGTTCATGATTACTATATAAAATAATTATGTAGAGGGGCCGCCATTTTACTTTTGCTTAGGGCCGCCAAATATCTAAGACCGGCTCTGTAAATAATACATAATTTGCGCACCAAAACACTTTATCATTGATAAATATTCATTCATTCATAATTTTTAATGGACTCCTTTCCAAATAGTTTTTCATTTTATGTTTTATAATGTTCAACATGACGTATTTAAAAAAAAGAGAGACGTAAGTGAGTGCCTTTCAGGCTACATGTTTAGCGGGTGGTTTATTTACTGTCATACACGTTGTGGCATGGTATAATCATATGATGTCTAGGTGTACAATATATCGTACTGAGAATTAACTAAGAAAATATTGCCAACCCGGCAGTGCCAAACCTATGGATTTGGGGGCCCTCGGGGGGGCTTGGCCTCTTTGGGGGCTCCTGCATTTTGACATTCGACATCATGACATGAGATAATGTACTTGATATTTAATGAAAAAAATGTTGGGGCACCCCTCAAGCTGGGTACCGGGGAGATATAATCGTTGTGCAGCTTTTATCTGACCTTCAATTAAAAAAAATAATATTCCATCAATCCAGTAGGGCACTGAGCTCTCTCTCTCTGTATATATATATATATATATATATATATATATATATATAGTTCAGTTTCCACGTTGCTTGACTGAGGCGGGCCGGGAAGGGGGGGGGGCATTTTGAGACTTCTCCCCGGGCGGCATGAAAGTTATTTATGCCGTTGAATATGAGGCCTGGGCTCGCAGCATCGCGGGACTCAGACATGGAAGATTATAGTTTACGAGGGTCTACTTCAAACCATAGACATACTGTATAGCAAATGTTTTCAACCTGTGGTCCGCGGACCCCCAGGGTCCTGGTGATAAACTACTAAATACAAAAATACAGCAACAGGGGTCCGCGGGGAGCTTCAAAGAAGGGGTCCGTGGGCAAGTCAATGAAATTAGGGATTTTCTCGTATAAAATATTGCTTGGTTTGGTTGATTGGTTAGCTTTTAGCTAAACAAAAAAAAAAATACAAGCCATGCCAATGTTTCAGGTACAGGCAACAATGTGCAGAATTGAAAACTTCGATAGTATTTGCTTATGCTACGTCTGAAATATAAACTAGACTATATTGTATATATAGTAAGTCTATGCCTCAAACATTTTGTGGGAGGGTCCTTTTTAACGACACCATCAATATGGCTAAAAAAAAGTATTTTTCAAACAAGAATTGTTCCATTGTACGAATGAATATATTTGATCATGTTTTTTTTATTAGATATTTCTGTAGCTCATGAGTCACAACGAAAGCAGCTTATATTTTTCATGAATTATTAAAACAACTGAAATGCTATATAACATAATCAACGACCCTTAGAGCCGCATGGGTACTTTAATGTTTTCCGTGTCTCCAAAAGAACCAGCTTTTTTATTATTATTATTATTACATTACTTTTATTTGTAGGTGGGTCGCAAAAAAAAAACAGATCAGGTTTTCTAAGTGGGTCGTGAATTGCAAACATTATTCATTTTAAAGTTTTTAAAATAATTTCGGCATCACTAGAGTTTCGGAAAATTTCCCAGTACTGATAAGATCGAACTGATACATTATCTTCTGCCATTTGGAAAGGGGGGGGGGCATTTACACAGTACTAAATATACAACATATCTGTATGTAAAGGAAGTATCCTGTATTAATTTTGCAACTTTTTTCGAAACTAAGTTAAATCTTGTCTTTAATTATAAAAACAACTTGGTACATTATCATTTAAATACAGGGTGTCCTTGAAATGTACACACCAGTAGGGCCTAAGTCAGTAGCATCTGGAGCCACACCCCACCTTCCCTTGAAGGGGTTTCCTCGCTAGAGGGAGCACCCTCGTCTTAGTGGGCCAGCGCTTGGAAATTTATTATTGTTACCTAACAGTAGCAAAACTTAAAGTTTGTTTCAATGCCCCTGCATATGACACTAGCCATAAACGCGCTAATTGTCTCGCTTAAGACTCGACTACTTCCAATGCTGCCAGTGTTTTAACGCTTCCATCCCTTATATTATTATATTTTTTGTAAAAATCTTACACAAATCCTATTTTGGAATTTGAAGGATAGCATGACAGATCCCTCACACAACGTTGGGAGAGAGATTGTTCATTTGTTGTACTTAACTATAATTAAGCTGTGACCGACATCGACTATTTTGTATTGAAAAATCGTGTTTTGTAAAAAAAAAAAAAAATTCTTACGTTTTATAAAATTTATGAAGAGAAAAAAAAATATTTGAAAATGTGAACAATTTGAAATGTAAACAGTTTCATATGGATTTAGTTCTTAATCTGCGGTATCACGGCACTGCCGCCCCCCCCTCCTCCGGCAACGTTTATGAAGTTCTGTCACTAATGTTGTACGCCTTTATTTAACTAAGTTAAAACATGGTACCCAGGGCCATTCTTAGTTATTTGGGGGCACAAGGCAACACTTCCAGAGATGTTTTGAGGTCTAGGCAAGTTCCTGGCCCTCCCCAAGGACTGCCACCTTGCCGCGGTGGGGGGGGGGGCTTGCGTGCTTTAATAACCATGAGAGCTAAGTTGGCTGGAGCCTCGTGCTCCTGGTAGGGCCTCCCATGCCAGACAGGTCGACGGGTAGAGGCCAGACGAAAAGCAGTCCACTGGTCCTCCAGGTTGGGGGTTGGGCTGGGGGTTAACAACCCACTCCCGTAAAAAAAAACAAGCTTGTTATAGAAACCGAAACAACGAACTTAGAAAGCAACTTAGCTGAGGATGAAGATATCTCTCCAGTAGAGCTTATGACGCGAGCTGGTGAAAGCCTTCGGGAAGTCAGTGCGCCGACCTATCTTCTGACAGCCAAGACCAAAACCAAGATCGGAGCCTGGAACATCCGAACCCTGTATGAAAGTGGCAAAGCAGCACAAGTCGCAAAAGCAAAGCAGCACAAGTCGCAAAAGAGATGAAACGATATGGGCTCCAAATTTTAGGACTGTGCGAAACCAGATGGAATGGAAATGGACAAACCAAACTGGCAAGTGGAGAAACTTTCATCTACTCTGGTCCAGAAGAAGAACATGTACACGGAATTGGACTGCTCATGACACCAGATGCAGCCAAGGCACTGATAGAGTGGGAGCCTGTCTCTACAAGGATACTGACAGCACGATTCAAATCAAAGGGAAGAAACGTCACCATCATACAGTGTTACGCCCCCACCAACACGGCAGATGAAGAAGAGAAAAACAACTTCTACAGTGCTTTACGAAATACCATTGACAAAGTGCACAGAAGAGACCTCAAGATACTGATGGGGGACCTGAACGCCAAAGTAGGCAACGACAACACCAATAAAGAGCTCATCATGGGCAAACATGGCATCGGAGATATGAACAACAACGGAGAACTGTTCACGGATTTCTGCGCTTTCAATGACCTAGTCATTGGAGGCACCATCTTCCCTCACAAAAACATCCACAAGAAGACCTGGATATCCCCTGATGGAAAAACTAAGAACCAGATAGACCACATTTCCATCGGCCGCAAGTGGAGGAGAAGCCTTCTGGATGTGAGGGTGAAACGAGGAGCAAACGCTGCATCGGACCATCACCTAGTGCAGGCTATCGTGAAGCTGAAACTGAGAGCCCACAAGGACAAAGCACAGAGACCCTCCTTCAAGTACAACGTCCAGAGCCTGAAAGACACCAGAAAAACCACAGAGTACCAATGCAGCCTGAAAAACCGCTTTGAGGCACTAGCTGACTTGGCTGAGAAAACAATAGAGGAACACTGGCAGGAGATTAAAAAGAGCTGGACAGATACCTGCAAAGAAGTCCTGGGAAAGAAGACAAAAAAAGCGCAAGGAGTGGCTGACCGCAAGCACATGGGACCTCGTGGAGGAGAGGAAAACATTGAAAGAGAGGATCAACCACAGTCATGACCAACAGGAGAAAAGAGACCTGCAGGCAAAGTACTCGAAAATAAACAAGAAAGTGAAGAAGAGCGCCAGAGCAGACAAGAGGAAATTCATCCACGACCTAACGGCGGAGGCAGAAACAGCAGCAGGCAAGAGAGATATGAAGAGGCTGTACGAAATTACCAGGACCCTGGCAGGCAAGAACACGCAGCAAATGTGCTCTGTAAAAGACAAAGACGGGAAAACCATCACAACTGAAAGTCAGGAGAGAGAACGTTGGGCCCAGCATTTCACAGAAATTCTGAACAGACCCCCACCAAAACAACCCCCTACTATACCACCAGCAGACAGTCTTCTAGATGTCAACACCAACCCCCCACTAAAGTGGAGATCACTAAGGCGGTGAAGAATATCAAATCAGGCAAAGCCGCAGGTCCAGACGGCATACCACCAGAAGCCCTGAAAGCCGATGTCCCCACAACAACAAACATGCTCCAGAAAGTCTGGACGCAAGAACAAGTACCTGCTGAATGGAGACAAGGGCACCTCGTCAAGCTCCCGAAGAAAGGTGACCTATCCTGTAACAACTGGCGAGGCATCATGCTCCTGTCTGTTCCCAGCAAGACCTTGACGCGCATCATGCTAGTGAGACTGAAGGAGGCTTTAGACAAAAGACTAAGAAACGAACAGGCAGGCTTTCGGCAGGACAAGTCGTGCACCGACCACATCGCCACCCTGCGCATCATTATAGAGCAGTCCCTTGAATGGCAGTCTCCACTCTACTCAATCTTCGTGGACTTCGAGAAGGCCTTCGACAGCGTGGACCGGGATGTTGTCTGGAACCTCATGGCACACTACGGGATCCCACCCAAGTTCATCGCCATCATCCAACAAACGTAAGCCAATTCCACATGCCAGGTTATCCACAAAGGCAAGCTGACGGAGCCTTTTGAGGTCAGGACCGGAGTGAGGCAGGGCTGCTTGTTGTCGCCGACCATCTTCCTTCTGGTAGTGGACTGGATCATGAAGAAGTCCACTGAGAATGCAAGCATAGGAATTCGATGGACCTTCACCAAGCAGCTTGAAGACCTCGACTTCGCGGATGACGTCAGCCTACTGTCACACTGGCAACAAGATGCACAACAGAAACTGAATAGGCTCGCAGACGTAGCAAACAAAGTTGGGCTCAACATCAACACCAAAAAGACAAAAACCATACGGATAAACAATAAGCAACAAGATCCAATCCAACTACAAGGATCCAACATCGGTGAAGTGGACAAGTTTGTCTACCTGGGCAGTGTGGTGAGCAAGGATGGAGGAGCAGACGAAGACATCAGAAGCCGCATCAACAAAGCCAGGCACACCTTCAATACCTTGCGTCCCATCTGGAACTCTACCGCACTTTCTGGGCGGACAAAAGTCCGCATCTTCAACACCAACGTGAAAGCAGTGCTACTATATGGTTCAGAAGCCTGGAGACTGACCAAGACAACCACCACAAAACTGCAGGCGTTCATTAACAGATGCCTCCGCAATATCTTACGTATCAGATGACCAGAAAAAATCTCCAATACCGCCCTGTGGGAAAGAACAAAGCAGACCCCCATTGACCAAGAGATCCGGAAGAGAAAATGGGGCTGGATAAACCACACTCTGCGCAAGAGCCCAGACAATGTCACAAGGCAGGCGCTAGAGTGGAACCCGCAGGGAAAGAGAAGAGCAGGCAGGCCAAAGGAGACATGGAGACGCCGCACTGAGCGAGAGATGAAGGCAGCTGGATGGACGTGGGCTCAGCTGAAGAGAGAAGCCCAAAATAGAGTTCGCTGGAAGAGTGTTGTTGAGGCCCTATGCTCCCACGTGGAGTCAGAGGATTAAGTCAAGTCAAGTCAAGTTCCTGGCGGGGCCCTCATAGCATCCTTTTTAAGTGGGAGCCCACGGCTGCCCTATTGTTTGCCTATTTATAACACGCCAGATAATAGTATTAATAATACTAAGCAACAACATTTTTGCTGCCTGGGAGTTAAATAGTGTACTAAGACTATTTTGATCTGATTACAAATCTGTAGTTGGCTATCATAAAACATACCACATTCTTAACAATATAGATTCTTTTTTTTTTTTGCAGAATTCTTGCATCAGGAACAAAATGGCAATGCCTTTGTAACGTCTTTGATTTTTTTTTATTAACATTTAACAACAAAGATGACATTTTAAAATTATTTTATCAGCTGTTACAAAGAAAACAACGACATTGTATTTTCTATATTTGAAAAGGTATTGTCAAAAATGTCTTCTTTTTTCTTTATTTATTTTAATCAGACTACTTTTCCACACAGGAGTGGGGAATAAAGGAGGAGGAAGGGATTGAGTGGTTAGCACAACGCCCAGCCACCTTTACTCCCCCAACTTAAAGTCAGGTACCCATTTAAAGCTTGGTGGACTTGGGGACTTTCATCCAGTTGACAGTCGAGCGCTCTACACTGCACGACCACCTGTCCTCTAAAGCATTGATAATATAAATAAAAAAATAAAAACTACATTAATGCAACAAACACACATCAAAAAAATATTAGTTATTTAAGTATAAAACAAACAAAAAATTCAACTTAATAAGAATATACATGTATAATAAATATTTTTATAACAGAAATATTGACAAAATATGACAAGAGAAAGGAATATTTGTAAACTCAAAAAACTATTTTCTTAAACTTAATATTTGCACAAAAGTTCTCTAGGATCTAAATGTCAATTTAGTTTTACACTAACAAACAAATATATATTTTTATACTGTTGTATTTATTCTACTTAAACAAAGCAATTATTTATGAACAGACCAAATTTTTATTTTCTGAAACAATTTTCTTACATCCCCTTATTTTTTTTAACAAAATTGTGTGTATTGATGAAATATAAACTAGAAATATTCAATATGAAAAGGTACATTGATAAGTTTTTCTTATTGACACCATATTTTTTCGTAAGAAGTTTCTGGAGTTTTTTTAACTAATTTTTTTATTAATTTTTTAAAAACATACAAACAATCCACAGGCCGCTGAAATTCCAAAGCATTTACTGGAAATCAAAGGCAAACTTTTCTATTCTCTGTTTTCATTGTCCAAGTTGTTCGTGTTTTGAAATGTTTAGATTAGGAAGTACTGTATTATTGTAAATTGATTTATAATGTGCTATTTATTTTTAAAATGTGAATAAAAAAATAATAAAAGGGAGTTCCAGAAGCTTCATGAAGTAACATCTAATGAAAAAAAAAGGTGTAGGTAAAAAAAAACTAATCCAAGGACAGGTGTTTGAGATTTGATTGATAAGTTTCTAATAATAATTTAGATTTTAAAATACCTGAGAATTTTAATGTACTAGCTGCACCCTACAAAACATTAGCAATACCTTTCTTTTTAATAACAATATAGATTAATTTACAACAACTGTAATACTTTTTATTGTTCATGTTCCATTTCCCTTACATTAAATAATTTTTTGAATCAATAATTAGCGGGAATTTTTTTTAACCCTCTCCAACACCATTCTATGTCATGCAATTAGAAATCCCAAAATGCAGCCACAAAGTATATTATAATATAATTATAATTAAACTAACTATATAACTTTATACTTATTTTAGCCCGAGAACAAATATTAAACTGTCTTCTCAATAGCCTGTATCAATGTTTGTGCTCGCTGTAAAAGTTTCTCACAATCAGGTTTCTTGTTGTCAATTTCAGACTGCAAGCTTGTTAGCTCTTGCCTCATCTAAAAAATGAAAACGTCTTACATAATTAAGTAAAAGACAAGTTTGATAAAATAAAAATTAATACATGCACTAATATTTTACAAGGCTAAAACTCCAATTAACTAAAAAAAATAAGTTATATTCGCACAGTGCAAAATGTTCGATTAAATTATTCATAAAAGAAAAATTTCTAATACATGTATACAACTCACCATCTCTAATTCATTACAAGCATCAACAACATCTTTATCATCTTGTGGCTTAAGTGTTCCCTGCTCTTTTAACCAATCATTCAACTGTTTGTATTGTTTCTTAAGGGAACTACAGAAAAGTAAATTAAGTTTTTCAAAACAAATCAACACAGTCCATATCCTAAAAACAACAAATCTCAAAACATAAGAAATTAGGTACTGATTACAAAATCCAACGGATAAAGAATTTCCTAAATATTTTTTTAAAGTACAGGCAACCACAATTTTTTATGACAACTTTTACAACAAATAGGGGATGGATGGTTGTGCAGTAAAACGCTCGACTGTCGACCTGAAGGTACCTTTTTTAAGGTCATGGCTAAAGTACCATGGCCATTGCACTATCGGCTTTGGTGGGGATGAAAGAAGGGCGTCATAAAAACCATCCCATTCATAATTTATAGGATCTAAAAGATTTCATCTCATCCTTACAAGGACACACACAATAGAAGCATTTATAGTGGTAAATAATAAGAAAAATAACAGCAATAAAATCAGTAATTTATTCAAAAAGAATAATTTTAATCAAAAGATAGTAAAAATGAGCAACAGTTTAATAAAAAAAAGTTTTTAAAATATAAATACTGTTAATCTTAACTAATTAAATAAATTTCTCCATCACAACAGACAAGAAACAAACAAACTTTTAAAGAGGTGAAAGGAAATTTTCAAACCTGAATCTCTTTTTCTGACATTTGAAATGCTTCAGCCTGTCTCTAATGTCAATTAATTCTTTTTCAAGTGAAGATGATAAATCTCTTGAAGCCAATTTTTCTGTTGTATGTTCAGCCAGCTTATCTTTAAAATTGTGATCATCCAAATCTTGTCTTGGATGAATATTTTCCTTTTCACTATTTAAACCCAACAGTCTATGACTAGAATTCACTTCTAAAACTGATGAAGTTGAATATTTTTCCTTTCCAATAGGTGTGCCCTGACAATCTTCATCAACAAATTTTTTCATAAAATCTTCTGGTTTTAAAAGAATTAATCTGTCCTCATCCAAATGTTTTGTTTGCTGAAGCTGATGTTGTGAGATATCACTGGAAGGTTTTGGACACACCGAAGATATATGTCCAGAGAGAGAATCCATATTGAAAAGCTCATCTGCCTTATGGATAGTATTCTGTTCTAAGCTTATAGCACCATGAAATAGAACTGAACTATCTTTTTCAATCACAACCGAATGGATGTCACAATTTTCGGAAGAGGCAGATGAAAGTGATGCAGTTTTGTGAGGCACTTGGAAATTAGATGGAAGATAAAAAGACAATTGATGAGTCTCCACTGGTTGAAACAATTGATGAGTCTCCACAGGTTGAAAAAATTGATGAGTCTCCACTGGTTTTTTACATTTCTTAGAGTGATACGAAAAATGATATAAATTAATTTTTTTATTATTTTACTAAATCAGAAATAGACAAGTACATGTATTTAAAAAAAATAATGCAGTAAATTTAACATGAGAAATATTTCGTAAGTTTTTAAAAATAAAATGTCAGAGGCAAAGTATTATTGATCTTACATAATCTGAAAGTGGCTCTTTCCCATTTCTATCAGTAGCTTTATAATGTAATTTAATAACTTCATCATCAGATGATTCTGAGTGTTCAAAATTGCTGAAATTTAATTTTCAGAAATTAGATTTTTACATTAATAACAAAGCATTTATTAATAATAATAAATTAGAGCTAAAGAGTATGGCATTTAGACAACACAAAACTATTTCTAATATGCTGCATTCAATAGCATTAAAATATGCTATTAAACTGACTTATCTACTTACAACAATATTTATTCAATTACAATGTACTTGTATTATAAAGTGATAATTCCAGCCAATCAATAATTTTACAATAATACAAACTTACAAAACTTACTTTTCATCAACAAAAGTATGTAAACCAGCTCGCTTTAGAGAATCAATTAAAAACTGTGGTCGTTTAGGTTGTGGGCGCTTTATACAATGTGCTTGAAAACTAAAATTAAAAGAATAAATACATATATAACAAAAACATTCACATGTAAGAAGTTATTCTTAAGAAAATACATTTTATGAGCATAACTGAAGTGTTTTAAGCCAGACTAGCCTAGCCCACATCTTGGGCTACGTTAGTATGATTTACATACTAAAACACATATATATATAGAGATAAATATATGAAGCTGGGTATTGTACAAAGCAACACAACCCCTGATTAGGTTGTGGCTATAGAAACTTTTCCCCAAAGCCCCTAAGGGCTAAGGAAATTTTAATCACTTTACTTTACACTATGTAGATTTTAGAAACATAGTAGCCTAACGCACTTTGTGGTTTAAGACAGTCTGCCTTAAAACGCTTAATTAATGATACACACTGGAAATAAATCATAAAAATCAGTTTTTATTATCATCACCTCTCAAATTTCTGGATAGGCTTCAAAGGGGAAAATGAATAAGACTGAGGGTGAACATTTTTCTTGACTGTTGAAAGTAATGAATGATCTTTCTCTGGCATGTCTACTGTTACACCACTCAGTGACCTTTCTTTATTTCTGTGTCTTATAAGCCTTCTCTTTGTCCAAAGTTTCCAATGCAATGCACATTTATGTACTAATTGAAAACTGTCAAAAACTGTCTTAGCTGTATGCTGTATTGCCATGGTTGATCTCATCTGTATCAGACTATCTGCTGTAGCAAGCCACTGAGAACAACCTTGTTTTAAAAGATTTTCTCTCCACAAAACAGCAGATTCTGCGAGTCGACATTTCTTGTGTTTTTGTTTATCAATATAATTCTGCCAAGCTATTAAAACCTGCATAAAAAAAAATAAAAGGAATAATTTTCAAACACCAAGAATAGTAAAAACTTAACAAAAAATCATTTACAAGACAATGATCCGACCAGCAGTAACATATGGTAGCGAAACATGGACCATCAGCAAACAAGCAGAAAATAGGGTAAACACTTGGGAAAGGAAAATATTTAGGAAAATATATGGGCCAGTAAAGGACACTAATGAGTGGAGAAGTAGAACTAATTTAGAACTATACGAAGAACCAAATATAACAGCTGAAATCAAAATGAATAGATTGAGGTGGGTAGGGCATATAAAGAATTGAAAACAACAGAGGTCCAAAAGCAATATATATGGCAACACCTAATGAGAAAAGGCCCAAAGGCAGACCAAGAAGCAGATGGTTGGAGGAAGTGGAGAAAGACTTAAAGCCATAGGAATGAGAGAGTGGAGGAAGAAACCATGGATTGGAAAAAGTAGAGAATAGTAGTATGGCTGGCCAGGGCCCTAAATGGGCTGTAGAGCCAAAGGAAGACAGAAAAAGAGAATAGTAAATCTGCTGTATATTGAAGTGACATATAATTTTAGAAATGAGCTTATGTATAAGAATTATTTTTAAGGGGCTGTTCACATATTATATAATGCAAGAATGTCAATTTTTTACCCTCCTCTCCCCCTCATATAACATTATGTAACACTTGTGTGATATAAAAATATAACAAAAATAACAAATTTGCATCCACCACCCCCCTTTCGGCTTTATATAATATGTGAAAGGCCCCCTAAATGTATAATGATAAATTACTTTTTTTTGTAATACAAGACTCCAATGCCATAAAGCCACTTGAGACTGTTGCGATTCCTCATTTTTAACTGACAAAGTGTGTTTCCAAATCAAAAAATGCTTGGCAGTGATGCGAACATTGTGAAACCAAATGCTCTGTCTTGATAACAGCTGAAAAAATAGTAAGTTTTGGTTTCTAATTGCAATAATCTTTCTTCAAATCACAATACATATTATTCTAAAAACCATACAGATTTTACTTGTATTAAAAGTGAATCGGATATTGATTAACTTTTATTCAGAAAATCATTTTAAACCTCATGTGTTTGAATGTGTTAAGCATTTTATTTCTGACAAGATTTTTGTAGTAAAAAATGAAATCTTACATGTTTTTTAAGGCAGATTCTAATGTATTCTTTCCATGACTTCACAGTTTTATGTAATATATTTTTTCTGTGATGGTCGACAGCAATTCGGTACTGCTGAGTTATCTTATTAGAACTTCTGGAAACTCTTACCCAATGCTTGAAGTAAAGCTGTAGTTTAGCTAGTTTAAATATAATGATCAATAAATGATTATATAAAGGCTACCGTATTCATAAATTTCTAATATTTATATTTGTTTCTTATTATGTATCTAAATGACAATTTTAAATCGCATGCAACGTAAAATATTTGTTTCTTATTATGTATCTAAATGACAATTTTAAATCGCATGCAACATACTTTGCTGCAAATGAGTCATGGCCTCTGTTAATAACAACTGTGTCTGTGATTTTTTATATGCATGGGTAGAAGTATATTTATGCCACTCTTGAAATATCTGTTCAAAAAATATTAGAAAAAAAAATTAACATTTATATACAAATAATAAATGTAAAAGCTGTTATTAATTTGATTCTTACAAATTTAAGAATAAATTAAATGAGAAAAAATATATCACTTAAAAAAATATTTTACCTTTCTAACAATTATTGTCTTATGAAGATTTTGTATCATTTGAATTTTCTTATTCTGCCTTGCTAAACTAAATGCTATACTTCTCCATTCATATAATATTTTCCTGTTTTGTTGAAAATAAATTTGGAAATACTTTATTATTTATAAATAAATACCACTAAATGTCAAAAAATCAATTATGATTATTTTATTTTTTACAATTTAATAAACCTTTTTTCTTACCGTAACTTTTTCAAAATGTGAATTTTGTATTTCTCTTCTGCCAAAGATTTAAAAACTCTACCCTGTTTGACCTGAGTTTTCCAAGCAATGACACACATCTTTAGCATCTTTAACTTGTGATGATTTTTAGCTTTTTCCATTTTCTGTTTTTTAGATTTTTTTACTGCTGACCACTGAAAAATTTCAAGCACATAATAAGATGTTCAAATTTAAATAAATTCATTTCTTCTGAGATCATGGAATATTTAAATTTTTGAGTGTGTACCTGTTTCCATATTTTAATGACTCTACGTAAAATGTCTTTAATTTGTGGTGATGTAAGGCTTTTTCATTATTTAAGATTCTGCAAAAAAAATAACTTATTTATACTTGAGTGGCTTTAGAATAAAGATCCAACACAATGTTTTATCCAAAAAAAGTTTTTATAAATACATGTATAAGAGGAGGTAAAATGTATGGGAGATACATGTAATCATTTGTATCATTAGCCATAATATGAATTAATGGCTATTGAAAAATATTTTGAAAAAGCAGCATACAAAAATCTACTTAATAAAAGACAACTGTGTTTTGTTACACCAATAGTATTTAATCATGTGAAGTAATCATGTGACAGGTTAGTCCGATACGTGTTTTTATCGCTGCCGACCCGGAAAGAGGAATAAGCTGTAGTGGAAACCACGAGTGTTTCAACGCATACTACAGCTGATATAGAAAACTGCACTGAGGGAACTAAACACCTATTTAAATGTGTAGTGATTCTATCAGTAAGCAGACTGTTCTTAGTTTATGTTGCCTTCATTATTCAGCTCAAATGTGTTTTGTGGTTGTTGACAGTTGAGTTTAATTGTATTGAAAAATGGATGAACCTTTCTGTTCAAAAAAATGACCCTCTGTTATCTATTGTGGATAATGTAATCAGATATATTGAGTAAGGCTATTTTGTTGTTGTGTGCACATTATTTCAACAAAATTTGTAAAAAATATCAAATTCCACCTGTCTCCGATAGACTAAAATACTTGTAATAGATAAGATAATATTTACTGTTTCTTGTTTTCAATCACCAATGCTCAAAACTCATCCAAGCATTATAATTCAATGAGTGGAGATAATGTAGTTTAACTTCAGATAACTTCTTCACTTCCATTAAACTATCTTCAGTCCTTTGTCGCCATACTGTAAAGCAAGACTGCAGGATGGCACTTTCTCTATGTAGTTCAGCCTGATTTAAAAAACATAATTTTCAGTTTTGCCTATGGGCAGTAAAATAATTTAGGTTAGTTTTAAATTTCATACATGAATTGATGTAACAGTAATATCTTTTGAAAAAGAAAATGCTTTGAGAATGCAAATATTTTATATGATTGGAGAGAGATACATATTGAATTTTATAACAAGACCATGAGCAATAATTATTCTCTCATTAGGTGACATAAGTACTACCTTAGGGTGGGTTTGAGAGGAATTACCTTACACACCTATCAAAGCATGTAACCACAGCTATGTCGATAGTTACACATTCTATTCATCATTCTGTTATCTCTGCTTCTTTTCTCAGCCTTCAACCATTTTGCTCACAAACATCTTTGTAGCGACTTGCTACAGGTAGATCATTAAACTGGAAAAAGTCTATTCAAGATTTAGAAATAAGACTGCTTAGCTTTTGAATGCAACTTTCAAGGGAAGCTATGGGATTGACGCCTGTGAAAAGTGTCCTGATTTGAAGTGAATTAGATCTTAGCATTTTCCTTTCTATTAAATGTTGAATGAGAAAAAATATTTTGGAATAGGTCTGCGGATAAAAGCCAGATCATGCTGCTCTGGGATACTCTTTTCTGTAAAATAGTTAAAATTAAATGGAGAAGCAAAAAAAACACATTTTTAAAGGTTTAATTTTTTCTGAATAAGCATATTTAAGATACAATTAATATTTCCTAATCTGAACTTGATCCTTTCCACTAAGATGTAAAAGTCCCAACCCATCATCATCATCATCATCTCATCAGGGCCCGTCACCCTATCTCCGAAAGCTGGGCCACTCAACCAAAGATCTCCAGTGACTTCCCTATCCTGTTCCTTTCTCTCCAGCTGTTCCAGCTGAACCCCATCCTGGTGATAACTCAGCTTTCAAATTCCTTGCCTCAGGTGTTTCTTAGGCCCCTCTTCTTTCCCTTGAGGATGCCAACTCAATGTGGTTCCATAGTGATGTAGCTAGTTGACTATCCAAATGTGTGGCCTCATCCCATCCCCACCTCCTCTTCCCTGATCTCCTCTTCTATTGGAAGCTTGGCTTACGGTTCGTTCTAAAAGGCTGGCATTGGTGAGGTATCAGCTTATCAGATATGTTAAACTTTCCTAAGGCAGGCTTTGTTGATAAAGGCCTATAGTTCTTTCTGGTCCTTCGTTGTACTTCTCTACACTTTGCTATGTGCTTCTGCAGGATTCCTCTGAAGCCTTCCATATTTAGCTGATCCAGTTTTCTGTTATTGACTGTTGCTTTCTTCTTCTTCATGTCCTCTATCACATTGAAAAGCGTCTCAGTTGTGATCCACGCTTTCTTACTGGGTGCTTCTTTAGTCCAAGTATCTCTTGGCATGGTGATTGACTGTTTTCTATTTCTCTTCCATCAACTCCTTGGACACTACTATTTATTAACTTGTCAGGGGTAAACTTTGGTTTATCTTAGGATCGTTCAAAAGGTTAATGATTGTCCAAGCTATGTTTCTAAATATTGAAGAGCAGTAAATTCACCTGAAATGTCAAATGATGGTGAATAGTAAAATACTATGTTGTCATATTTAAAAAAAAAAATAAGTTTCATAGCAGAATCAACTTCTCAATGCTTTCAACAAAGTAAAAAATAAGAAGTGAGCAAACCACTGGCATTTAAAAAAAAATATGCTGGAAGTTTAAACTCTACACAATACCACGAGCTCCAAGCCAATAACTATTATTCTCCAACTGTCAGGAATTCTTGCAAAGCTTCTTACAAAATAAATGACAATTTTTTTTTTTTTCAATATTGCTCAAGGTGTAACATTGAATCATTATCCAACTGACACATAACCACAAAACCAACACATTAAAAAAAATATACAATACTATTGTCATTCATTATGTTTTTTACCTTTCTATGCCTTCTCCAATGTGTATGTTTGACCATTAAGAAAAAAAAACTTTTTGAAATCTTTGTTCTGAAAAGAAAGATAAATTACTTATTATTGTCAAAGATAAAAAAAATTAATAAAAAATACACAAATAAAGTGTACTATTTAAATTAAATTAATATGGTTTAAACATACTTGTAATAATTCCTTGCCAATTCAAGTTGAGGTGCAATTTTTACATCTTCTTTTGCCTCCAAAGCTGATTTCCATAATGTCCAAGCTTTATGTAGAATCTAAAGAAAAATACACATGTAATTTTCTTTTTACATAAAATTACATTTTATAAAACATTACACAATTAACAACAATTTTAGAAAAAAAAAAAAAACAAAAAAAAAAAAAAAACAATTATTAACTAACCTGTGTATTTCTAAGATGCTGAGCTAACTGTTCCCTCATCTTTTTTATATGATCTTGTAAAGCATTAAGACGAAGTGCTTGAAAACAAGTTTTCTGATAAGGATATGGTAGAGTATTAAGTTTTTAAAAAGATTAAAGTAAAGTATGATTATAATGTATGATACATTAAAATTTAGTTAAATAAAGAAAAACGTCCAAAGTTAATTTATTGTAAAAGAACATTTACTGTGAATTTTTAAAATATTTTTTTTTATTTATAATCACTGACATTGTAGAATATAATTCATGTTACCTGGAGATGCCTGTGATAAAAATTCAGTGCTAGTTTTTTTTTAGAGTTATTTTCTTGCACAAGGACAATATCTACAATGATGTAAGTACTAAAAATGTTTAATAACATCTATAGTAAAAATCAATAAGTGCAGTGAATATTTATCTTAATTTAGATAAACAGTTATTTGAAACCACACTGAGAAAGAAAATCAACAGATTGAATATACAAAAATATGTATGTTTTTTTTTGTTGTTGTTGTTTATTAAAAATGAAGTAAAAGTGCTGAATTTAAGCCATAATCAGACTGTAAAAATAAAAAGAGCAATCAGTTTTCAATATGAGAAAAAAAAGAAATTTCATTATTAAACAAAAGATACATTGTCTCCATCTCCACAAGATCCATCGATTTCGAAACCTAAGAGAAAGCATTTCAATCTTTAAGTGATGTTGCCGCACAGAACGTATCTGAACCCACTGTTGATGCATATGGTTAAAACATTTTTGTTTTAGATTAAATAGGTATATTTGTCTTGCAGAATCTGAAAAAGTAAAGGGAATTATTAATTTACCAAGAAAAACTTACATTAAAAAAAAATACTTTTAAAAAAAAGCTAAAAACATTAAGAATTTTTTTACCAGCATATTTCTTCTTTGCTCTTCTATTTTTCACAAACAGCATCCATTTCTTAAAACATTTTTTGATAAAACTACTGCTGAAGTGATCAGATGCATGTAAAAATTTCTGGTTCATTTCTTTTCTTTCTTCAAAAGCTGATTTCCAAACACGCCAATGCTGATAATTTTTTTAATAGAAATTCAATTAGACATTATTTGAAGAATTAAAAAAAATAGTATGATGTATATTTATTAATAAATTAGAGTTACTGAGGTATATACATGTATTATCTGTTGCTGCTTAAAAGAAATTTTTTTTTTATTTATATGTGAATACAAGTACATCCAAATTAGTTTGAAAGCAGAAGCAGTTAAAAAGAGTTTGGAACAAATGTTTTACAATTTTTAGGAACTTTTGTAAAAGAATTGTAATAAAACTTGTTTAACAATAAATATTTTACATGTATTATGTTTTAATATGAGCCAATTTTTTATTTTTAAAAAAAATGATAAAGTAGATTTATGAATATAAAATAAAATTAACTAAGATTAAATGAAATTAAATTATTAGGCCCCACCTGATGACCATCATAAAAAGTAAAAAAAAAAAACATATTAAATTTAATTGTTTATATTTAGATTATACCTGTAACTGAAGTCTCGCAGACCAAAACTGTAATGCCCAAGTAATTAAATCTTGTCTAGCATGAACAGTTTTCAGTTGAGCTTCCCAAATTTCCCACACAGTTCTATCACAAAAATAAATGATATTTGAAAGTAAAAAATAATTGCTGGACTGTTGGCACAAAAATAACTGTACTAAATATTGGTCATTTATATTTGATTTACCTAGTTAAACTGTTAGCTCTAAAACAATCAGCTTTTTTAACCATGACAGTGAGGCTTTGCTTGTAGTTTATAAAACTTCTCCACTCTTTCCAAGTACTTCCTAGCAAATAGTTATTATCTAGGGATATAAAACATGTCAAAAAAACTTTAAAATGAATAATACTTCATATACATTGTATTTATAATATGTGTTTGTATGTGCGTATATATATTATAGCCTATAATTAAACACAAATACATGTATATAGATCTTGTTTATAAATACAGATTTACTTACAAAATGTGGAAGCTAATTTGACTTTTTGGCATGGTGTTCTCTTCTGGACTTCACATATTCTCTCCATGTCATAAATATGTGTTGCCACAATTTATATCTTAAATAAGATATTATTTAAAAAATTCAAATGTGCTAATGAACAACAGTTTAAACATAATTAATGAACAGCTGATGTTAAATATTCAATCTTGTTCATACTAACTTGTAATGACAGTCAGCTCTTATTCCCAATCTCCACTCTTTGACAACAGACCACCAATAGTTATGCCAAATAATAAAGGCCTTGTGCATCAATATTTTCTTATGATGATTTCTATTAATATAAGTAGTTAAAAACTTTAAAAAATGACGAAGTCCTGTAAAAATATATTTTTAGAATAGAGGAAAACTAACTCGCTAATTAATTTTGTTTTAAATATTCTTACATTGCTACAGAGAGTCGCACACGTCCAAATATTTTCTGACACCAAAGCAAAAGGAATTTTCTGGCAATACATCTAAAAATTATAAATATAAAAGGCTGTATGAAGATATAAGATTGAAAAACATAGTTAATATTCTTAATTAAAAACATTTTTTAAAAAATCCTGTTTTCTTTTGGTACCTTAAACGCAGTTCCTTTACTCGACCACCTATATTCCAGGTATATCCTGGACGATAATTCTTTATGTTGATGGTGGAACCAGGTGGTAAAGACTTGATTTCTGTTTTCGTAGTTTTCCTTTTAAGTACCTAAGCATGACATATAAAATATATACTTAATCTTTCAAAATGATTTCGTAACTAGTAATTTGAATAATAATGCTTTGTCACTATTATAAATCTCTCAATTATTTATTTTTTGAAGCATTGCATTAAAAAACAACTAATCAAACCCTGGGATTATCGATTTGATTTACAGGAACCACTTCAAGTTTTTGTCTTCTTCTCTGTCTAGCTTTAGATACTGGAATATGGCTGACATTTGTAGCTAGATTGTTGCTTTCAGCATAAAGTGTAACTGTATTTAGCAAAGAAAATCTAGAAAAACAAGAGAATATTAACAATTAAGTGGGGATAAACTTCTACATGAAGCGTTTACTATGGCTCTAAATGTTCCATGTAGTAAAGTGAAGTAAGAAAAGTTCCCTTAGATGTTTCTGGTATGAGAGAGATAGTATGACTAGCATGATGCCCAAAAACATCATATTTATATGTATTTATGAAAGAAGTGAGGCTAGTCTGGCTTAAAACACTTCAAATGATAACAGAGTAAAACATAATCAGCATTAACCATTTTTCTGTTACAGTACCAATATTATTTATGTTCAATAAAATTCAATTGAAGAAAAAAGTTATCAATAAAATAATTATGAATATACATTTTCAATTTTATTAATACAAAAAACATTTTTATAAGCGATTAGAAATATTTAGTGGGCTTAATTATATTAGTGGGACAGATGGCCTAGTGGTGTAGATACTCTCAACTGAGAGTCCTGGGTTGGATCCTTGGTAAAAACTATGGAATTTTTCAAGGTGAAATTTGGTGCGAAGTCATCCCTGAAGCCCACCCAGCTTTAAATGGGTGCCCGACTAAAGTTGGCCAAGTAAAGGCGGCTGGGCGTTGTGCTGACCACACAATCACTTCATATGCCGAGGTTACAGAAACAGATGAATTCTACACTTCATCTATCCATATGGCTTGTTAGGGCTAAGGGCTAACTTTTTTTTATAATTAAAATGCTTTTATTAAAACTTACTTATTTTCCTTTAAATTTCCAATTTTTTCTTCCTCTTCGGTAGCATTAAATCCCAAATCAGACACTGTCATCTGCTTTTCGTCTTGCAGACGTTGTCTTATTTTTTCTGCACGCACAGTCAAAACTGTATTGAGTTCAGTCAGTAGATCTTGTTTCAATTTCTTTGGGTAAGGAATACTATCTGGCTTACTCATCATGTACTAAATATGAAAATGATAACATAATATTTCATAAAGTTTCAATAAGTAAATAAATATTCAATAAGAATATAAGGACTATTAAATGAAATACAACATGACATTTTAATTTTCATTGGAGGCCTTTGGCTTGGCACTAGAATTAATTTACATACTCATATGCAATTTGTTATCGACGTTCTAATAGATGATCTGCAATATCGTGATATTTCGTAAAACTTCTGTAATAATTCTTTTGGGATTTAATTGTTAACATTTGATGATTCTGATACTGTAATACAAACATTCACATAATATAAAATGCATGTGCCCAACGTTTTTCGTTTTATAAAAATTAGAAGCTCTTATAAAGTCTATTACCATGTGACCAATTTATTCAGAAATTTTTCCAGGCTCATAGAAAAATTATTTTCTGCTTTTTAGTACGCAAGAAAAATGTTGTTTTTTATATAATTGTAATTTTTATTAGGGTAAATGACTGGATGTTAAAAGATGATTGAGTCTTTCGACTTTCATCTTATAACTATTTCATTGGTTTTTGGAACGAATTAAGTTCATAATTGACATAATGCAAGGTACCACCGTAAATTTTTATTATTTTACATGTTATTGTTACTCAGTTTAACGCTATTTGGTTTACCATATCTCCCGCGTTTAGCAAGGTTTTAGTGTATTAGCCGACTTGAAAGTACTTAGTGGGGCATTGACAGTGACACTGTCAGTGTAGTCTCTGTATTTTTTAATTCAATAATGTTTTGCGAGAATAAAAACAATACTGCATTACCACTAATGAAGAACCAAGATTCTGAATTTATATGATGACAAAGGTTACTTCAATTCCATACATTTTAATAACTTTGAAATTAGAAGGTGTGTTATGGTTTGTACTCAAGAATAGACATGCCAAATACAAAACAACCTTATTTACAAAAAACTAGAATGGTAAACTTCTTATTAAAAGAGTTAGGCAATGGACACAGGCTCACTAATCTAGAATCCGTGAATGTGTACGAGTCGAAATGATTTTAATTTGATAAAAGGACATTCACTTATAAATAATGCTTTTTCTTTCATAGATTTTCAGACGAACGCTCAACTCCGACCCCCCGCCATAATGTCTTTATACCATTCTTTATCATTGCGTGTCACATTATGAACCCCCCCCCCCCAAAGTAGTTATGTAATAACAGTGGCGTAGTAAGGGGAGCAAGGAGGTATCATACCCCGGGAGCTACACACAAAGGGGCGCCAAATGATATATTTTACATATAATATTATATGGTTTTCGAATTGGAGGGGGGCGCTAGGCCAATGTGTAATAATGAACGGCCAATTTAAAAGTTGTTTTAAGCGAAATTAATCTTTTTTTTTTTTGTTGGGGTGGGGGAGGGGGGGTCTTGTTATTATTAGCACTAAAATTGCTGGGGGGGGGGGTGAAATCGATAGAAAACTGACTGAATGTAGGGATTAACCATAATTAAACTGCTTTTTTTTTTATTAGTTTATTGCTAATAGCAAGTAAAGTTTCCCTTAGAAAGCCAATTCTACAAACTACGGGTTCAGATGAATAGTAGAGTTAAATGGGATTATGTGGTTTTTTTTTTTTTTTTTTTTTTTTTTTTTTTTTTTTTTTTTTTTTTTTTTTTTTTTTTTTTTTTTTTTTTTTTTTTTTTTTTTTTTTTTTTTTTTTTTTTTTTTTTTTTTTTTTTTTTTTTTTTTTTTTTTTTTTTTTTTTTTTTTTTTTTTTTTTTTTTTTTTTTTTTTTTTTTTTTTTTTTTTTTTTTTTTTTTTTTTTTTTTTTTTTTTTTTTTTTTTTTTTTTTTTTTTTTTTTTTTTTTTTTTTTTTTTTTTTTTTTTTTTTTTTTTTTTTTTTTTTTTTTTTTTTTTTTTTTTTTTTTTTTTTTTTTTTTTTTTTTTTTTTTTTTTTTTCCCCCCCCCCCCCCCCCCCCCCCCCCCCCCCCCCCCCCCCCCCCTAATACAATGGTCAGCCACCTTTACTTTCCCCAACCCTACCAAGCTGGGTCCAGGCACTTACTAACGGGCTCAAACTCGAGATTTTCGGTCTGCAAGCGAGCGCTCTACCACACTGTCGAGTGTTTTATTTTGTCAGTCACAATAAAGAGCGAAGAGAGCTTTCCCTCTCGTGACTCTATGGCATACATGATTTAACATATGAGGTGGTGGGAGGGGGAGGGGGTTCACTTATCAAAGATTTTTAAGGACCAAATATTTGCAAGATATGATCTTAACTTTTTTTTTCAATACGGCCCCCATGTATATGTACACAAACACACACACACACAAACACACACACACTAAGACGTTCTTTTTGGATATGTAAACAATGTGGTAAAAACCCACAGACAAGTTGTATAAATGAAATATGCTCTGCTTATACGCCAGCAGGCTGGCAGCACAATGGCTGAATAATATTAATTATTTCCAACTTTTAAAATAAAAATGCGTACATAAAAAAATAAAACATTTAATTGAAAACTTTTGATCATTGTTTTATTTTTTCAAATCTAGTAAAATTTTTAAAAGGCATTCGTTGTAATTATGTAAGATAATGAACGGTTAACTGTGAAAACTATATTTATACTTCAGAGCTGCCTTGTAGAATGCAAAAGATTAACAGCAGTATGTTTTATCAATTATTAATAAGCTTCTTTCTTTACTAGTGTGTGTTTAAATTCTTACAAAATGTGTTTGTAGAAGATTGGCAGTGCATTTGCCTCACCTTTAAAAACTCCAATTATTAAACTGCTTAAACAAAATTTAATCTTCACCAATCTTGCACAAAAAAAAACCAGGCTCACATTATAGATAAAGGTAAATGTAAAACTGTTCACTGTGTTCAGATATCATTGTACTTGTCTTGTTTGATGCTTACATTGTTTTTATTTGTGGAGAATGATTTAATATTTTTTCTTCAAATAGTTCACAAATAGGTGAAGTTTACCTTAAAAAAATAAAAACATTTTTGTGAGGAAGACAATATTATCACAGGTAAAACGTTTTGGTCCTTTCGTGCGCAAAATTAGGCCTTTTTAATTACAAGTCTTACACCACAGTGACCTAAATCCGACCCTGATATAAACTATACCGCGAGTAGTTTCCATTATACAGACTAAGCATTTCTCCCTTCACGCATTGACTTCTTCAGTTATATATCATACAAAAATGTTAAACAAATTTTTAAAACCACACATCAAGGGCAAGTAAAAAAAATGAAGTTGAGGTATTAGTGGGGTCATCAATGTTACATTGGTTAATTTATGAAGGAAAAAACCAACAAGATCAAACGTTTCGTAATTGAATGACCCTATGCGGCTTAAGATGAGATTCTTACGTCAAAAACTGCTTTCCTAAGGCGGTAGAACAATTTCTTTCTATCAAGTTTTTGTATGGATCCAGCAATGGATCCATCAATTTTATTTGATCTAAAAAGGAACAATCTGAATCGAGACCTGTGTTCAAACCTTTACATATAGGTATCTATATGTTTCAGATGTCAACCTCCACCCCCACCACTCCTCGACCCTATATGTGCCACTGGGGAACTTTGGAACGTGTATCTGTCAAGTTTGTTTTATGGCAAAAAAAAATTGCTTTGTTAAATTATTGGCCAACCATCTGTTCAAGTCGATTCTTTTCATTGTCAACATTTGCTTTTAATGCTACGTTATAAACTCCAATTAATGAGAGCCCATTTGGCTTTGAGGCCTTGCTACGTAAGTTGATAGATAATATTCATAATTCAAAATATAGAGATTCAATTATTCATCAGGATATGAAAGACTTATCTCCCTTTCTCAGGACCCGCCACTGTTTATCATAGTCATGCATATGACATTTTACCTCCCCTGAAATAGTGAATGGGCTGCTACCTTTGAATTCTTTTCATTGTGAACAAATATATTTCTATTTTTAAATTTATTTATGTGAGCAAAATGAAATAAACTTACATATTACTATGATTTCAAATGAGTAACAGATAATTAATAATCTGCATTCATATCGAGGTAAAAAAAAAATAACAACTGAACATTCAATTCAGAAATTGAAAAAAATTCCACTAAATGTAAAAGTGGTAAGCAGATTTTATTTTTTAATCATGGCGAATAATTCCACTTTTTTTAACAAAGATTTACAGGCCGAAAAAGTACCACACCCATTAAAATAAATAAAGTGGACGTTGTACTGATGTTTTGGAGTTTGTACAGACATTTAGTGGATAGGGGTCAAGTGGACCAGGTCATATGAGTGGTTTAGATCAACAGCTGCATGAGTAACACCATGGACTAGGCTTAACTTTAAATTACGGGCAAACATTTTTTTTTTAAATATTTGAGCACTGCTCAAGTTGGTACGTTTACTGTTTGTTTCAACAATTTGAGAATAATGAGGGAGAACTGAAAGAAATTATTCAAAATGGTAGGTATAATCAGTGCCTTTTTTTCCTATTTATGTCCCGTCGTGTCATAAAGAAATAATATATTAATATACAAAAGTCTACGGGAAAAAAAAAGATGCGTTCCGCCAGAAAAAAAAAGCACTATGTATAATACAGCTGCTACTTGCAGATATATGCGATGTCATGTTCACACCAATATGAATAAACTCTGTCAGTTAATGTCAGTTAAAGCTTTGACAGCTCTGCTCATCAACGTACGTATCTATGTTAAGATTGTATCAGCAGATGTGCCGCCCTGAGCTGCCCTGATACACGACCACCACCTGGGGTGGGGGGGGAGCACTCCTGTACCAATTCGTGTCTAATCTGATGAAATAAAATATTGATAAGCTATTTATCACTAATGATTACTTTTTTGCGTATAAAATAATAATGTCACTCTTTTGAATACAATGATCATCATGTATTCATACAAAAAAAAGCAAGGGTCCTCACAGGTATTTTTGCCTAGGCCCCTGAAAACATGACAGAATCACTGGCTATGGCCCAAGCATCTTCAGTACGGTAAATGTTATACCATGTTTTTTACATCTGTTTCATTAGTTTCCATGCTAAACAGAAGATAAATAACTACAAGAGTGTTTGCCAAATGGTCCTATTGTTTTTACGAGAGCATAATTTATTTTAGAATGTTCAGTTAGGTCTCTGGAATAAGGACATTTTATCTTCGAAACTACATATTTAATGAACTTGAAAATTAAGTACACAAAAGTTCATAGCTAGTTTAACTGTTAACAGCAACATGTTTTCGAATTGATGAATAACATTTTGCATCAATACAATTATAAAAAAAAGTACATTCACTCAGCTTGTCCTCACATAAGTGTGTGTCAAACTGGGACCATTCCAAGTTTGCTAACATTTGAGAGTACACGAGGTTCATATTATTTAAATTATTATTAAAGTAAAACTGACTTTGTAATGTATACTATGTGAGTAATTAGTAGTTGAATATTTTGTTTCATGTTGCTTAATTTGTGTTTTATAGGCCTACATATATAAAAAACCAAACGTTTTATCATAATTTTTTTTCATATCACTGATTCTAGCAAAATAGACTCTGTGTTACAATACTGTTGACTCTAATGTGTTTGGTAACATTAAGTGAGTTATTGGAACATGGTCAAAGTAAGTATTTCACTGAAAAACAGATTTGTAGTTAAAATTGTATTGTCATATAGGCTTATACATTTTCATAATAATAGTTTCTGTACCACTTTTATCACAGGATACAACTTAATAAAACAAATATTCAAACAAAATGTTAAAACATATTTTAAAAGTTTGGAAAAATATCATAAAATCTCAGAATTTATTAAAAATATGTTAATGATTTTTTTTTATAATTAACTTAACAGTTTTAAATGATTATATTGAAAAAAAACGGATTTCAAGAATTCGCCAACAGCAAAACTTTAAAATACATTAAATTTTATGTTTTGTTTTCACATTTATTTGCACATTTTGTCATCCTTTGTCTTGCGGTAAATTTCACTAGCGTCTAATTGATTGTAAAAGAATTAATATTTTTTTTACAAAGCTTTTAAAGTTTTACTTTGCTACATATCTAGCAACAAGTTAGTCACTGGACAACGGAGTAAGATAAATGACATAATTGCAGCGTTTTTTTTCTTTTTGTCAGAACGTCATGAGAGAGCTATTGGAGGTGAGACATTTTCCAAAGGTCGGTGGCCATGGTTAGTCTTACTGGAAGCAAAAATTGTCACAGAGAGACTATTCGGATTTTTCCCCATTAGCTATAAAACTGTAGCCTGTGGCGGAGTCCTGATATCTAAGCGATGGATACTTAGCGCAGCCCACTGTTTCAATGATGGGTAAGTCTGTAGTGGTCTGAAGATCAATTGATTTAAATTTCATACATACTGCTGTGAACAATATTGGATTATAGGGGTGGCATCAAAAAGAGCGTTTATATAAGTTAGTGTGTTGGTTGAAGTGAGCTTGATGTATGGAAGTGAGTATAAGCCATCAACTATACTGGTGTATAATCCGTCAACTGTACTGGTGTATAAGCCATTAACTGTACTGATATGTAAACCATCAGTTGAAATGATGTATAAGAGACATCAGCAGTACGAAAGCTACCAGTGTAATGGTCTTTTTTCCCCCCTCTTGATACAGAGTCAATGACATTTCACCAAGACACTGGAAGGCCAGACTAGGCACAGTCAGACTCAGGGTGAGTTTATAAGTGATATTTTCGGAAACATTGCTAGATTTACAGAGTCTTGTAGAAATAGGAGCAGTACCCCGCCTCCCAATATGGCGTAGGTAGTGGGGACGGGACATGAGGGCTCCCGACAGGGGAAAAACGTTATACTTTCTTATTTGAAAAGATCCCATAACATGGGGAAAACTTTATGAACTTAAATATAGATACAATTAATTTGTCTTTAATTGTTGCTTATCATTAATATTAATTCACTTTAGCAAATTTTGTAATTATTGATATGTATAAAGATCGATACATGCAAAACAGTTTGAAATGTTGCTAAATATCGATATACATGTATTGAGTTGGCCCCACTGCTTCCAAGTTTTTACATATGTATATTGCGATGAACTGAATGCACTGGTTCTGTATGCTATGTTTAATTTCTTCATACATACTTCCAAAGCCCACTGCTAAGGAGCAAATAATGGATATTGTGGGACACATCATGGACAAAGATGATCTTCGACAATGGGTGCTGAGAATTGAAAGAATTATTGTCCACCCTGGCTTTAATAAATCAGGTTAGTTAGTTGTTGACCGGATAGTGAGGAATGTTGTAGAAACGTGGTTTTTTTTTTTTTTTTTTTGCTATGTACCTGTAATAATCAGATTAGGCTATAGAATTTATAGTTGGCACAGAGATGGTTTGAATTATCTGGCCACTTAGCTTAGCGGAAGTGATTTTATTTTAGTTAAGGCAGACGATATATTTCTTCAGACATGATTAGACGATAGATTTCTTGAGAGAATAATTGACAGGACTAGAGGAACTACGACATCATCATTTTATTCTACTATATTATACATCATTAAAGTAAGATTATTCAAGTGTAAATAAATACATATATATATTTGAACAAACTGTTTATTCAGTGTTTCATAACTGTTAATATATGTGTTACTCTCACACATATCTGTGGACACTTCATTTAATGTACAAATAATAAATATACAAGAAACTCAGAAGAGACTGGCTAATCGGTCATACTACTAATAATTTATATACACCTGCCAGAAGAAGAAGTGTCAAGTAAAATATATATTATACATACAAGTAATTAAATACACAAAAATACACCCATGACATGAATGGCGGCGGCAGTGGGAGTTCCATAAAGAACATTATATATGAATGGTATCCATGTGACAATATGCATTGAAGCACTGAAAGATTTACAAGTTCTACATGTTCCTGATTTTTACATCTGTGTTCCACCAATATACAGTACTTTACTGTAATATATACAACTATACTTGTTGGACTTCATATTTTACTACTGTTGAAACATCGCTACAGTGAAACATCGCTAGTCATAAGAACATTTACATCTGTTCATATTACTCTATCCTTGTGTGGGTGAAAAAGAAGGTGATCCGAAAATTTAGCAGACCTTACCGAATTGTAAGCCTAGCGTACCGTAACCGTACCAGGAGAGCTATGAAATGACTACACTCTGACCTTACCATTTACATCTACCAGAGAAGTGAGTCTACACCTTCCGAAATCATACTTTTACAGCACTCTTAGAAACATTTTTTTACATCCTTAGTATATAGTTAAATATCTTTTTGAAAAGTTCTAATTGCAAAATTAGTTAAATTAAAATAAATATATATTGTTTTCATCTAGATATTTTACTTAAAAATATTTGTTTATAAGTAATTGTTTTATTCGTATCTTAAATTTTTTTTTACAAGTAATCTTGTAAAGTTGTGTATTTGTTTTCGCTCGTCTAACCCTAAATTTAATTAAATAATTTTAACTTAGTCTGTAAAATTTTTTTTTTTACATTTTTTTAGTGATAGCATATTAATCTTAGAAATATTTTATTTATTGTATGTTTTCATTTGTCACTTATTATTAGAACTATTTTTACATTGGTAATTTAATTTTATTTTGACATAGAATTGCATATAGACTCAAGAATATTGAATACTGAAATATACTATATATACATATATACAATAAAAAACCAATACAGCATAAATAAATTAAAATTAAGAAATCAAATTATATAAATAATTTGATAAAGAAAAATTAAATAAATTTTAAAATGGCTGAGCAACCAGGATCATTTGAATTCTATATTAATCAGGGCAAATATGCAGGTCTTACAGGTGATAAATTAGTGAAATTTGCAAATGATAATAGAAGAGAAACAGAAAAAATTAGAATAGAAGAAGAAAAAAATAAAAGAGATGCAGAAATACAATTAGAAAAAATTAGAATAGAAGAAGACAAAATAAAACAAGAAATAGCTTTACAAAAAGACAAACTAGAAAAAGAATTTGAACTTAAAAAATTAGAACTAGAAATAAGAGGCTGCAATCCAATAAAACGAGAGAATCAAAAAACATATAAACATAAAATAAAAATACAACCTTTTTCTGGTAAATCTGGTGAGATAGACCAATTTTTCCATAATATGGAAATGCAATTTAAATTAAATAACATAGACAAATCAGAATGGAAAAACTATTTATACCAATCAGTTACAGAGGATGCACTAAAAGCCCTAAACAACATTAGAGATAGCGACACATCAGATTACAGTGAAATAAAGAAACAACTATTAGATCATTTCAACAAAACAGAAGACTACTATAGAAATTTATTTCATAACAGTACATTAGGTTCTAATGAACATCCTCAGGCATATATTAATAATTTAGAGGCCAATTTGAACAATTGGATAAAGATGTCGGGAATAGACGAAAATAGTGTGATTGAAATAAAAGAGCTACTTCTGGTGGACAAAGTACTTACACTTTGTACATCAGAACTATTCACATTCATAAAACAAAGAAAAGTTCATAAGAAGATAGAGTTAATTTCTGCCATGTCAGATTTTAGGGATGGTCATGTAAACACTCCAATGTTCAGTTCAACACAAAATAAATTTAATCTCATGAAAAATAGTGTTACCAGGAAAAGATTTAGTAGCTTACCTCCTAGGTTTAACAATCCATGTCAAATTTGTCACAAGATAGGACACGACAAGCATACTTGTTGGTTTAGGAAACAGCATACAGACAATTATCAAAACAGAAACAGACAGTATTACAACTATGGAGATAGAAAGAAATATTTTAATAAAAGACAACATAAATATAACAATAAGAGACAATCACCAAACACTAGTCCCATTAGAAAACAAGAAAATAGGGGTAGATCAAGTCAAAGACACTCTTTTAACAACATACATACCAGTAACATGATGGAGGGCAAGGGAGAATTAATTTTTTATCCTTGTTATGTAGATGGTAGGAAAGTAATGTGCTTGAGAGACAGTGGATGTACATGTATTATTCTGGATTCAAAATTAGTTAAGGAAGAACAAATATTAGAGGGCATAGAAGAGATTAGGATGGGAAATGGAGAAATAGTGAAATGTAAAACAGCAAAAATTTATATTGAAACACCATGGATTAGTGGGGAAATAAAAGCACTTTTAATGGATTCACCAATAACCTCATTAATAATAGGAAATGTGGAAAATATACAAGACAATTCCAAAGAAATTTATATGAAATGGTTAGAAAATAGAGAATTAGAAACAATTATAGAGGAACCCTTAGAGACAGATACAGATAAAAACATATGTACACTATTCAAAAGCATACAAAATTGGAATGGTACTGAGAACATTGTAAAATTTTTAGAGAGAGTAGACACAGTAGCCACACAGAAAAATGTTAAAGAAGAAGATAAAATAACAGTTCTAATAGATAAATTACACAACCACCATTTGGCAAAATCACTAGCAGAAAACAACCAAGACAATTATACAGTATTAAAAACTAAACTAATAAATAAATTAAATTATGACAATAATTCAGTTGAAGTTGTAAAAGAAAATACTATAAAGAATACAAATACAGTAAATAAATCTGATCATGAATGCATTGATTGCAGTAGAAAATGCAGATCATTAAGGAGATTAAATAAACACATAAAACAAAAACATAATTACAACCTAACTAAAAAATTAAATGCAATGACTAGAGCACAAGCTAATAAAGAAAACAGTACAAAACAATACCCTGAATCTAGTAGACAAAACAACATTTTGGATATTGATAGGGATAAACTTAAAACATTACAAGAACAGGATGAAAGTTTAAAAATTTATTTCAATAGAGAGGAAAATGAAGATAAAAACATAATATATAAGGTAGAAAATGACATTTTAATAAGAAAATACACTAGTCATAACAGGTCATTTAAACAAATAATGATTCCTACAGTTTTAAGGAATAACATACTAAAAGCAGCTCATGATTGCTACTTAGCAGGTCATTTGGGTGTTAAGAAAACACTAGATAGAATTAGAAGATATTGTTACTGGCCGGGTGTCATAGGAGATGTAAAAAGATTTGTTAAGGCATGTAAGAAATGTCAACAATATAACCACATAGGACCAAAACACAGAGCTCCCATACAAGAAAGTGACACAACAAACATTCCTTTTTATAAAATTGCCATAGACATAATTGGACCTATTTCAGTAATGTCCAATAAAAGACATAGATATATTTTAACAATGATAGACTTAGCAACACGCTGGGTTGAGGCAATTCCATTAGTAGATATAACTGCAGAAACAATTTGCAAAGCATTATTGTCTATTTTTACAACTTTTGGTTTTCCTAACACTATATTATCAGACAATGGTACTCAATTTAAATCACATCTTACTCAGGCATTTACTCATATGCTTAACATTACACAGGTATTTACAGCTAGATACAGACCTCAATCAAATGGTTCCATAGAGAGGGCAAATCAAACCATAAAGACCATGTTAAGGAAAATAATTAGTGATCATGGACAGGATTGGGACACATTTTTACCTTTAATTTTATTCGCGTATAGAGAAATACCTCATGAAACAACAGGTTTTACACCATTTGAACTCATGTTCGGTTCAAATCCCAGAGGACCATTACAGTTATTCAGTGAAAATATAATTAATACAGATAAGGAACATATTAGTCCATTTGAATTGGTAGACAAAACCAGAAATAACATACTGTATTCAAACAAATATGCAGAAGAAAATCTCATAAAGAAAAATAAATACCATAGGGATCTTAAAAACAAAAACAGGTACTTAAGGGAATTTAAAGTTGGAGATCTAGTTTATGTATTGATACCCAAAGATAATGAAATTGGATGGAGAGGTCCATATAAAATAATAAACAAAATAGGAAATGTGGACTATTCAGTAGAAATAAATGGAGAGGGTAGAACATTTCATATTGACAGATTGAGAGATATTTTAGATCCTCCTACAGAATTAGAAACCATTGTACAACAGATTCAATCTTTAAATTGTTTAATCGGAGAAGACAACACTTATAGTTTAGAAAACAATATTAATGACACTGATCAGATTCCAGTAATAAGTTTAGATCAACAGGATGACATGAATAAAATTAATTTTGCAACAGACATACCTGAAGATATCAAGAAACAGCTTATAGAAACGTTAAATTCTTTTCAAAATGTAATTTCTAACAAACCAGGAAAGACAAACATAATTAAACATTCAATCAAATTAAAAACTGAAGAACCAATTAAACCTAAATATTATGACATTCCATTTAAATACAGAAATGAAGTTCAAAAAGAAATAGAACAATTACTAAATAGTGGATTAATAAGAGAATCAGATTCCAGCTATTGTTTTCCAATAGTGGTAGTAAAGAAAAATAATGGCAAAATTCGTTTATGTTGTGATTACAGAAGCTTAAATTCTATTACAGTGGTAGATAAACAACCTTTACCAAACATAGAAGACTTAGTTCAGGAAATGTCAAATGCCAATATTTTCACACACCTAGATTTAACTAGAGGCTTTTGGCAGATAGAAGTTCAGGAAGATTCTAAACAATATACAGCATTTAAAACTCATGAAGGATTTTATGAGTGGAATGTTATGCCTTTTGGTCTGGTGAACAGCACTGCAACATTCACTAAGATGATGAATAAGTTATTAAGAAACATTGAAAACATTAAATACTATGTGGATGACATATGTATTTACACTAAAAACTGGTCAGACCATATAAACAGTTTGAATAAATTACTAGAAATTCTTCAAATTAATAACTTAACAGTTTCACCTGAGAAAATAAAAATAGGTTTTAAAAACATAGATTTTCTAGGATATCATATTGGTCAAGGATTAGTCACAATTACTAAATAGTGGATTAATAAGAGAATCAGATTCCAGCTATTGTTTTCCAATAGTGGTAGTAAAGAAAAATAATGGCAAAATTCGTTTATGTTGTGATTACAGAAGCTTAAATTCTATTACAGTGGTAGATAAACAACCTTTACCAAACATAGAAGACTTAGTTCAGGAAATGTCAAATGCCAATATTTTCACACACCTAGATTTAACTAGAGGCTTTTGGCAGATAGAAGTTCAGGAAGATTCTAAACAATATACAGCATTTAAAACTCATGAAGGATTTTATGAGTGGAATGTTATGCCTTTTGGTCTGGTGAACAGCACTGCAACATTCACTAAGATGATGAATAAGTTATTAAGAAACATTGAAAACATTAAATACTATGTGGATGACATATGTATTTACACTAAAAACTGGTCAGACCATATAAACAGTTTGAATAAATTACTAGAAATTCTTCAAATTAATAACTTAACAGTTTCACCTGAGAAAATAAAAATAGGTTTTAAAAACATAGATTTTCTAGGATATCATATTGGTCAAGGATTAGTCACACCAACAAACAATATTCTTAAAAGAATTTTTGAGATTTGCATTCCAGAAAAGAAAAAAGAAGTTAGATCTATTATAGGATTATGCAATTTTTATAGAAAATTTATTCCTAACTTTGCAAACTTAATTGAACCTTTAGTGAAATTAACTAAGAAAAAGATGCAACAAAAAGTTGAATGGAATTCAGAATGTAACAATGCATTAAAGAAAATAAAACAATGTTTTGAAGAAAAACCAATTTTAAGTTCAATAGATATGACAAAGAAATTTATTGTAGGCACAGATGCTAGTAAGACATCAATCGGTGGATGTCTATATCAAGAGCAGGATAATATTAATAAACCAATACTGTATTTAAGTAGAAAACTGTCAGACACTGAAAGTAGATATTCAGTAATAGAACTAGAATGTTTAGCTTTAGTTTGGACAATAACTAAATTAAGCAAATACTTGCTAGGCAATGAGTTCACTGTGTTAATAGATCACAAACCTTTAGCTAACCTGAATACCAAAAGCATAAATAATGCCAAATTAACACGCTGGTCTTTGTTATTGCAAGACTACTCATTTAACATAAAATACATTAAAGGGTCAAGTAACCATATCCCAGATATTTTGTCGAGACTCAGTCAGAAATAAGTATATTTTTTTTGTGAGTAAACATATTGAATTGTTTAAACATAGAAAATACTGTATTGGGACAACAAGAATAAATATAATTAATTGAAATAACAAGTATAAATATATGAATATAGGAACGATAATGAAATATAAATTTGATTGGAACAAGTAACAATGAAATATAGTAGAACAATAACGATAATGACTAGAAATATAAGAATATTGGAACTATAAGTAAAAATAATATGGATATTGGAACGATAAATACAAATAAGAGTTGTATTAGAAATAAATGATTTGTATGTATTGAAAATATAATATAGTACATGAATAATGATGATGACATTTAAGCTTGTCAAGTACACTATTGTATTGAGTATATTGACTCAAATATTTTTTTTAAATCATGTATATTGAAGAATTCATGTTGATGATTGATGCATAATATATAAAAAAAAAAAAAAGAAATATGCATACTTAATTAAGATGAGAATGAGGAGAGATTGTGTTTAAAATAAAACACATACACTAAACAAGTATAATGTACATGAGAATATGTTGTAGGAATGATTAATTACTCATTCATTTCATTCACATTGATGAAAATATTATTGAAGTTTATGCAAAGATTTTATTATGCAATGATTACTAATGCATATTTTATTGAATTTGTTCATTGTTTGAAGTTAATTGTTCAATTTTTTATAATGATTTTAAAAAGTTAAAATTTTGTTAAATCCAATCAAAGGATTATTGATTATGACATTGATTATTGTCAAGAAGACTTATTAGTCTCAAATATGTAACTTGAACAATTATTGACTAAAGAAGTCAAAGATATGAAGATTGTAATAACATATGAATTTTATTAAAATGATGTTTAAAAATTTTTTTTATGTCAGAAGACATAATAAATTGTACATGATGATAATATTAAATATGTCAAGATAAATTGACACAAAAAAGTGCAAAGTTAATATATTCACACTATATAAAATGATGGGAAAGACATAAGAAAAATGTCTTATATAATTGATGAGTGCAGAATGAATATTGTCAAATCACTAAGGAAAGTGTTATTGACAGAAGACAAAAGAAAAGGTCTTCATAAGAGATAAAAGAAAAATGACTTGCTAGATAAAGCAAGGTAATTAATAAGTTGAACAAAATATTGTTGCAACAGAAGAAGTTTGTCAAAAGACAACATGAAAAATATATTGTACTGAAATAAAATGCTCTCATACAAAAGAAAAGAATGATATTGATGTGAAGAAAAGTGTTGAATATTAAAAATAAATTCATGAAGTGAATATATACAAAGAAATGACAATTAAGTCATAAGGTGATAGAAAATAATCACTATAAAAAAAAAAAAAAAACAAAGAGAAAGAGGGGAGATAACAATGATAATTAAAAATGCACTTAAAACTTATGAAGAAGTTATGTTACTTGGTAACAACTTAAGTGAATAATCACTTATTATTGTATAAAAATTTTTTTTTGTTTTAAAATTGATTGATAATAATATTTTTGAAAATTGAATAAATTTTTATGTCAATATTATGATATTATGCTATAAATGCATTTAAAAATTGAAATTGAGATATAATATTGACAAGAATATTTTTATTAATGGATATTTGGTATCATAACCATTTTGTTTGACATTTTGTAAATACATTGACATTTTTTTGATATAGATTTCTATTGATGTGATGTAATACTACAAAAATTTGTATTTTTATTTTGACAAAAGTAAATTTTATTAAGTTAATGACAGTGCCACAGTTTGCCCATGTCTTCTCTTGCGTGTAATGGTAAGAAAGAAGTAGTGCTAATAAGAACATGCATGGCATTGCATGCATACATTTAAAAGCCCGTGTGTTGTGTAGGGTTATTACAGAGTTTCTCCTTGTACACATTGTTTTATAAACAAACACACAGGTTTCTACAGCGACGATATAGCATTGGTCAAGTTATCCCGGTCAGTGCCTTGGGGAGGTCATTCACCCAACATCAAAAGTATACAGATGCCAACTGAGAACGATACAGATTTCCCAAGGACTGGAGTCAATTGTGTTACAAAAGGATGGGGCTGTACTTCCAAAGGTAAATGTGGCGTAGGAAGAGTGTTGCGGGTTATGCGGCTTCACAGGGCGCAGTACTAGGAAGGGGGCGCCGAAAGAGCTATTAAATGTTTTTTTTTTTTTTTGCACTTTTTAGATTGGGAGGAGGGCACCAAAAGATGTAACTCGCACAAGGCATCACAATAGTGGCTCTGAATGTATGCCTAAATGCTACTTAACATGACCTTTTACTTTACCATAAATGTATTATACATACCAAAATATGACAATTTGTCATTGTTATTTTAACAAAGTATTGCTGTTTTTTAATAAAAAAAACTAAAAGCTGTGTAAAAAAAAATTAACAGAAAAAATATATTGAAAGATTTTTTATCGTAATTTTTAATCATAAGTGATATGAAAAAAAAATCATTTAACCAAACTATGTAAAATAAAAAAAAAAGACTTCAGTATTTTTATAAGAACTACAGCCTTGATAATATGTACAACACGTACAATATCTTCAGTTGAAGACCATGAGTACAGCTTCCAACCACACTGACATTATTTATTTGTTTTCGTTAATGCCACATTTTATCTTATTGCCCTGAATCGTGCCAGCTGTGCAGCCCCGTAGCCAAGGGAGGGGGGACTGGGGGCGTGCCCCCACCTCTAGGTGTGGAGTGCCCCCCCCCCCGCTTAAAAAAGAAGAAAAAGAGGAAAAAATAAAGAAAAAGTAAATAAAATGAGAAGGTGCACCTTGCTGGGTATTGGTGCCTCCCTGCTTACTTTGACCTGGCTACGGGCCTGCAGCTGTTTCTGTGTTTTTGTTGAGTTTTTTTTCGTCCTCACTCTTTATCTTATGAAAAATTATTTGCAATTACATCCCAACAGGTTCTGGCCTGTCAAGTCATGCTCGACAAATTGTAATCCCCGTCTTAACCCCTGCTGAGTGTAAAAACCTCTACTACACGCCCATGGAGTCCAGGATATGCGCTGGTTACAAATACAGGGGAGTCGGTATTTGTAAGGTACCTAGAAATTTTTGTGAATGTTGCATCTTATAATGTTATAATGAACGTATTAATACTTGGCTATGAATGGTGAAACTTGATCTTGCAACATCGTCTCATTAATTATTAAATTTGATCCTCGATTATTTAGGGTGACAGCGGCAGTCCCTTGGTGTGTCAGAAAGATAAAGAATACACCCTGGCTGGGTTAGCATCATTTAACAGCAAATACAGCCCAGAGAGTCATCCAGCAGTTTTCGTTCGAGTTCAGAGCTATTTACAGTGGATCAACTCAACTATCAGCACTTACTCATAAATGTCAACGAACTGAAAGGTCATTGCTCTTCAAATACTGTACGCTTTAACCAAACATTTTCTAAATATCTTTTCAAATTCTAAATTCTTATTATTAATTAAAAGTCTTTATAAACTCTGAGTTTGTTCGGTAACATATGAATGAATCAATAAAAATCTTTACTGGCCAGTATAATTTTGGTATGAATAAATTGTATTATATTAAACCATTCTAGTGAGGCTTTAAAGTTAACTAATTGTGACACAAATGTCAACAGTGATAGAACATACAATTATTTATCTCACTGTAAAGTAGATTGACCTCATTTGACGTGCATTAATTTACGATGATTGGTCAGAAAAGCTAACAATGATTGACGTCTTTTGATGTAAACTAGCTTCTGATGACTGACGGAGAATAAATAATAAATATTGACTTTATTTGACGTAGATCAACTCGTGTTGATTGGCACATATTTTTAAGAGTATTATTTCCAATTCATTCGACCTTTCTCGAAATTGGCATGGCATGAAAAAAATTTGAAGAAAAGTTATTTTTAAACCAAGTCACATACATCTATATATATATATTTCTCCTCTTCGAGAAGACGCCGGAAATACGTCACAGCAAACAAGACTATAAGTCAACCACGTTCGACAACTCGCATTGTTTACCAGCATAAAAGACTATTTATAGATTTGTGGAATTCCCACAGCAAGCCCGTTGTTTTTTTTTTTATTTCTTTTATAAAACCGGATTATTTTAATTTCTTATATGACGTTTTGTCCTTTTATTTGGTAAAATATATTAAGCAATATGAGCACGACTCAACGCACATTTAAAAAAAACAATAAATAAAATAACATTATAATGTCAACTGATTATTGTAAATAAAAAACACATTTAATAATACAATTATGTGTGAAGAAAAAAGTAATATTATATGGTACCTTCCAGCAACTTGCTTTTTTGTTGTATTGATTATTGTTTTCATTCAGTTTCTAACAAACACATTTCGGGGGGAGGGTTAATTTGCACTGCTTGGTGTATTAATATAGTTTACAAACAAATGGTAACTGTTTCAGAATATGTACGCATTACACAACATCTATCTTTACCGAATATTGTAGGTACTTATACTAAAAGAAACTTAAGCTGGGTTGAGCAAGTCTAAAAAAAAAAATAACACTATAGTGTGCTGGGGGAAGGGATGGATTGAGGTAGACAAAAAGCGAGTTGTTGCAAACAAGAAAAAAAGCAATGCAAATTAACCCCACTCCCCCCCCCCCCCCGAAATATGTTTGCTAGAAACTGAATGAAGAAAAAAACAATAAAATAAAAAAAAATCTGCTGGAAGGTACCAGATAGTGACCATAAAGTCTGCACATGATAGGTCAAAGTTCAACTTTGCATACCGTGTATTTTTTTCGAAGATGTCAGCCTGTTAAATTGTTTGATTGCTTATTTAAAAATATAATTACAGTAATTATATTGATTGATAAGGCGGCAGACGTTACGCCGCGGGATTGCTAGTAGCCTATATATTTCGCTTTAAACCTATAGAAATAAAAATGATCCATTTTCACGTAAATTTTATTACAAGCGGATTGTTATATAATCTACTTAAGTATTGATTCCGAGATCATTTGTGGATCTGACGAGTGTCAAATACGGGCTTTAACAAACATCAAGTTTTCCTTTTGTTAGGTAACAATAAAACAATGACCCAGCGCGGTCGCTCAAGTTGCCACTCACTAAGGTCACTTCTGTGTATACATTTTAAGAGCACCCTTGTATTCAAATTGTAAATTTTGTTTGTATATTTAAAAAAAAACACACACACACACACACAAAAGCTTCAACTTAGCTTCGAAAAAGTTGCAAAAATTTATACCGGATAGCACGATCGCAGAGGAAAAGGACAACAAAATACTAAAAGACAGAAAAAACACTTGGATGTTCGAATATCAAAACATGTTCGTATGCTAATGTATTTCAATTTATTTCAAAATACTGGCGGGTATTCATATTGCCCTTTCTTGTTGTTTCCAAGTTATTCGATTTTTAAGGTGTTCGAATTTCGAAAAAAGGGGGGGGGGGTCATTTATTAAGTCCGCTCCGGGTTTCACAATAAGCTATTCACACAACTGGGCGCTTGGTACTTGTTTTACCAGGTATCTATACTCGAGTACCACACGAGTACATTTTTGCACCTTGGGTACTTGTACTCGCACTTTTACCCTATGTATTTTTACTCAAGGTCTTACTTTCAATTTTAAAATAGCGTCTACTTTTACTCTTACTTGTACTTGTATGGTCAGTACTTGGAACAACTTTGGCCAGCCGCCAGGGGGCCGTCCATAAAGAAAGTCACGCTCCAAGGGGGGGGGGGTAAGAAAGTGTGACAGTTTGTGACAGGAGGGAGGGGGGGTAAAACTTAATAGTTTTCAAAAATTTTGTGAAACACTTGAATTAGTTTTATGTCTAAATAGCATAAAATGCATATCTTTTCAATGTGTTGTTCACAATTCCTCATGTTAGTTAGGAGTTCATATCTTAACGTTTTACCTTCGAGATTCTTTCCTCCTCCTATCCCAATCAACAAAACAACTGATGGACTCAGAGCTTCAAAAAGAGCAGATGCAGATGCTCATAAATTTCCTTCATTGTTTGATGACATTATGCCAAGATCAACAGGAGTTTTAAAAGTACAACCATATGATCTTTATTGTCCATCTTTGCAGACCAGCTTACATGATCGAATTTGCAAAGTGTGTCACTTATACTTTGCCTCACAAACAATGTTGAAGAAACATACAGGACAACAAAGAGCTCGGGCGCAGGAGAATGTGCCAACCCAAAATTTTCCAGAATCAACTAAAATAAAACGCACCCGTACTTTGAGAATTGCTGCTAGAAGGCAAAGAGAACTCTTGGCAATTATTGGCAGAATGGAAATCGCACATTCAGAGGATGTTGAGTGGCTAGATGAGAATGGAGTTGATATGTCTGCAATTTTCCTTCCAGGCAACGATGATGGGAAAAGATTTATGTCAGTTGTAACTATGGATGAACACATCACTGCACAGGTCCACTATAAACATATTCTATATAGCACAAAAGCTGCTACATAATTTGTCAATCTAGTCCTTTTTTTAGTTGCATTGATTTATTTCCATTTTTATTATTTAATCACTGGTTGAGGTCACGTTTCATTAATCTACTTCTTATTGTGTGTCAATAGAATGCATATTCGGAAGATTATCTCAAAGTTGACCCCACCCATTGTAAATGAAAAGGTTGCAGATAAATGATGTTTATTATATAATTGTCAAGTCTAATTTTTGCTATTTTTTTTCAAATTCAATTGATTGAGTTACTGTTTCAAAGAATAACTGTGACAACTGTCGACAATATTATTAAAGTCATTTAATAACACTGGGCAACAGCCAAAAAAACGTCTGGGGTTTTTCAACTGATTTAGACTAATTTTGGTGTTCTGAGTCCGAATATCACATTGATTTTGCTCGGTCAGATCAACTTTTTGAGATACAGCCATAGACCTACCTGACGAGGTATACGTATTCTAATATCATGGGGTTTTGAGTTCAATCATTTCTCTAAATTAGCTGCATAAAATTTAGCAGCAAAATAATCACAATTATAAAAACAGAGATAATTATATTTTATTTATAAATCATCAATCTGGATTTTCACTTGATTATTTAATCATCAGCACTTGATTGTGTTAAATAAGCCAATAAAATTGTCAGGACAGTGAAAGTAGATAGACATAGTATTGTTTAGATAGATAGACAGATAGATTGAGTGATAGATTGATAGATAGATAAATAGACAAACGAATCGCACGGACAGTGAAAATAGGTCAGGAATGATTATTAATAGCAGCAGCGTGTAGAGTTAGGTATTACGTAATTAGACAGGTGAAGGAGGGGCGAAAGGGAAAGCTTGGTCAGTTGTAGGGACGCGGAGATATACAGCTGACGACAGAAAGAGAGTGGGCAGTGTAGGTTTTGTTAAGTTTGAAGAAAGTAGTCTAATTAGGAAGAAACGAAGAGATTAGTAGGCACCGTGTTATTGTATTGACATAAGGGACAATTGATAGAGTAGACTTGATTAAATATTTGATGTTCACTATTGGATATTAGTGCTTTAGATCATTCAATAAAGTGATTTTGATTCATAAAACGGAAGTGTTGTGAACTTGTTTTAGGTGTGTGAAAGAGTTAAAAATAAAAGAAAGTAGTTAAAACAATAATTAAAGAAGACCTTCGAGCCATCCCTGACACAAACTGATTTTAAAATTCACTGGCTTACACTCAGTTGCATCCTGCTATTACTTTCAGTTTATTGATATGGCTTCAGTGCGACGGTCATGCAGGAATAATCCTGACGTTTTCTGCTACATCTGCGGAGAATACACGCTGTCAGCGGACAGGAAGAACATCACAAGATTTGTGAAGCATGCCTACCAGGCTTACTTTAAAGTGAAGCTGGGTGACCAAAATAAGTCCTGGGCACCACACACGGTGTGCTAGTTGTGCGTGGAATACCTCCGGCGGTGGACGAAGGGCGCTAAAACTTCACTGAAGTTTGGGATTCCGATGGTTTGGAGGGAGCCGTCTGACCATGCATCGGATTGTTACTTCTGCGTCATCAATACTACTGGCATCAACCGGATTTTTTTTTTAATTTATGTAGGAAAATATCCTGACCTGATTGAACAAAACCAAGGTCATTTTCGGACTCAGAGCATCAAAATTAGTATAAAAACCCTGGACTTTTTTTCAAAAAATATTTTTTTGTTGCCCTGTGTAATCTGATAGTTCTTTTTATATTTATATTTTAAGGCAGTTTAATAGTGAAGTGCGTATTTTAAGTTTTCGATTAAATTTTAATTAGTTGTTAATTAAAAAAAAATTCGAAAGTGTGACGTACTTGGGGGGGGGGGGTCCCGAGATTTGTGACACTTTGTGACAGAGAGAGAGAGAGAGATGCAGAGAAATTATTTAACATCCCGGGGGAAAGGGGTCAAGATGGTCTCAGATCATACTCGAATGTCAAAGATTATTAGGAATAAGATTTGCCAGTGGATACCTTGACAGCGATTTCCACCTAGGAACTCCAAATATAGGCTACCTTTGCCTAGGGCTCACAACAACATGAAAACGGCCCCGTATTGTTAAAAAAGCGGTGTTACAATGACGATAGTTCAATTGTGTGTGTGTGTTTAATTACATCAGTTCATAGACACACACACATACACAAACGCGCGCACACACACATATATATCATACACACACACACACACACACACACATATATATATATATATATATATATATATATATATATATATATATATATATATATATATATATACTAGTTGCAAGTACCCGGCTTTGCCCGGGTTTAAAATAAGGTTTTCTGTTTACCTTCTGTTTTCTCCCTACCCCCTCTCTCCCTTCCTCTCTCTCTCTCTCCCTCCCTCCCCCTCCCTCCCTTTCTCCCTCCCTCCCTCTCTCAAATCTCTCTCCGTCCCTCTCCCATCTCCCTCTCTCCCTCTCCCTCTCTCCCCCCATCCATCCTCCTCCCTCCTCCTTCCCTCTCTCTCCCTCCCTGCCTCCTCTTTCTCTCTTCCTCCCATTTCTCCCATCCCTCTCCCTCTCTTCTTCCCTCCCCCTCTCTCTCCCTCCCTAACACCTCCCCCTCCTTTCTCCTCTCTCTCCCCTTTCCACCTCTCTCTCTCCCTCCCCTCTCTCCCCCTTCCTCCCTCCCTCATTCCCTCTCTCTACCTCCCTGCCCCCCTCACTTTTTATCTCTCTCCCTCCCTCCCCTCTCTCTCCTCCCTACCCCCTCTCTCCCTCCCTTCCTTTCTCTCTGCCTCTCCCCTGCTCCCTCTCCCCCTGCTCCCTCTCCCATCTCCCTCTCTCCCCCCTCCTTTTCTCCCCCCTGTCCACCCCCTCCCTCCTCTCTCCCCCTCCCGCCCTCCTCTCCTACCCTCCTTTCCTCTCACTCCCCCCTGCCCCCTCTCTCTCTCTCTTTATCTCTCTCTCCCTCACCCCCCTCTCTCTCTCTCTCTATATATATATATATATATATATATATATATATACTTATTATTATGGTTTCACACTTCTTCTAAAATCCTTCTTCATTCCTTTACCTTCCTCAAACTGTACACATCAGAGAGCATGAAAAAACATCAACAATTCTTTGCATGACAAAGGCACAATACAGCACCAGCGCGCAAGTTCTATTCGATCATAGGGAAATGACGTCACAGAGGAATTTTATTTATGGCGCCGTCGAGATTACTTTAATATAGTAAAATACTAAAATAAAAAAAAATTAATTACAATTAAACTACCCATCGATATGAAACGAAACCTGTCCTATAACCTTCCCCATGTAATTATGTGTATGTGTAACAAATTTCACGTTATTTGTTTGTCTGGATCTTGAGTTATAAGGGAACAGACAGACAGACAGACAGACAAGACAGACAGACAGACAGACAACGAATGCGTCTTATAAGTATATATATATATATATATGCATGCTCAGTAGTTCTTCCATTTCAAAAGTTTAATATCATAACCGGAACTCAATTGAAGCAACAACAAACAACATTAAACGTTTGGCAAACATATTTGTATTTATATTTTTTACGTAAAATACTGCTCTATAATATTAAGAGGGATATTTCTACTCGGGAAAATGACATCAGCTCAAAAAAGGGTATGATTTTTATTCAAAAAATGCTGCTATTTGTACAGCAATTTAAAAAAAAAATGTCATCACTCATTTTAAGTCTTAAGTTTAAAATTTACTCAGTGGCTACGGTTCGGTCCGACCGAACCCGTATTTTTTTTTCGGGTACCAGCCATACTTATTATTGCATATTTTTTTTGTAATCGGGCATATTTTTTGTTTTCGGGGCTAGGGTTAGGGTTAGGAATATGGTTAGAGTTGGGATACGGTTAGGAATAGGGTTAGTGCAGTGACATATGTTCTTATATAGCTCAGTGCAGCGACTTGGCCGCTATATTTAGGTATCTATATTATAGCTGGACCCTAATCCTAACCCTATTCCTAACCTTCTTTATTTCAATGTTTGTTTTTTAAAATTATTATTGCAGGCTGCAGCAAATGAGAGCGATGACGCTATCTCTACCGATGAAGATGATTACAAACCTTATATCCCAGTGAAACAGCGCAAAAAGTTCGAGGTATTTTTTTATACATTAGAAACAGATAATGTTATCTCTAGAAATAGAAACTGAGGTTCACAAATTTTCAGATATTTCCTAAAGTGAGTGTTTTTATTATTATTCCAGTTGCTAAAAGTAAAAAAAGTCTTGAGCCAGGTGGGGTCTATCAAAGATGAGGATATTCTAAAGGCAGACAGCAGTGGCAATGAAGAGGAGAGATCCATTTTAAAGAAAATTATTCTAGACAGCTCAGATAATGAAGATAGTAAAAATGCTTTTTCTGATGAAGCCACAGAGCCTGCAGAAGATTTAGGACCCTTAGCTCAAGTCAGTTTGCTAGACCAGCACAATGTTCTTAAGAAAAAAGCAGAAGGTATTTAATGTAATCTGTGTTATAAAAAGAAATTTATTTTTTTTTACTGAATAATAGGGAATAGCTTTTTTTCCATAGAAAAATCATATTATAGGCCTCCATGATAATGTTTTCATCCATATACAATATTGTTATTGATATTTTTTAATTTTACAATACAGAGAAATTTTGTTGTTACCAGCTTCTTAGTATTGAATTTTTCAGTATTGTGAAAAAATAAGCCTGATATAGATTTTTTTCCCAAATTGAAATGTCTTTAATAGTTGGTTTTAGCTGGGGAGGGAAGTCATGTTAGAAATGACACAATTAGGTGACTAGGAGCTTATAATTTACAATCATTCAGCTTAATTGTTAGGAGCAGTCCATATTAGAGAAAAATTTACTAAACCAGACACAAAGATCAATTTAAGTTCAGCAAGGTAATACAAGCATCTAAGTCAAGGGGAAAAAAATCAATAAAAGTGGTTGCGCACTTATTGCATTATGCTGACACAGTGATATAGAATAGTAAAAAAAAAAAAAGTGTTGGATTGAAGGTCAAGAAAACAAAGCATTATGTAAAAGGTGAATGACCCCAAATAATCAGGTACCAAAATTAAATTAACTAAACTGAGCAGTGTATGGGGGAGGGGGGGGATTCGGCGAGCTTTAAAATTACAGATATCATTACTAAACAAATAATGTGCTGTACATATAGTTTTATACAGTGACTGCTATTGTAACTGTATAGCTTCAGAAAAATGTGATTGTATTGTTTAGGATGATTGTATTTTCTAAAGATGATAATTAAAAGTATATAAATATTGATCTTTTTTTGGTTAGGAAAACTATTTATCATAATTTGAGAAGATCGTATATAAATATTTCATCAGAACTAAAAGAACAGAAACTGAGATTTAAAATATATATGAGAATGATTTTTTGTTAGGTCCATGTACTTATTATGTATGCATTTATTTCAAAATTTCACAACAGATATTTCTTGTTTAAAATGTAATTAAAAATATGTTTCAAAGAAATATTTTACTTATTACATTACATGTATTTAATAATTTATTTTCAAAACATTTATGAAACTCTAATTCAATGGGGGTATTTCAGGTGTACAAACATGCTAAATGGACTTAACTGCCTTCTTTATTGCTGCTTATGCTCATTTACATAAAATTTCACGAATAGAAAATATCTCATTAAATACAATTATAGATTAAATTAAAAACATTGTAAAAAAAATATTTTGGACAGATTTGGTGAAATTTCTTGTAAGAATTTGCTTTTATGAATGAAATGCACAAAGACAAGAGAAAAAATGCCTTTCTCCCCTCCCCTCCCTTACATTCAGTGTAACAAATTTTCAGTATAAGAAATAAATTATGAGTTCCTGTCAATTTCATTATTGTGACATTTCAGTGTATCTCTTTTTCATTCAGTCATTTATCAGTTGGAAACACTAGCTCCATGACTACATCTTTTAATTTATTCTCTCTTTATCCACTTCCGTCCCCTTTATGTTCTGTCACCACTTGAAGGTTTGAATGCTTGCATATTTTTCTGTTATTCCTTAGTCACAATTGCAAATGTGGTTTTATATGAGAATTCTAAAAAATTTTAATTGTGATTTTCACTGTCATTTCTGCTTGATCCTAATCATCAATAGTAGTAGCTGGGTATTTCAGACTTCGCAGGCAGGCATATGGATTTTTTCATGGTGAATCTAATTAGGCTGTATCAAAAGAATTCATGAAATGCATGTTTTGTCTTCTCTAGCAGATTGCTAGCATTTTGATTGCCTCTTTGAGCCTTTCTGGCAAATTTTGAGGATCCTTCTCACATACTTAGAAAAATTGTTACTTTACTTCAAGTAATTTTTTTTTCTTTGATGAAAGTTTCTAAATATATTTTAATGTTAAATGTAGGTGTACATTTTTTTTAAATACTGAAGTTCTGATCTCTAATTAGTCTGGTCATGTATTTAGAAATATTAAAAAATTAGGCTGTTAGACTGTTGTAAAGTGGGGGTTGGGTGGCGCTTTTAGGGATTTTACACACACTGTTGTGAATTACAAATTCTGCACTGACCATTTCTGCAAAAGATTGAAAATTAATTTTTTTTGTCATTTAATGCATTGTTTTGAAAGTAAATGTTTTTAAGTTCTTTAAGCACTGATTTTAGAATTTACTTAATTTGTTATATTTTGTTATTTTTAGCAAGGAAAGAAACTGACAGGGAAAAAATATTAAAGGAAGAAGAAAAAATTTTAGAAAGTGTGGCAGAGAAGACGGGTAAGAGCTTAAATTATGTATAATGTTTATTGGACCAGTAATCACTTGTGAACGCTTATGTGAAACATTTTTACTGATACTTTTTATGACATTGTCTCATAGCGATTTTATTTTTAAACTGTCTTACAGGGCTCATAAAAATAGATTTTATTGCTTTTTTATTTTAATTTCTTTTAAGCTTTAATGGGTGTGGCAGAGTTGGCAAAAGGTATTGAATATACAGAACCAATCAAAACAGGGTAATATTTCATTTTCTAAATCTTTTATTTTTAAATGTGTATTGAAATAATTTTGTTTTTATTTCATCTTGTTAAATCCTTCTTTTTTTTTTACAAATAATTATTAAAAAATATTACATTTTCAGAACACTAATAATTTTAAACTCCCTATTTTTTAGAAAATATCAGCACATACCTTGGTGGCTTAATTGTAAATTTCATGAATTATTATTTGTACCTATAAATGATCATTATTGCAAAAAATACATACATTTTCGTATCTTTAAAAAAAAAAAATCAATATTGTTTAATCTGTTTTTACTTTGAGAGATATTTCTACCCTTTAGTATGGTTATATTTTACGACTTTAAATTTATTTATTTTTTGTCAACTCCCCACAATTAGTTGTCTATTTATATATATATTTTTTTTCACAAAATTAGTTGGAGGCCTCCAAGATTTGTTCTTGCGCAGCCTGTAGTAAAATGGGAAAAACTTAGAAAAAAACATCACATTTTGGTTGAAGGTGAAGATCTTCCTCCTCCTATTAAAACATTCAAAGCTATGAAATTTCCTCAACCTATTCTTGATTTACTGAAGAAAAAAGGGATTGTTACTCCAACACCCATTCAGATTCAAGGAATACCAACAGTGTAAGCACCTTGTTCAGAATAACATTGCTTTAAGTTTTTATATTTACAAAAGATATCAAATATACTTTTCACTAATTTATTTTTTTTTAAAACCTTTGAATATAATTAAAAACATATCAAATGTAATTTAAGTATCTTTTAATTTATATTTAAAAATCTTTACATCAAACAGTTTTCAATATGTATCTTTTTTAGTCTGAGTGGCCGTGATATGATTGGCATAGCCTTTACAGGCTCCGGAAAAACTTTGGTCTTCACCTTACCAATCGTCATGTTCTGTTTGGAACAGGAAAAAAAGTTACCATTTATGAAAAAAGAAGGACCTTATGGTCTTATCATCTGTCCCTCTGTAAGTTTTTTGTTTATAAATTTCTTTGCTGAAGAAAAACTGTTAAAATCAGTTTATAAGTTATTTAATCATATATGTTTTATAAATAAGGTCTTTTTTAATTCTTTTTATTATTATTCTAATATTTTTTTACTATCTTGCAGCGTGAGTTAGCTAAACAGACTTTTGATATTATTAGGCAGCTGGGAGACTGTATGGCTTTTGCTGGTTTCCCAACTCTTCGTCCAGTTTTGTGTATAGGAGGCATGCCAGTTAAAGAACAGATGGATGTTGTTAATAGGTATTTTTCACTCATAACTGTTTTTTTTTTATGTATAAATGGAAATTATGTCTTGAAAAAAAAATTAATTATTAAGAAATCAATATTAATATTTATTTTACCAGAGGGTCACACATAATGGTTGCTACACCAGGCAGACTGATGGATATGTTAGATAAAAAGATGGTCACTCTTGATGTCTGTAGATATTTGTGCATGGATGAAGCGGATCGCATGATTGACATGGGCTTTGAAGAGGATGTCAGAACAATCTTTTCTTACTTTAAGGTAAAATTTTAGCTTGGTATGGTGCTTAAATTCTTTTAGTTTTTAAATTTGTGGATCCTTGTTTATTAAACATAATTGGTCACATTGTTTTATTGAAAGAACAATTTGGCAAGTTATGTGTGATATTTGTATTCAGCTGTAATTTACAATATAAATAGTGATTGGACTCATTATTGGCCCTTGTGGCCAATTGCAGTGTAATGGTATTAATTGTATCAATCAGGCATTTAACTTACATTTCACTATACTCTATGAATAGGTCCCCCATGTTCATGTTAAATTGTAATTTGAAAAGGTGATAAGTCAAAGGGTTCAAGGGATTTTTGGGTTCCTTGGAGGCATCTGTGTTAGCGTGTTGTAATAAAGATAAGTTAACTATTCTAATAAAGAATCCCTATTAAACAGACAGTGATCTGTCCTGAGATAAATTTAATGTGCGCATGTGCGGCAGACGGACTGCATTTTATTGCTAATTTTGTGTTCGGGGTTAGGGTTAGGAATAGGGTAAGGGTTAGGCGCAATATTTATAGCCAGACAATATCTATAGCCGGACCCCAAAAAAAAAATAATATGGAGTCCGGCTATCGTGCATGTGCACATCTACAGCCGTAAAAAAATAAAGTCCGTCTAGAGCGCATGCACATATATATCACGTACCCCGGAAAAAAAAAATGGAATATGTTAGCCGTATTCGTAGCCACTCGTTAAGGTTAAGTTAAGGTAATTTTAATGTAAATTTTACAGTGAAAAAAAATAAGTTTTATTAAAATTTATTTTTAAATAATGCAGAATGATTATCTCCTATTTCAAAATAATAGTTTTGTTAATTATTGTTAAGTAGTGTTTTTTTATTATTATAAATTAATACTGTGATTTGCTGACAATGGTCTATCAGAAAAATTGTAAACATTTGAAAATTAATACTCAAAATAATTGTATATTAAACATTTAAGCAGGCTTAGTGTTTCAAAGTATGATAATCAAGACACTGTATTGATGTTATATTATATTAATTTTTCATTGGTGATTTTGGCATATTTTATTTTACAATTAGAGTAGACCTAAATCATCTGGCCTCATTAGGTGGAAGAGATTGTCTAATAACTCTACTTTCTTCTCCACACCTTCCATACCTTTTTTTTTATTACAAAACCTCATTATTAGTTTACATAAGTAAGCTGGATAATCCAGAGTCCAGATAGTCATGAAGTGAATATGTTGAGAGTCTATTGTACTGAAAATTTCATTTCATGGTTTGATATAAATAATGATAGAAAGTACTTCCTTTAAAAAAAATTCCCGTTAAGTTTAAAAAAAAATAATCTTAAAGTACACATTTCATATTATCAAAAAAAGACCATTTGTTCTACATATTACTATCATTTAAATGTTTGTTTTTTTAAAATTATTATTGCAGGCTGCAGCAAATGAGAGCGATGAAGCTATCTCTACAGATGAAGATGATTACAAACCTTATATCCCAGTGAAACAGCGCAAAAAGTTTGAGGTATTTTTATACATTAGAAACAGATAATGTTATTTCTAGAAATAGGAACTGAGGTTCACAAATTTTCAGATATTTCCTAAATTAGTGTTTTTATTATTATTATTCCAGTTGCTAAAAGTAAAAAAAGTCTTGGGCTTAGGTGGGGTCTATCCAAGATGAGGATATTCTAAAGGCAGACAGCAGTGGCAATGAAGAGGAGAGATCCATTTTAAAGAAAATTATTCTAGACAGCTCAGATAATGAAGATAGTAGAAATGCTTTTTCTGATGAAGCCACAGAGCCTGCAGAAGATTTAGGACCCTTAGCTCAAGTCAGTTTGCTAGACCAGCACAATGTTCTTAAGAAAAAAGCAGAAGGTATTTAATGTGATGTGTGGGTTATAAAAAAAGAATTTATCTTTTTTACTGAATAAGGGAATAGCTTTTTTCCATAAAAAAATCATATTATAGACCTCCATGATAATGTTTTCATCCATATACAATATTGTTATTGATATTTTTAAATTTTACAATACAGAGAAATTTTGTTGTTACGAACTTCTTAGTATTGAATTTTTTTCAATATTGTGAAAAATAAGCCTGATATAGATTTTTTACCAAATAGAAATGTCTTTAATAGCTGGTTTTAGCTGGGGAGGGAAGTCATGTTAGAAATGACATGATTAGCTGACTAGAAGCTTATAATTTACAATCATTCTGCTTAATTGTTAGGAACAGTCCATATTAGAGAAAAATTTACTAAACCAGACACAGAGTTCAGTTTAAGTTCAGCAAGCTAATACAAACGCCATCTTTCCTAAGTCAAAGGGGAAAAAATCAATAAAGTGGTTGCACACTTATTGCATTATGCTGACACAGTGATATAGAATAGTAAAAAAAAAAAAGTGTTGGATTGAAGGTCAAGAAAACAAAGCGTTATGTAAAGGTGAATGACCCCCAAATAATCAGGCTCACCAAAATTATGTTAACTAAACTGAGCAGTGTATGGGGGAGGGGGGAGGGGATTCGGCGAGCTTTAAAATTACAGATTATCATTACTAAACAAATAATGTGCTGTACATATAGTTTTATACAGTGACTGCTATTGGTAACTGTATAGCTTCAGAAAAATGTGATTGTATTGTTTAGGATAGGGACTTGATAATTCTGATGATTGTATTTTCTAAAGATGATAATTAAAAGTATATAAATGTTGATCTTTTTTTGGTTAGGACAACTATTTATCATAATTTGAGAAAGATTGTATATAAATATTTCATCAGAACTAAAAGAACAGAAACTGAGATTTCAAAATATATATGATGAATGATTTTTAGGTCCATGTACTTATTATTTATGTATTTATTTCAAAATTTCACTAAACGATATTTCTTGTTTAAAATGAAATTAAAAATATGTTTCAAAGAAATATTTTACTTATTACATTACATGCATTTAATAACACTTTGGTAAACAGTGACTTCATTGCCAGTGATATTTAAATCATTTTATACAAAGTCAACTATGCTGATTTAGAATATGTAAGTGCTTTTGTTAGATTGGCTCTATTTTATGAGATAATTAAAATTAATTAAATGATGTATGCACAGTGTATGAAAATTGTCCAGAATTGCATGGAGTAAAATAGTATTATAACAAATAGTAGTGAAACTGTTAATAGTCATGTAGAAATTTGTTCAAAAATATGTGTAATAGTGTTATAGAAGAAAACATTTTCATTTGAAAAACTAATTATGTCTAATTAATTAATTAATATGTTAATTGTCTATGGTAATGCATTAGCAAAGCGCTGTTTGCTCGACTTCTTTTTGTGTGAATCGTTGGGGCAATCGTGCTGGAGGCTCCAACTTGATAGTCAGCCATCATATGTATGTCCCATCTTCCTTGATATCTCTCTTCCATCATCCTCATATCCTGACTGAAGTCCCCAAGGTTACCTGAAAATTTGTCTAAATGACTTTGCAGGTAATGTACCTTGATGCTCATATTTGCTCCCAATGTTTCTGAAGTTAGCGAGCATATCTTGCACCACTTCTTCATTAATTCTCTGCTCTGTTATTACCTAAGAAGTTTCTGACAACTGAAACAAAACTGTTCCATGAAGAAGCTTCCAAGGTGATCGGTGAAATAAAGTTAAATTTCGATCGTTGATGAGTTTTCGAATCTGAGGACCGTAAAAAATCCCAGCTTTCAGCATCATGCTCAATCCGGAGGAATGATCTGCAAATATACTTGAAGCAATTACCAGATTTGTCCAAAGCCTTAACAAATTGTTTCATTAAGCCTAATTGGATATGAAGCGGTGGGAGAATGATCTTATTTTTTTGTCAACCAGTGGCTTGTTGGTGATATTTCTTTACCTACTGTCATGGTTTCCCTTGCAGGCCATGTCACTCTTGTCCAATGATCTTGCCTTGTCCTGCTATCCCAAAAGGCACATGAAGCATGGGTATTTTGTGTATCCTGACTGGTGCCCAAGCAAGAAGTTTACCAATTTTTAGATCAACACAAATGGACCACTGATGCTCATAATAACGGACTTTCTGCAATACTGTTTTGATATTCACATACTCTTCTTTAAATGTTGTTGAGTGAGCAATGGGAAGAGATGCATAACGGTTACCATTGTGTAACATAATAACACATTTCAAGCTTCTGATGGAACTGTCTATAAAAAAGACGCCAGTCTTTTTGAATGGTAGTTGTTACGTTAAAGAATTCACCCCCCTTTTGCACACGCACCTCCCGCCAGTAGCGAAGTGACTCATCAGTTGACCTACATCTAGAATTTACCCTCCCCTCCCCGTTTCCACCTCCACTGCCAATTTGAATTTACCCCGCCAATACGGACCCTCTCGCTCCTCATCAGTTGACCATTGTTACGTCAAGAATTCACCGCACCTTTCCCCCCCCACCCATATAACGTGTCAAACTTAACCCCTTCCATACTATTTGAAAGTTGTTTCTATCAGCTCTCGCTACCTTTGCACACGGATTATCTACTGTCCCACTCGCACCCGAGGCAGCTCTTATAAAGTGAACCGCGGAATGTGTCTAGACACAGAGGGCAGCCCACAGAGAGAGTGGGGAATTAGGCACCGCATACTTAAAGGACAGCGGGCGGCCCAGTAGACTGAGGGGGAGTTTAAGAATATATTATACTTAGAGTAGACTTGGATTGTAGACTTGTAAAATATTATCGTAGTACATTAAATCAGTGTTGTAAAGTACACGCCTAAGAGTTGTGTTGTTATATGCTAGTACCTATACCAGTGAGTTAGAGCCAAAGATTTGGTAATTAAGTTAAATTACCTGGCGAGGCCTGCTATACATAGATATATATTAAATACCTAACGCTACAGTAGTCTTGTAGTCCCATTTGGAGCAGAAGTCCAGGGATGTCATTACAGTAAACAAGATCTTCCTCTCTTGGCTGAAATATGGAAGAAGAAACTTCTTCTTTTTTCGATAAGATGTTATTTCAACTTCTGGTTTGAGAACATTTGTTTCATTGAGCCTGGACACTAAAAGCTCAGATGCTTGCTTGGACAGATTTAGGTCTCGTATCAGGTCATTGAATTCTTCTTGGCTGAATGGTTGAGATGTTGAAGAACTTCCTTCATAATCGCTTCCACTGTTTTCACCTGCCAAAAACTCCAGATCTTGCCCCTCGTCGAGTCTGATGGTGAAAGCTCTAATAATCCAATAAACACTGGTATAGGAACTTCACTGCTATGTGGAATTCAAGATCAGGATAATCCCACTTAGATTTCTTGTGGTGATTGAAGCTTTTAACATTCACAATACAAAAATAACAATCACCAAAATGGTCTTTCGGCTCTCGCCATACCATTGGTACACCGAAACTTAGACTTTTATTCTCACCATTTATCTACTGCCGTATGCTCTCCCATAAATTTTTGCAGACCTTATGGGAGCCCAAGACTTGTCTTGGTCTCCCAGCTTCACACCCAAATCAGCCGTCTTCCTGCTGCACAGAACCCGGTTATATTTCCTTCTTTGCTTTTCAATCATGTATTCTCCACAGATGTAACAGAATACATTCAGATTATTTTTGCAGCATCTTCGTGATGAACTCATGATGTCTTTAGAAAGCAGCTATAAAAAGAGAAAAATAAACCAAGTTATAACTTGGTATAGTTTTAATTAAACAACAGACACCAAACTTTTGCATTTGTTTTACACTAAGGGTACAATCATATTTTTCAAGGGTGTCCAATATCTCAGAAACTAGAGCCGATTCAGCAAAAGCAGTGGCAGTTTTGAAATCAGCACCCATGAATTGCTTAAAATTCATTCAAACATTCTTGGCAATTTGCAAAAAAAATGTTTTTTGTTGAGCTGTGTAATTTATTTTCAATACATTTATGAAACTCTAATTCAATAGGGGTATTTCAGGTGTACAAACATGCTAAATGGACTTAACTGCCTTCTTTATTGCTGCTTATGCTCATTTACATAAAATTTCACGAATAGAAAATATCTCATTAAATACAATTATAGATTAAATTAAAAACATTGTAAAAAAAATATTTTGGACAGATTTGGTGAAATTTCTTGTAAGAATTTGCTTTTATGAATGAAATGCACAAAGACAAGAGAAAAAATGCTTCCCCTCCCCTCCCTTACATTCAGTGTAACAAATTTTCAGTATAAGAAATAAATTATGAGTTCCTGTCAATTTCATTATTGTGACATTTCAGTGTATCTCTTTTTCATTCAGTCACTTATCAGTTGGAAACACTAGCTCCATGACTACATCTTTTAATTTATTCTCTCTTTATCCACTTCCGTCCCCTTTATGTTCTGTCACCACTTGAAGGTTTGAATGCTTGCATATTTTTCTGTTATTCCTTAGTCACAATTGCAAATGTGGTTTTATATGAGAATTTTAAAAATTTTAATTGTGATTTTCACTGTCATTTCTGCTTGATCCTAATCATCAATAGTAGTAGCTGGGTATTTCAGACTTCGCAGGCAGGCATATGGATTTTTTCATGGTGAATCTAATTAGGCTGTATCAAAAGAATTCATGAAATGCATGTTTTGTCTTCTCTAGCAGATTGCTAGCATTTTGATTGCCTCTTTGAGCCTTTCTGGCAAATTTTGAGGATCCTTCTCACATACTTAGAAAAATTGTTACTTTACTTCAAGTAATTTTTTTTTCTTTGATGAAAGTTTCTAAATATATTTTAATGTTAAATGTAGGTGTACATTTTTTTAAATACTGAAGTTCTGATCTCTAATTAGTCTGGTCATGTATTTAGAAATATTAAAAAATTAGGCTGTTAGACTGTTGTAAAGTGGGGGTTGGGTGGCTTTTAGGGATTTTACACACACTGTTGTGAATTACAAATTCTGCACTGACCATTTCTGCAAAAGATTGAAAATAATTTTTTTTGTCATTTAATGCATTGTTTTGAAAGTAAATGTTTTTAAGTTCTTTAAGCACTGATTTTAGAATTTACTTAAATTGTTATATTTTGTTATTTTTAGCAAGGAAAGAAACTGACAGGGAAAAAATATTAAAGGAAGAAGAAAAAATTTTAGAAAGTGTGGCAGAGAAGACGGGTAAGAGCTCAAATTATGTATAATGTTTATTGGACCAGTAATCACTTGTGAACGCTTATTAGAAACATTTTTACTGATACTTTTTATGACATTGTCTCATAGCGATTTTATTTTTAAACTGTCTTACAGGGCTCATAAAAATAGATTTTATTGCTTTTTTATTTTAATTTCTTTTAAGCTTTAATGGGTGTGGCAGAGTTGGCAAAAGGTATTGAATATACAGAACCAATCAAAACAGGGTAATATTTCATTTTCTAAATCTTTTTATTTTTAAATGTGTATTGAAATAATTTTGTTTTTATTTCATCTTGTTAAATCCTTTTTTTTTTTTACAAATAATTATTAAAAAATATTACATTTTCAGAACAATAATAATTTTAAGCTCCCTATTTTTAGAAAATATCAGCACATACCTTGGTGGCTTAATTGTAAATTTTATGAATTATTATTTGTACCTATAAATGCTCATTATTGCAAAAAATACATACATTTTCGTATCTTTAAAAAAAAAAATCAATATTGTTTAGTGTGTTTTTACTTTGAGAGATATTTCTACCCTTTAGTATGGTTATATTTTACGACTTTAAATTTATTTATTTTTTGTCAACTCCCCACAATTAGTTGTCTATTTATATATATATTTTTTTTCACAAAATTAGTTGGAGGCCTCCAAGATTTGTTCTTGCGCAGCCTGTAGTAAAATGGGAAAAACTTAGAAAAAAACATCACATTTTGGTTGAAGGTGAAGATCTTCCTCCTCCTATTAAAACATTCAAAGCTATGAAATTTCCTCAACCTATTCTTGATTTACTGAAGAAAAAAGGGATTGTTACTCCAACACCCATTCAGATTCAAGGAATACCAACAGTGTAAGCACCTTGTTCAGAATAACATTGCTTTAAGTTTTTATATTTACAAAAGATATCAAATATACTTTTACTAATTTATTTTTTTTTAAAACCTTTGAATATTATTAAAAACATATCAAATGTAATTTAAGTATCTTTTAATTTATATTTTAAAATCTTTATTACCATTAAAATAAAAAAAATATATTTTATTCCTGTTTGGATAGTCATTCATGTGATGTTCATTTTTTTTTTTATTTTTTAAATCTTTACATCAAACAGTTTTCAATATGTATCTTTTTTAGTCTGAGTGGCCGTGATATGATTGGCATAGCCTTTACAGGCTCCGGAAAAACTTTGGTCTTCACCTTACCAATCGTCATGTTCTGTTTGGAACAGGAAAAAAAGTTACCATTTATGAAAAAAGAAGGACCTTATGGTCTTATCATCTGTCCCTCTGTAAGTTTTTTGTTTATAAATTTCTTTGCTGAAGAAAAACTGTTAAAATCAGTTTATAAGTTATTTAATCATATATGTTTTATAAATAAGGTCTTTTTTAATTCTTTTTATTATTATTCTAATATTTTTTTACTATCTTGCAGCGTGAGTTAGCTAAACAGACTTTTGATATTATTAGGCAGCTGGGAGACTGTATGGCTTTTGCTGGTTTCCCAACTCTTCGTCCAGTTTTGTGTATAGGAGGCATGCCAGTTAAAGAACAGATGGATGTTGTTAATAGGTATTTTTCACTCATAACTGTTTTTTTTTTAATGTATAAATGGAAATTATGTCTTGAAAAAAAAATTAATTAGAAAGAAATTAATATTAATATTTATTTTACCAGAGGGTCACACATAATGGTTGCTACACCAGGCAGACTGATGGATATGTTAGATAAAAAGATGGTCACTCTTGATGTCTGTAGATATTTGTGCATGGATGAAGCGGATCGCATGATTGACATGGGCTTTGAAGAGGATGTCAGAACAATCTTTTCTTACTTTAAGGTAAAATTTTAGCTTGGTATGGTGCTTAAATTCTTTTAGTTTTTTAAATTTGTGGATCCTTTTTTATTTAAACATAATTGGTCACATTGTTTTATTGAAAGAACAATTTGGCAAGTTATTTGTGATATTTGTACCCAGCTGTAATTTATAATATAAATAGTGATTGGACTCATTATTGGCCCTTGTGGCCAATTGCAGTGTAATGGTATTAATTGTATCAATCAGGCATTTAACTTACATTTCACTATACTCTATGAATAGGTCCCCCATGTTCATGTTAAATTGTAATTTGAAAAGGTGATAAGTCAAAGGGTTCAAGGGATTTTTGGGTTCCTTGGAGGCATCTGTGTTAGCGTGTTGTAATAAAGATAAGTAAACTATTCTAATAAAGAATCCATGTTAAACAGACAGTGATCTGTCATAAACGTCCTCTCATACAACTGTCAATAGACCTTTAGCTCTTCACAGAACCTTTTAAACTGCCTACACCACATATTGGGTAGAAGAAACCTGAATAATCCAACCCCTGTTACTGAGGCTGCTTGATAAGAAAAATCATATACTTGTCAGTAATTGAACCTTCACTTCAGGATTGACAAGAATAGATCCTGATTCCTGAGATAGTGATCCCTTCTTTTACTGTATTTTATACCATTTATAAAGCTGGACAGTCCTCAGATGATGGAAATGATAAGAAACCTTATTAAAGGTTTGCTAGGTTACAAAATTTTAAAAACTGAGCATTAATTATGTCTGTTTTTTTTATCTGGACAGGGTCAAAGACAAACATTACTTTTTTCTGCAACTATGCCTAAAAAAATCCAGAATTTCGCTCGTAGTGCGCTGGTGAAACCTGTCACTGTAAATGTTGGTCGTGCAGGTGCTGCAAGCTTAGATATTATTCAAGAAGTTGAATATGTCAAGCAGGAGGCAAAGATGGTCTATATTTTACAATGTTTGAGGAAAACAGCTCCACCCGTAAGGTCTTATTTTGATAATATGACCCTTTTAGAATGTTTATACATTTTTTCAAGAAAAGCCTGATGTTAATATTCAACGGTTTGAAATTAGAAATTGTTGTTTTGAAAGACAGGTGATAGATAACTCACCATGATCTTAGATTATTGACATTGACATATTTAGTATGTAGAAAAAAAAAACAACATTTGTTTCAGTTATTCTTCAGATAATTAAAATAGTAGGATTAGTTTCACATTATATTTAGTAATTAGTTTTTAAATTTGGGACTAATTACAGAAATTATAAGAATCTCTAGTTATTCATAAATTTCATAAACTAACCTAATTAACATAATTATTTGGCAGCAATAGTATAATATTAAATTTTTTTTTTTTTTTTTAGAAAATATACAGATTGACATTGTTAATTTAGAGATAGGCTTTATCTAGTGGCATTTTCAGAATATATACACTGCTAGTGTACATGAGAAGAAGAATTGATACTTTTTTTTACAAATTGTGTTTATTTTTCAGGTTCTCATATTTGCCGAAAAGAAACAAGATGTGGATGCGATTCATGAATACTTGCTATTAAAAGGCGTGGAAGCTGTTGCAATACATGGTGGCAAAGGTTAGTTGATAGAACCTTCCATCTTCTTTACTTATATTCTGTTAGATTAACTGTTAAAATCAATACAGTAATGGTTATAATATCTTAATTTGTAATAGATCAAGAGGAGAGAAGCAGATCGGTTGAAGAGTTTAAAAGGGGTGAAAAGGATGTCCTGGTGGCAACAGATGTAGCCAGCAAAGGTTTGGATTTCGAAGGAATTCAACATGTAATCAACTATGACATGCCAGAGGATATTGAAAATTATGGTACAGAAATACTTACTAGCATCAAATAATGTTCATTTGAATTGTTTTTAACCTTGTTTTTTAAAAAAAAAAAAACATTTTGTGTAAGTCAGTCTCATTTTTCCTATTTCTTTTACTAGTTCACAGAATTGGCAGAACTGGCAGAAAAGGTCAGCAAGGTGTTGCTACGACATTTGTCAATAAGTCAGTTGGTGAGTTTTCAAACACATTTTCTAGGACTTTGATGATTGCTGGATGCATAACTTAGAGTAAAAAGAAAACCTAAGCAACTGAATCTTAGTTGAATTCTTCCTTTTCTATATTAACCTAAGAAAGTAATTTTGGCCTTTTAACCTGCAATTAATGGTCCTTTAATATCTCTATTAGTAAATGTCTGTCTGTCTTCATCCTCTGGTGTATACATTTGCTTGCTGCTTCATGTATTGCATTACATTTCTTACATGAAATCCAAGTTGCTTAAAGAAATTCAAGCATTTAAAAAATAATTTTTACTTTTGAACGAGTGCTTATCATTTTGCTTCTTATATTGGTGATGGAAGTTAAAAAATAGCCTATTTGTAATGCCAAAGGATTCCCTTTACAACCTATGTGGACCAATCAGAGATGATGCTAAGTGAGGACATTCTAGGGATTTAATGGCCAGCACAGTGCCCAGCTGCCTTTACTTTTCCCATTTAAAGCGGGTGGACTTAATAATGAATTTTAATGTCTTTATTACTTTAATGTCTCATTTAAAAATGTAGCTTACTTTTATTGCACCTTGAAACAAAGATAGTGGTTTGAAACAAAGATAGCTATTATTGATTGATTTAACATTTTTCCAACAGATGAATCGATACTGCTGGATTTGAAACACTTACTTAAAGAGGCTAACCAGAAAGTGCCTGCATTTTTAGCTACAATGGAATCCGAAACTGAGAAATATCTAGATATTTCAGGTATGGCCTAAAAATATTTTTTCTCTTCAAGAACTAACAAAGGATTTAATTTACAGAAAACAAAGCTCGGACCACATTGGCTCATGGAGAAATTCTCCAGGTTTAGGAATTCTACTCCTTATTTACATACTGATGATTACAGTACTACATGTACTACTATTTTTCCCCTTCCCAGTAAATGTCTGAGCTCTTGGCCCATTTTAACATGTATAATATAATTTAGATACTCACTAAATACTCACTGAAAACTTCATGTACATGTATTAAGATAACTCTATTAAAGTTATGTTATTCAGAAAAAAAAAATTATTCCTCTAGAAAGACACCTGTCTAAACACCACCACTAATCTCTGGCTAAACTTTGCTAAACTTCATTACCTGTTTAACCATTTTTGCGTAAGCTTGTTTCTATCTCATTTTTTTTTTGGGATAATATATGTATTTAATCATATTTGTATTCTTACACAATTGTTGCAGGTGAGGTGGGTTGCTCCTATTGTGGTGGTTTAGGTCACAGAATTGCAGATTGTCCTAAACTTCAGGCTATGCAGACAAAACAAGCTCAGGGAATAGGACGAAAAGACTATTTGGCTCACAACAGTGCAGACTGGTAGCAAGAGTATTCAAAATGTTCTTTTTTTAATAAACTTTAGAGGTTTTTATCCAAATGTCTTTGTTTTAAAATGTATATTTGTAATTTTATTTCCTTAAGTTAAACCAGTAACAAATTAAACAGCAGTAAAACTTCATTAAACTATGAAGCAAGTCATAAAAGATTTCTGATCAGATTTGTTGTAAAGATTTTAACTTTATAACATGGGGAAGTAAAGGTGGCTGGGGGTTGTGCTCACCGCACAACCTTTTACAAAAACATAATTCTACACTTCATATACCCTGATGGCCATTTAGGTCTAAGGGAACTTTACTTTTTTATTTGACTGTCAAACAAGTAACTTAAAAAACCTTCATAGAAAGATTTGTAGCCAAAAATGTGTTGTAGCTCTGAGAGTAGAACCGTTTTCACTTTTTTGGGGGGCACCAAGCAATGTTTGGGAGCCCTAGGCAAAGTTAAATTTGGGGACCGTTTGTAAAAACAAAGCTGTTAAGTTGCCTTTCGCTAATCTTGGTCTTCTAAAAAATGTGGTTTCTCTAATCCATTGTTTGTCATATCAGATCAGTCTCCATTACTGGAAAATGGTTGAGAAATAAAACATTCAACTTTGAGCGTTTATTGGAGTAAGACAAAATTGTTTTCAGATTAGAAGTGGGGGGCCAAGGGAGCAGACCTGTTTGCCTATCAATAAGAACTGCTTAGTCAAAGAAAAGTGTATGTTACTATTAAAGATTTAGGACCAGTAAACCTATCAGCAGAGGCATTAGATGAATAAGATTCATATCTTTTAACATGTGAAAATAACTGTTATTTAAAATAGGTTGATGTAAATTACATTTTAAATTGTTACTTTTAACATTTGATACATCTGACATAAATTGAAAAAGTATTGTAAACAGCTATATATATTATGTATATCTTGAAGCAAAATGGCATCATTGAATGGCTTGTCAGTTTTTAATTGAACTGAGTACAAAATGGTCCATGCTGGAAAAATGTAGTCCAGTACATGTTGTAACAATATGTTCAAGTAATTAAAAATTGTTTGATAGAATAGAGAAGTTGTAATGCAAACACAGTCCATAATAAGTTACCCTAAATGTCAAAGGTTTTTTTTTTCTTTAATATTTGAAAATTTGTAAGACTTACTAGTACATTTTCACCTTATGTTAATAAATGGAGTCAGCATAATGATAATGCATTAAATGTGCATCAAAAAGTGACTGAATTTTAAGGAAATTTTTAGTGATTTTAAGTCTTCCTATACAAAATGCCATACATGAAGCAAATGTTACAAATGATTCAAAGCTGTATTTTTTTTTAATTTAATGTTGCCTATGGGCTATTAAGTGACTTTTGTTATAGTCAGAAGCATGGGCTCTATAAATAATAAAATCTGAAATGGACTTTTTTAAATATGACTTACTACATTTATCAATATTTCTTTAAAAAAGTTGTATCTTTCTAGGAACAACTAGTTCTTTTCAATATTAAGTTCATAATAATTTAAAAATTCAATTTGGAGTACCTACTTAAATCTATGCCTTGAAGTACCTAAGTACATGCAATTTTCCCACATGCCATTTTTTTGGAGCTTATTTGCAGGAAACATCTTAATTTTTTTCTCCTATTCGCTAAAAGAATGGACAAAATTGTATTTCTTTATCTTAAATCAAGTCATGCAGAATAATATTTTTTTTTTTATTTTCTCATTATTATATGTGACCACTACTCTAGAACTGGGAAATTTAAAAAAAATTAAAAAGTTACACTTGCAGGGAGTTCACTGAAAAAGAATAAAAGGCCAGAGAAAAAATAAAGTATCTTCTTTATTTGTCATCAATTTTCAGATCAACAAGAAACCAAGGGTACAATGGTAACGACAAAATAAATACATTGAAATACATTAAGTTTCTCCACGATTTCAGATTCTTTCCACGCACATAATTCTTTTCATGCAATGACCAAAAATTAAGTAATTAAAAGCCATGCAAATTGTTTAAGAGTACAATTATTGTAAAGTCCTGGAATGTAAAGAATTACTTTAGACCACTTTAGGTCCCATTTCTTAATAGTTATTACAATTTTCATAAGTGCACAATGATTTTCATAGAAAATAGTCTAAAAATCTATTGTCACTATATAATAACAATATTTTTTAAAACTCTGGGTTCCAGGTCGCTGAAATTTGACCATACACAAAATGTTCTGTACCTAGCTTAAAAAAAAGTGCACTCAATTAAAGAACACATGAAATGGAAAGGAAATTTTATCACAGTTTTAATGGTGGATAACTTTTTTATGTTAAAAAAAAAACTCTGAACATAGTGATACTTAAAAATGTTAAATAATATTTCTTTTTCTAAGGCATATTAGCGCTGAATATTTCAGGGATTATGTGAGATAATAAAAGCAGTGACAAATTGACTAATATATACAAAAATATTTAAATAGATCATTTGAAATGAATTTCAATACACCATGAAGGCAGAATAGACTGTAATCCAACAAGAAATATACAAGATGTTTTTTTCTTTAAAAAAAAAAAAAATTTTTTAGGAAATACTATAAATGAACATTAAGATTTTGCACCAATGAAAATATTTCTGTAAAATTAAAACAAAATATGTTGAACAATGTATCAAAAAAAAAAATAGATGGTATGATAAGTTAAACTAGAAATAACATGTCACCAGAAAAATTCACAAAAAGAGCATTGCGCTCACTCTAAGGGCATAAAAATATAATGACTGATGTATTTAGAAGACTCTCTCAGTATAAATGTAATCAATTTTAAATGGAAAAAAAACATATACCCCCCTATCATAAAATATTCCATGAAATGATTATTGCTGCAGTATGTAAAATAGAAAATACTGCATGCAGAGCATTTATATGGATTTCAATTTAAAATTATGTGTGTTACAATAAAAGGAGAATAAATGGTAGAAAAGATGCAAGCAAATGAATAGGCATATTTAAACTAAATTATTGATACATGGCAAAAAAAACTGAACTGATAGTAAATATTAAAAAAAAAAAAAAACATGAAATGATTATAAATGCCTAAGTCAATTTAGTACTAAAGATTTTAAATCTTTGCCCAGGACAAAAAGATATACAAGAACTTATTAAAACCATAAATGATTAAAATAACAGAAGTTTTAGAAAAATCGAACAATAAATAACACCCAGAAAATAATAATCTGGACAAAACAGTGTTAATTTTGGCTTATTAAGTTAAAATTTTAAAAAATTAAGAAACATAAAAACAAGAAAATAAACACAAAACTTCATCACAGCCAATGTATCATTTATCTTACAATTTATCTTCAAGGGTGTAGCATAGATGAAACAAAAATATTAACTGCCTCATGATAAGAATAAAAGGAACCAATACTTGACTCGTATCAGCCAATCTCTATAATTCCTTATCAAATATCTCTGAGGTTTATTTCCTTGTAGTTCAAGGTGCCTCTTTAGAGAACAGGCGAGGACTATAAAACAAGTATAGGCCTTAAATTTTCACATCATTGTGAAAAGCCTCGGTCTAATGACAACACAGGAGTTGTCTAAAGAAATAATCTGATTTGGGCAGCACATACAAGTTCTTAAAGTCATGCATCTTTCTGACAATAAAGCTCTTTTAATGCTTTTAATTCTTCAATTAATGTCTTATTTTGATTTTCCAAAACTGCCACTCTGTTCTCCAAACATTTGACATATTCCTTCTTTTTCCTTCGACACTCTCTAGCTGCCTCTCTGTCAAAAAAAAGTTATATATATTTATATATATATACACTAAAAATGTATAACTCTTAAGCATAGTAATTAATAGGGAGCGACCGATATGCCTTTTTACCGATAGTCCGATACCGATATTTCCCCCAGCATTTTTACCGATACCGATATTTTCTTTTTAGGGGCTGTCCATTATTTATGTCAACAAATTTTTGGCGATTTTTACCCCCCTGTCAACAACTTGTCAAACTTCCCGAGACCCCCCTATAAAATTACGTAAACATTTGATTACCCCCTAAAAAAAGGTGGCTTCCAAAATGTTTATGTGGCAAAATTAGTAGGAATATAGTTAGTTTAATTAAAATACTGAATGTTAAGCAAGTGTGTAACACAAAACTACAAATGCTGCTTAATTTTCCTATTTATTAAGTAATTATATTAAATTTAAAAAAGTAACATTGTTGACGCCAACTTTTCTTGACCTCCCCCTCCCCCTTGTCAACAATTGTCAAAATTTTTCTTACCCCCCTCCCCCCTATTTTGTTGACGTAATTAATGGACAGCCCCTTAAGCAACAACAATGCCAAACACGTGTTATTATCGTGTTATATGACAGTATTTCAAGCCAAGTTCACATAGGCCTATTTTGTAACCCCCCCCAGATAACCATATTTTTTTAATCAACAACAATGCCAAACACGTGTCTCTCTCATGCTACAGCTAATGATGTATGTCAACCCTTGCTTACCCCCTTCCCTGTCATATTTCAAGACACTACGCCCACACGTAAGTCTTGTTTCCCCCCCCAACTTCCCATCCCAACAAAAAATACACACAGATGTTCACTAATTGTATCATTCAAGGTCATACATTAGAATTAAGAAATGCCAATCCTATTGTTTCAAGGTCATATCTCTGAGGAAGACATGACAATTTCTGTGTGCTGGGTTTTTTTTTCCTTTTTTTTATATCTTGTCTGATCTGGTTATAGAATTGGAAGTTATTTACTGATTTTTTTTCTGCAACTCTGCTGTGAAAAAAAAACAATGTATCGGCAGCCAAAAAAAACGGCCGGTCCGACAGTTAACCCATAGTGCCAATATCGGTTCGACTATCGGTCGCTCCCTACAACAATCGGCCGATCCGATATTAACCGATAGTGCCAATATCGGTCCGATACCGATAGCGATCCAATTATCGGTCGCTCCCTAGTAATTAATACACTTTTATGATTTAGTTTAAAAATCATTATCTAAGACACCTTTCGAAGTTACAAACAGAATCAATGCTATATACTAGCTCATTGTAATCTGGCATTAACACTGAACCTATCCTGAGACTCATGCTTTTGCCTTCCTTCTAAGAATTTCGTTGAAATTTGTCTTAGCTTTGTCTTTGCTTGCACTGTTATGCATGACTGGTATATTGTTTCACACAGTTTGCAGAACATATTATCTTATTTGAAGAGGAAATTGCTATTTTACTTCACAGTTACAGCAGTTGAAGTAAACAATATACTCTGACAAATATGTTCAAGTGAAGCATGCTGAGCGAGACCAAGCATATGGCAGAAGAAACATAAGTCAGAAGTTATGATAAAAAAATACACCAATAAATAATTTAATAATTTTAAAGGGTAAAAATGTACAATCTAAATCATCATGGTGATGTGCGTATTTATCTAAGGAGTAAATATTTTAGGTATAAAAAAAAATCATCTCTTGAGAATAGTTTGAAATGTTTATTCAAGAAATAATCAACATTTTGAATATTAAAACAATTGCTACAACTAGAATATGAATATTCACACTTGATTTCTGACATCAAAATCATTAGAAATGACTTCTAGTTCTTTTAAAAAAAATTCCAACATGCAATGGATTAGTTCAACTTCAATCAAATACAGATTCTTCAAAAGGAAGAAACTTCGAGAGAGGAAAGAACCTAAAAAAAGAGGATTGTCCTGCCTAAAGGAAAATGTATAGTCACCTAACATATATATTAAACTAATTAAAATTAGACTTGTGTGAAAGTATTAGATACTTCTTAAAAAAAAAAAAAAGAGATCTGAGTACTTTTTTGGCATGCTGATTAAATAATACACAAAGTTATACAAACTTAAACAAATCTTTAAACTTTATGCCAACAATTCCTTACCTATTTTTCAATAAACGAAGTTCTCTTTTTCGTGATCCTTCTTCAGACATGTGTTGAGGCGATGAAATAGGACTACCAGTCATTACAACACCTTGGGCCAGGGATCCAGGAATCTGATAAGCTTGAACATTTGTACTTCCAACTATTAAATTTGTACAAATAAATTAAAAGCTAAAAACTAAGACTTCTTTATGAAGGATAAACTAAATAATATTAGATAAAAAAAATACCTGGAATATAAAATTGCCCATCAGGTCCTTGGGCATATTGCACAATTGTTGTGCCCCCTGTGGAATTTGAAGCTGAAGTGGGACTTGCATTAGTCATAGTTAATGTCTGTAAGCCTTGAGTAGCTGGTGTAGCATCACCATGTGCAGTCAACTGTAATGTGCCACTCTGAACATCTGTGATCAAAATTTGTGCATATTAGAAGCTAAGAAAAAATTAATAAAATAGTTACTAAAAATTGGAAGCATAAAGAGGAAATAAATGCTTACATTCCTGCCCATCTTGGCTCTGGCTACTATTAGAATCATCTTCCATTTTAGTAACTGGTGAAGAAAGATCATTCAATATTTTTCTATGGGAAAAAAGATTTCAATTAAAACTAACAAGAATTTTAGTTAGGGCACTACTAATAAAAAGACTAACCTGTTTTGTTTTTATATACAATACAAACAATTTCTTTAACTCCATTTAAAATATTTTTTAATTTCTGAGTGAGCATTTTGTCTTTTATAAGCTTTTACTTAAATTCTTATTCTGTGAGTGTAAAGGTGGGTGTGTGTGTTTGCAAATAATGTAACTCAATTTAGGACCTGTATTCTTAAAGTGAAGAAGTTCAAATTTGGCACATGCTAGGAATTAGGAATTGTTTATAATTATTAGTGCATTTTAATAAAAGCGTATGTTAAAACATTTTTTGTTATTATAATTGAGTTTTCCCAATAAAAGCAAAAAGTAGACTTAAAATTACAGGGAACCATTTATATATATAAAAAAGTACGTTTGCAGGAGGTTGGAACTTTTACGTCTATTGAAATCTCCATCATTGAGTCCCCAAATGAGGATTGGGAGTTTTTTTTTATTACAATAAGAATTTTAATTAATTAGTTTTCTATTACATTTTCAGGCTTTAGTTAATTTCATTTTCAAAAGCTGAACAGACAGCCACATAACATTTATTTTAGAAATGGCCTTTGGAGTGTTGACATCTTTTCTGACCATGGGTGAATGTAATTGTAAGGAGACATGAAATTAAAAATGAAATATTCATTTAGTTGAGATAAAAATAATTTCATAATTTAATAATTATATTTTATTTACATCTGTCCTTGCATTAGAATATGATTTTATTCTTTAAACCTATAAGAAACTTTTATTTATATTTTAATCAAAATATACATGAATTAAAAATAGTACACTTTTGAAATTCTACACATATAAATTCCCCCCAGACCAAGCCTGTGCAAAGAATGGGCCTATATTTACAAAACTGTGTAGTACTTGATATCTAAGAGTAAAAAAATAAAAATAATGAACCGTTTAAGCCCAAATTACCTATAAGAGGGTCTTCTTGCTAGGATTTCTCTCCTCTTTTTAGCATCTGAGTCATCTGATGACAAGTCGTCATCAACAGTTGCAACCTGTATTTAAAAAAAAAAATGAACAAAAATTAATTTTTTAAAACCAGTTTACAATATTCATCATTTATAAAAAAAAAACAATCAATGTTTTAAAAATAATTCTGAAAAAAAAACCACCAAACTGCGTAAAAAAAAGCAGTACAAGAATCAATAAAAATGAATTTACTGAAAAAAATTCACCAATATATAATAAAAATTCCATAAATACTTTTAAACATTTTAATCAGAAATTCTTCGGAGCTGTCATTGTGTTGCACTGAAAAAGTGTTTTTGTCCAGTTTGTGTAAAATGAAACATTTAACTGACAATTTATAGTCGAATTCCAGAAAAGTGCAAGCACTGGGAAAACTTTTGCTATGATGTTAATTAAACATGCATTGCTTTATTCTGAAAAGTTCTGTTAAATTTCAGTATCTCTGAAAACTATTCCTAACCTCCATTACAGGTATTAGAGAAAATAGACAATTTACCCTAACAACTTGGATTGTCTGATAATTGCCTGCGCTGTGAATGACAGTTGGATTTGCCTGAATGACAGGCTGAACCTGTATGGCTTGGTTAGGAATGCTCACATGGACCACTGAAATGCCCTGGGTGCCATTTTCAATGTCAGCTGTTCCAGGACCATTTCCTGCTGACATGTCTGAGAAAAAGAAAAGAGGATGATCAGAATGACATTGCTTATACTTTTGCTTACTGTATTGTTTTCCACTTTCCCCTTCCAACAAATGACATGTCAAAAGGTTCTTCAATAATTTTTTGATGTTGTGAGGAAATGCCAACCATAAATTGTCAATCAATTATTTCAAATTAAAATTACAGTATTTGGCATTTCACAAAAATACAAGAGATTTACTTTGAAACTTAGCATAACACTAACAAATAAGAGAAATAAAAATCATTTAATCTCCATTGTCTTATCAATGACAAATAATTATTTCTACATGTCAACTTGCATGAAGTTTTTAAAATTAACAAAACTCATTAGCTGAAAAAAATTTTAATAAAATTTGTACTTACTAATTCTATAAATGAACAAATTCCAAGGTAATTTATGAAATATTATCTAATACTTGGAAATACAATCAAGCTTTAGATTGAGACCATGATTTGTTGGGGTAAAGCGCCCATGGAAAATACTTTTCCATGGGTAATATTACTTGTTCCTAACCCTAAATTTTACATAATAAATAAAGAAATTTCCATTTGATATTTTTAATAAATATAATCAAATTAATTTATTTAGCAGGTCGAATTTCACTGGACCATTGATATCGGTTGGTTAACTAGAATCTTTTAGTGCAGGGTTCACAAGGACTTATCTTTGCTTAGTTTTTTTTTAAAAGGGATTTTGCAGAAATGTAACACAGCTTTAATATTTAAAAGCTCGCCCTGCTATGACTTTTGTTGGGTGGTGCTTTTGACAAATATTTTCCTTATACCTCATTTCAAACATTATTTAAGTGTTAAATTTGTTTTTTTTTAATAGGCCTTTTTGATAGTACAGTTATTATAGTCAACATGTGATCATTGATGTTTTCTGTTTCAGGAGTGAGCCATCCGTGAGCCATGAAAATATCAATTCAATTTAAATCTAGTACCTAGCATTTCTATGGCAAATATTATCAGCAGACCTTTGACTCTGGTATAGGTTTGTAGTTTTTTATTTTATTAAACAGGAGGGAGAAGGCATAGGGGATTTTAATATTGTTTGTAATATATTAAGTAGACGAAAGGTTGATCAAAACTTTTGAAACTGTGCCACAGTGGGGTCTTAAGATTGTCAGAGGTTGATCTATGAGCAGAAAGATGTAAAGATTATATGAAATAATACACACTAAATATAAAATTACTAAAGTGAAAAAAAAAAGCTAAGAAGAGCAGAGTGTGGGCCACATTTTGCATATCTCTGAACTTAGGCCATAGTTAACTGTGTCATTCGTTGATTAAAAAAATTAAGCTAAAATTATTCACTTTTATTTAACTGAAATTGAGACTGGTGAGAGTGATATATATGGATTCTGATTAAGATGAAAATAAAAGAATCTGTTCTCTAAATTGTGGTTGAATATCTTTCAGCTAAAATAGTTAAAGAGATGACTTCTTCTAAAACAACATAGAATCTTCTTTCATAGAATTTAAAAAAAAAAAGACATATAATCTATTCCAAACAGACTGATGCAGTGTAACTGGTTTTTGACCAAATTCACTTGAAGTTAATCATATTGCTCATAAATAGCCTGAAGGGGGGGGGGGGGAATATTTTTATAATTTTGATAAAATTTCATAATTTTCTAAGATCAGGTTTTTAATGTAAAATTACAGATTAGAGCAAGCTTTACGAGTACTCAGATGTTTCGGAACTATAACCAGACATCTCCAAAACAAAAGAAATGTCCTGAATCATTGATGATTAAAGAAACTGAAGTATAGTGGCCACCATATTTATCAGACTCAGATTTGAGATGTGATTCAATAATGTGTAACTGTATATGTTGTGGTTATCTCAGAAAAAAACAAAATGTTGTACTAACAATACTAAAAAATAAGATCAATCATATGTATGCACTATATTGTCTATATTGTCATATGATTTTGGTAATTCTTTGATTTTTAAAAGAAAAATCCTAATATTATTATTATCACATATTATTAGTCTTTTAGAAACATGAGCCACTTGTAATAACTAATATCATCTGAATATCCATTAGAATTCCTTTAGCACTGTTTTTTTTTTAAGAATTTAAATCATTGCAGTTTTGTTGTTTGACTCAGCCAGTCCAGGCTATGGATTTACTATAGTTTACACTTTCAAAAACAACAACTCGGTCTTGAGACTTGACTCTACTGGTCGTTTTAATACGTATATTAAAAATCGACACAAAGGAGTATTTAACTGAATATCATTAAAAAGTATAAGAGGATTATAAAAGATATAACTAACCTCAAATGTTGGTACATAATAATTGTTTACTAGTTTTTAGTTTATTAGATTTTATTAGAATTAAAACCGAAAATAGGGCACTGTCTGAATCGGACCAACCTCGAGCTGTCGTCGCTCCAGTTGATAACGTTCATCGTGATTAATTTTGTTCTCAAAAAATCCAATAAATACAAATAATCTGAATTAAGTTGCATGGATGTATTCCAGGACTATCACCATGCTTGAATGTTGTGATTCGTCAATGAGTTCTTACCAATTACGTACTTTTCGTCACCAACTTTGCTGCAATCGGAGTGGATAAATTTGTAGAATACGTAGTCGCCACGTCAAAATACACCATCAGCGTCACAGGCCAAAATTACAAGGCCGTTCTACTTTACAGATGTTCCCATATTCCTACGCTGAACTATTTTGATTGGTCAATTATTAACGAATGACGTCAATAAAATCACTGCTGACGCTTGCAAACTAAAAATAGATAATATAAATGTAGGTTGTATAATGTTAAGTCACTTTTAGTGAAATAATTATAAAATATTTAACCATAACATAATTATTAGATATTAAAGAATACTACGTTCAATATACGAATGTAAGATTAATAAAAGATATTCTAAATATAATAGACCTATATTTTTATATGGATGTTTATTTTTAGTTATCCATTTCAAGGACTTTCCATAGAACTTAAAGCAGTAAACTAATGCTCGCCATTATATATTGCGTTATACAAAATAAAACTTAATTTTTCATTTGAGTTTAAAATAAGACATAAACTTATTAATTGACATATGAATATTCAAAAATAAATGTTAATACAGTGTGATTCACGTAAAGAGCCCATGTCGCCTATCTATTTATTTTTGGTCCTCTCTAATCCCTTCTGAAAATTACTTTATGTTCAAAACTTGTCATTTTTTAACACTTGTGTGATTATTTTTTTTTAGGCTTCATCAACTTACACTTCTGTATGTGTTGGCGATATAATATTAGGTCTTTCTCATCATAATTGAGCTCACATTTTACACAACTATTATGAGCATTTTTTTTTTAAATGTTCATATATAAGCCTAAACATTATATATCTTATAGCTTACTTCTTTTAAATGATAGTCAAGGTAAATGGTCAACAAAAGAAAATATTTAAAAATGACATTAATAAAAGCTCTTATGCTTTTTTTCAGAAAACATATAATTATTATTACAATCGCGTAAGTCTGTTTAATAAGATATTCAACACCATTAGGCTATAGCCTATTCAATAATGTTCAATAGTGTTGTTGTTGGTTTTTTAATGCTAGTATTGAGTATCAGCCTTTCAAGTCACATTGTCTGCAAAACCTGTTTACCCCAAATCAAAGGCAATGCAAAAGGGGAAAAAACCCAAATCAGTTTTGCGGCACTTAAGACACCATTGAGTGTGTGACGAGGTGGTAGACAGGATAATAGTCTGGAAAGTCGCGCGGGGGTGTGGGGTAGAGAGAGAAGGCGTGTCCTCTCCCAGAAAATTATTCCAATGCGGCAATATATCTATGTAATGTAATGTACACACAGCAGCGGTGGGCAATGTTTCAGGCCTGACTTACAAGTCCTTTTTCTTTAATTAGTTTAACTTTTTCCAGCATAGGTGGTGTCACTTTCAGATTCCTCCACAAGGTACCACCGACGCAAGTTATATCAACTGCTTTTCAAAATTTCAAATTTTATATAGAAAATTAGACAAATGTAGAAAAATAACATTTCAATTTGAGTTTTTCTTCCATTTAAAGTGTCGGGTAAATAACACCACGGTCTCGCGTCAATATATGTGTTTTTTGTTTTTTTTTAACATCTAAAAAAAAAACTTTATTTTTTGTATCGAAATTCTCTTCTCAAAGTGCACTCCTATCCCAGGCCCTTCTTTTCATAGTATGAAGACTGCAGTAAAGTGCAAAGCGTTTGTACAGCGACTTAAACACCCCAATGTGGTTCAAACGTTCTATTCTAAAGAGTAAACTGGTATTGATTCAACTTGTAATGTTTCACTATGTTACATCTATAGTTAGATAAATGTAAAATCAGGTGCAACTCAACTTATTGACGAAAAAATAATCTAGATTTTCACGGCCCCACCCCACCCCAATACCGTTTCTTTTATGAAGAAAATTAATTGTGCGAATCATTTGTTTCGTAATACATGTATTTTATAATATAGACCTACTGGTAGCCCAATGGCCTCAAAATGTGAATTCTTTCAGCAGCACAACCAGGCCCGTAGCCAGGTCAAAGTAAGCAGGGGGCACCAATACCCAGCAAGGGGGTACTTTCTCATTTTAGTTACTTTTTCTTTATTTTTTCCTCTTTTTCTTCTTTTTAAGTGGGGGGGGCACTCCACACATAGCGGGGGTGGGGGGCACGCCCCCCCCCAGTGCCCCCTTGGCTACGGGGCTGAGCACAACGATGTCTTCTTTACGAATTATTGAACTGACCGGCGCCCATCCTTTTATATCTATGAAAGTATAGCCGTTCTTATAGATAGGAAAACTGGGAAAATACATGCCTTTCTGAAGGACACCCCTCCCTTGTTTTTCCTAGTATTCATTGCAATTAAATTTGATTCTAAGATTGCCCGGATAGGTATTTTCGCATGCAGCTTCCAAATTGCAGTGGCGTACCTAAGGATTTCGGGGCTCGGGGCACTTGGCCTCTTTAGCCCCCCCCCCCAGCGCATTTAGACATTCGGCATCATGACATGAGATAATGTACTTAATATTTAGTGTAAAAAAATTTGTGGGAGCGCCCCTCAAGCTGGGGCCCAGGGGGACTTTCGAATTTGGACTCCCCCTCCCCTAGTTACGCCACTGCAAATTGCCTATATATAGAATTCCTCTAAATACATAAGGACGGCTAAGGCTATAAAGATGAGATGCTATCTTTTGAACTTGCATCGAACCTTAATAGCACAAATGGGGGACTATTGCAGTAGGCTACACATTGTACATTTCCACCACATGAACGTGGAACATACTAGCAGGAGCAGCGTATCCAGTATATGGTTTCAGATATCCCGAATCCCGATGAAAGTGGATCATCCATTAACATCACATAAAAAAATGTTCTTAATCACTTTTCCGAGCGCACATAAATACAAAATAAAAACATAAAATAAACTAAAACTTTTCTTTTTAATGGAATCGATTTTTTTAACGAAAGTGATAATGTGAAATAATAATAACAATGACCTTCATCCCCATTACATTTCAGGATTAATAAAAAAAAACAACATAACAAATAGATAAAAAGTGAAATTCTCAACAAAATATAGGCCATAGCCAGTAACATCGTCAAAAAGTGTGTGTGTGTGTGTAGGGGTGCATTCTGCAAAAATATTTCAGGTATCCTAATAAAATAATGATTCTCCCTGTCGAATGTCGCCAAAATACAGATCTTTATATCTATGGATCCAACTATGCGCCCAGCCCCTCATTTGATGACGTCATTTGCCTTACCTTATTTCACCAAAATTTAAATCAAACTTGATGTATTATGTCAGGTTATCAATTGGTTAATTTTCTTCTGCTTGGTCGTAATGTGGAACAAAAAAAAAGGCAACCGCCTAAGCTGCAGCCCCGTAGCCAAGGGGGGGGGCACTGGGGGCCGTGCCCCCCCCCTCCCGCTTGGTGTGGAGTGCCCCCCCCCCCCGCTTAAAGAAGAAGAAAAAGAGGAAAAAATAAAGAAAAAGTAACTAAAATGAGAAGGTGCCCCCTTGCTGGGTATTGGTGCCTCCCTGCTTAGTTTGACCTGGCTACGGGCCTGCTAAACTGCCCGCCTCCATCTACTGCTACAGATCAACCAACATGTAGCAGTGGACCCGGGCTGTTACTAAGTGGAGTAATCTATGATTAGATTTGGGGTGGGGAAAGGGGGGATTTGGTGAGATTGCAAGGAATCGAAATATATCAGCTGGCGACAATCCAAATTGGGCCTTTAGTGGTGGCAATAATGGCTATCGTCCAAGGATTCACGCTTTATGTAGTAAGACATTTAGCCCACATTTACGGCTAGCGGCACTGCACACGAAATTTGCCTCTTGTACTGTAGCGTACTTATTAGACAGTTACTGTAACATGTTATGTACGGCTATATATAAAATGCTAAGTTAAGTAGAGATATAGTGAAGTTAGTCAAAAGATTCTATACAAATTTTCCAGGCCAATCGCCTGATGCGGCCTACTAAGTTGACCTGTAAAAACATAAAGGGTAAAGAATGCTTCAGTAACTGCTAGTATTGCACATTTGTGTGGAAAATAATAATTATTATGTACATGTATATATATGGAAATATCTTGTGTTTTTTAAAGGTATGTTATTTTTTTGCAAAGGGCCATAAAAAGCATTAAAAGATTTTGATTGGGATAACCTTTAGAATGAACACTACAGAAAGTTCTCGTCCCGATAGTGCTTCAGAGCCTTCAGGCAGCAGTTGGACTGGTTGGTCATGAAAGTATCATGGATGTATCACAAAAGACAACTTCAAGATAACACTAGGCTGGGGTTCCGCTAACTGATCGCTATAAATAGATAAATAGATAAATATAGCTACCAACAACAGAAAAATGTATATCATGGTTTCATATGGATCATGTTAATGAGGGCTAGTTTTATTTTTGCATTTCTGTGTATGATTTTTAAAAAAGATGGATTGCGTTTCTAGAAATTCAGATCTGAGTTCCGGTTGAGAAATACACAACAGCTAAACATGTCTGAGTGTAAGTCTGATGATGCGATTTCACACGATAAATGGGTTCCATTTAAAGACAGACCAGAATGGAAAGATGTGAAACCTGTTCCCCAAGATGATGGTCCCGATCCAGTGGTTCAAATAGCCTATACTGATCGATGTAATTTTTTTTCTAAGCTTAGAATTTTAAGTACAAGTCAAATGAGTCAAATGTAAACTGGTATACCAAACACTAAACATTATTGTGATATATTAAAATATATTATAACCATGGCTTATTATGGCCTCTTTTCATAAAGCAAATGCTTTGATATAAGACAAACGATTCAGATACAGCCATTATTCTTACAGTTAAACATTTTATCGTCCAATTAAAGTGGTTTTGGGGCTCAGTGAGGTTGCCATTTTTCATTTACCTATGTCATGTCATACTATCTGCTGATCTAGCATTTGTCTCATTTGTATCATGATATGCATTTGGCTTAGAATTTTCAGTTTGCTCATATATTTAATTGTTGTACCCCAATTTGACATTAAGCTTGTTTAAGGCAATTTAAGCATAACTTTAAACTGCTATAGGCTATTGGCACTTTGAAGCACAACCTGGTAAATAGGCCTAGGCAACTTGTGATGACTTGTATGTATATTAATTATTATCCATTACTCTTAGCCTCTTAGGGCAAATTAGGCACTTGAGTGACTTAATCATATTAGTTTCATTACATTATATATTGATGGTATCATATAAAAAAAATATACAATATTTTTTATTTTGTTGCATTTAAAGATTAGTTTGTATGTATTCTTACAATAAAGCTCATAGATACTATACAGGCATTTATAGAATCTAACTTTTAGGAAACATTACTGATATTTTCTTCTTAATCTCAACCAGTTTTTAGAAATTGGAAACACACATATTTATAGTCTGGGGACGGAACAACTGCTGAAATTTATGTATCAGACTTTTTAGACCAGTGGAAATGATGTTGAATGCTTGTTGTACTGTATTAAAATGTTTTCTTTTAAACATTAAATTCACTTTGTTAATGTTTAGTTGTAGCTCTAAGTTTGAACTAACATTAAATAGAAGCTTAAACAAGTTCAACAGCTGGATACTTTGCTAAAAACTCACTTGTAAATTTACTTAACTTATATAAAAACATTTAATCATGTTTGATAAATTGTTTAATGGGCCTTTTTCGCTACTGCTTCATAACACTTTATTAGATAGTAAAAATTATAATAAAAAAAATTCTTTACAGTTCGAGAAGTTTATGATTATTTTCGGGCTGTTGTTGCTGTTGATGAAAAATCTGAAAGGGCACTGAGCTTGACTAAAGAAGCAGCAGAGCTTAACCCGGCAAATTATTCTGTTTGGTAAATTACAATTATTTAACATTTACTTAGATTTATGATTAATATTTGTTATTTTACTTAAAAGTACATTTGAAAAATCACTGGCTGTAATTTAAATTGAGAGTTTTAATCATAATAGGAACTACCGCCGAAATATATTGCAAGACCTGAATAAAGATCTTAGGGAAGAACTAAAATACATATCTCAAGTCATTGAGGATAATCCCAAAAATTATCAAGTCTGGTAAGTCATTTTGTTTTTCTTAAAACCTTCCTGTATTTTTATTTAGCTTGCTATAATTGTTTCTTTTTTATTCCCTTTTTTAAATATATTTTTTAATTTAGGCATCATCGTCGTGTGATTGTGGAATGGTTAGAGGATGTGAAAGATGAGCTTAAGTTCACAGAAAAAATTCTTCAAGAAGATGCAAAAAATTATCATGCTTGGCAGCACAGGTGTGTTGACACTTTGGGTCTCTCATTTATATTATTAATTTTATCACGATGATTTTTTACATAAAATAAACCCCAAATTGTTGGAGATTAATAAAAATATGTTTTTTTTTAGGGTGTGAAATTTCAAAGCATTTACAGCTTTTAAAATCCACTTTCAGATGGAATACTTTTATAGATGTAAAAAAAAAGCAAAAAGCAACTAATTATATATTTATTATTAATAAATCTTTACAGTAAATTTTCAGTACATTTTTTTCAACATTAAACTTTGTGAAACCTTTGGTATTCATGTAGTACTACTGACTCATTTATTCCTTTTAGTTGTCCATTTGAGCTTACATTTTAGTTTAGCAGGTTTATCAATCACTTGTTTCCAAAAAATATGTTAATAAAGTTGTAAAGCAAGATTGTTTATGAGAGTCTTAAATAATTATTAAAGAAATCTTTTGATATATAAAAAGTATTTAATTAATAAATTATATTATTCTTAAAAAAGTAAAAATCTCTCAAATGAGTATTTTTCCCAGACTTGCGTCCTTTATTGTATCCAAATTGTTTTTTATCTAGAGTCAATAATTATTAATGTTTTATAAAGATTGTGAATGCCGACAAATTATTCTGTATTTTTTTTCTTTAAGTGATTATTAAATTCTCTGTAAATTAGGCAGTGGTGTATTCAACAGTACTCCTTGTGGGATAAGGAATTAGATTATGTGGACAAACTCCTGAAAGAAGATCTTCGTAATAACTCTGCCTGGAACCAGAGACACTTTGTCATAAAAAACACAACTGGATACACTGATGAAATTATCAAAAGAGAATTAAAGTAAGTTGTAAATGAGACCATTCATTTTAAAATAATAAAAGCGGTGTAGTAATCACTTCCAGTCCAAATTTTTTTCTACCTTTATAATACACGTAATACCTTTTCCATTTGTTCATTTCTTGTTATTTGATACTTTTGTTTAGTGTCACAAAGAAAAAAATATTTTTATCTACAACTTTTATATACAGTAATCCATTATTCTACTTACTCTACTGTACACTAATATGCCACTTTATAGTAACACATAGTTTCATCTATCAATGGTAACATACTTTTATTAATATTCACATAAAATTTTTTTCTTTTAATCTTTAGGTATTCTCAGGATTTTATCAGAAAAGCACCCAACAATGAAAGTGCTTGGAATTATATGAAAGGGTAAATCTTATTTTCTCATAAAAAGTTTTATTGAATGGATAACTATACATGTAGTTGGAATCTTTTTCAATCAGAATATAAACAGTTGTTTGAACTATAATACATTCTAAAGAGAGGATAATTTGGATCTCATTCCTACATTAAAATGATGTTATATTTCAGAAGATATAAAAATTGGGTTTGACAATTAAAAGGATTAAAAATATACACATTGCCATGTTTTTAATGAATTATGTTAAATAAGTTAGCTGATAAAGTGCTACCAATTAATAATGTATTTGCAGTCTGGAACTGAAATGCACTAAATAAATACAGTATATTTATTTAATCTGGGTGCACAAAAATGTTACATATGCTATTTTTTGGCTGAATTTTAAAAAAAAAGCTGTTAATGTTGGCTGCATTTCACTATTCATTATTTGTGCAAAAAAAAAAAAAAGTAAAATAATATGAACTTGAGATTACTACCATGATGCTTTATACAGTACAAAGCAATTTATTTTTTATTTGGGTCATGGATTGCTTTGGCTAATAATTAATATGATTAAAATGCATTCAGCTTTAAAGAACTGTTGAAATATTTTTTTAAATTTAACAAATGATCTATTACAGTGTTCTACAGGATCACAAAATGTTTGATTACCCTAGCATATTAGAATTTTGTCATGAGTTGTATGCTAAACAAATAAGATCACCTTTTCTTATTGCTTGCATGATTGATTGCTATGAGGAAATGCTGGAGTTGGGTAAGCCTAAGAAAGAAGAAAGTCTTCAGAAAGCAACACAGGTATATGTTATATTTAATTAATTATTGCATCTAGTTTGCTTTATGAAATATCTGATTGTAAAGTTGGCTGAATTTATTTGACACAAAATACTTCCTTTTCAATATTTTACAGTTGTGTAATGAATTGGCCGAAGAACACGATACTTTGCGTAGAGAGTACTGGCAGTATTTGGCTCGATCTCTGGCTTCAAAATATGGTTCAGATGTTTCTGGTGATTTATAGTTGCTTAAAAGAACAATATCAGGAGTGCTGCAGAAAGTTGTGATAAGTACTAGCAGAAATATCTATTTTCGTGTTCTGTCCTTCATAAGGTGCTATCACTTACCTTCTCATTCCCTGCATGGGTTATTCTGTATAGTATAAATATTAATGCTCCTAATTCTTTCATGATTATGAAGATAAATTCCTTCATATCAAAATCAATAATTCCATTTTGTAAAATTCAAATAAAATAAGAATAATGGTAGAAATTCATTGTTAATAATTGTCTATAGGGGAAGTAGTATTTATTTATTTATAAGTCTTGATGGATTAAAAAAAAAGTTGGCTTTTATAATACATTTCTTTTGTAGTTTTCTTTTTACAAAAAGATCAGCATTAAATTTAATGAATAATTTGATGTGCCAAAGTTTTGTAAAGAAAAGTGTGTTTGAAATAAAACATTTTTTGAACTTCACACTTGCTTATAAAATGTAATAGCATAGTGTTAAAACATATCTGATCTTGATTCAAATTACTTTCTTTTTTTTAATATACCCTTTCTTTAATTTATTTTTTTGCCACCTGCTCTGAAGTTCTTTGATGTATTTAGAATTTTTCAGTCAACATTTAGTTGAAAATATTATTTGGTGCAGCCCAGTAGTGACAATTGTGCAATAAAATATTCATGTAATAGAAGTGTGCATTATTTTTCATTTGGTTCCATCTTTTTCTTCTGTAAATCCTACCTTTTTTTTTTTTTGTTAGTCCATAGAAGTATTGTCCACAATAATACTTCAAATAGTTTGATCTGATGTAGGCATCATCTTGTAGATTAAATCTGAAATAGTGTTCATGCAGGTGTTTCAATTAATTGTCCCAGAATTTTCTTTCATTTAACTTAGTCATTAATACTCAAAGCCTAGTTTTTTTTTTTACTACTGTCCATGTATTCTTTTAATTTAATTTTTTTTGTTTAATCACGTTAAAGATTTATTTAGTCATAATAATTACTTGAATATTGCAATAATACATGAATCATATAAACATATATTAAGGATAAAGTCTAAAGTTTAGTTTGATAAGACAAAGAAATCTTGTTTTTTTTAAAAAATGTTTTTGTTTCTTTGAAATTCATATATATTGTATTTTACATTTAGTTAAAGAAGTTTTCTTTACCTAAAATATGAGCGTTTTAATGATCAACTGTTTTTATAAAATTCATTTTATGTGCATTCTTTTCGAACAAAGCTTGTTTTGAATTTAATATTGAATACTTGCATTAGTGCTTCAGTGACAGTGAGATATTTAAGAGCTGTTTATAAGTGTGATCCCAATAAACAATGAAATTATAATTGAGCTATTTCTTTTATAATTTTTGTAGAAAGTGTTGCATGGATAGAATGAAAATTCTGATGAATTAAGGCAATTTTTCATTAATTTTGCACCAATATGCAACAAAAACTAATGCTCTATAAGACATTTTAAAGGAAACATAGGAAAAAAAGCATTGTAATACAGTGGAACCTCAGGTTACGAACTCCCCTTGTCACGAGTAAGTTTGAAAAATTTTGTCTCAGGTATCAAACATTTCCTCTTGTTACAAAGGCCAGAGAGAGCAAGGTTTAATGCTGTAAACTATTGCATACAGTACCAATGAAAGACACACAATACAGCTAAGGACTTAAAAGGAGATGTCATCTAAAAAGCCAGTGACCTTTTCAATTGCCTAAGAATTTATTTTTACAACGTTTTTCTTCACTTCTTGTCTGATTGTTTGTCCACGAATTTTAGCAATCCAATTTTAGACCACTTTCCGATAAGCTATAATTCTGATACTTTCATTATAACTCAGAACTCGATGACAATGCAATATTCTTACTATTTCATTATGATTTGATGAGTTTCTTAATAAATAAAATTAAATATGTACGGCGAATAGGTCACAGCCTTGTCTAAATCAAGGGAAATTATTGGTGCTATACTCTACTGCGCCTGAACAACACGTGTGACGTCAGAGCTCTCCGATATGTTCTTGAGATAAGACCACTTCCAGACCAAAAAAAAAAAATTAACGGCCAAAATTTATTTTAAAAGTGAACGCAGCGCAATAAAATCAAATGTGTCGAAAAATTATTTAAAGTGAAAGAGTTCAAAATTTATATTCTCTCTCTGTTTATAAACATGATACTCGAATACGTTTCACTACTTTCTTTGATTTTATAATGTGTCATAGTGCGGTTGTGTAGGTTAGGCGCACAATTGTGTATGTTTGCGTGGTGAGGTCAAGTGAGAGGTCACGAGGTCATGTTGATTGAGTCAGCAGGATTTCTCTCGCCTTTCAAAAAAGAGAGATCGAGACGGGTCTTTAAGAGCATAACGCGTCATACTTGTAGTTTAATGCTACACTTAGCCTCTCATACTCAAATGCCAAACATCATAAACTAAAAAGTAGAAAATAAAACTTATATTATAAAAAAATATTTTATAAAAAACGTTTTTCTTGCGTACTAAAAAGCAGAAAAAAACGTTGGGCGCATGAACACAAACATCCAGACCTTTCTAACATACTTTAATTTCTATAAATGAAAACCTGTTTAATATATTGATTCAATTGACTTTACAAGTATTAAATTCTATAGCATGAGTTTAGGTTATTAGGCACTAGAATTAATTTACATACTCATATGCCATTTTTTATCGACTTTCAATAGATGATCTGCAATATCGTGATATTTCGTAAACCTTCTGTAATAATTCTTTTGGGATTTAATTGTTAACATTTGATGATTCTGATACTGTAATACAAACATTCACATAATATAAAATTCATGTGCCCAACGTTTTTTGTTTTATAAAAATTAGAAGCTCTTATAAAGTCTATTACCATGTGACCAATTTATTCAGAAATTTTTTCAGGCCATAGAAAAATTATTTTTCTGCTTTTTAGTACACAAGAATAACGTTTTTTATAAAATATTTTTTATAATGTAATTTTTATTACTTTACTAAATGAAGCACCATGAGCTACAGTAGTCCTCATTTCATTTAATAGGTTGTTTTCTTTTTCTGTATTAAATACGGGAAGAATACAAAATTTTTTTTTTATTTTGTCAGGATAACAACTGAATGTTAATAATAAAAACTATACTTTCCATCTATTCCATTGACTGCTATGTTTCTGGTTGTGATCATTTCAGGTATTGAACTGAGTTCTGGAATAAAATAAGTTCATTACCCAAGGTACCATAGTAAGAATGATAAAATACTTTTGATTGAAATATTACAATATATCTTACTTGATGGTTTTTTTTTTAATTTACAAAGTACTGAGTAATTTTTTTTTACAAAAATAAAGTGCTAGCTGAAATTTATTCTTCAAATGCAAACTTTCTGTTCATGGTTTAAGACTATCTGATTTTCTTTTTAAAAAAAAAAACTCTCATGAAATGTTTAAGTTCTACTGGCACAGTTGTTCTCAAAGTGATAGTTGCAGACAAACTTCATGTGTGTTGCAACAAAATTTAAAATTAAAGATTGAGAATCTATATATGCATAATATAATTATTTCTATAAGTTTGTAAATTTACAAAATGAAAGGGGGAAATCTATATTTGCTACAAATGGCGGTTTTCTGTCTTTAATCTTAAGTTTTTCTTTGCGGAGGTGGGTCACAAAAACAAAACTGTATTTTGTGGTGGATTGCAAGACCAAAACTTTATCGGCTTAAGAACAACCGCTCTAGAATAACAGTTCATTTATCTCCATACCTTTAGTGCACTTACACAAAACATAGAATAGATAACTTATCAATGCTGAAAAATAATTGCTTTCTTCCCACTTTCTACATAAAAATCACATACAAATCAGTGTAAATTGTTGATTTTTGTTTTTATTAAAGACTGATTTCAATAATGTGTTACAATATCTAGGCAGTTTTCATAGTAATATGACTAGTGTATTCTTTAAATGTCTTTTATACGGATAGTTTTACTTACATAAATGAATATTGGTAACATTTTACCATTTGCCCATTAACAACAATAGTAAGTTTTAATGGCTCAAAGCTATAAACTGGTTTACAAATTCAACCATAAGCACAGAGATCATCTGTTGCATTTTATAATAAGTATTTGTAAATATCTTCATGTTCTTAAACAATAGTTGACTGTAAAAAAGGATAATTAAAAAAAAATGTTTTACACATCAAGTGATCATTGCACAAAAAGTCAGAATTATTTGGACTTTTTGGTACAAGGCATCTAGAACCAGTGCTTTTTTTCTGGCGGAATGCACCGGAACATTCAATAATGTACTGTTTACTGCACTATATTTTCTTTATGACATGACAGACATAAATAGGAGTTCCAGTAATTTTTTTTTTTTTTTTAGAAAAAGTACACTGTCTAGAACCAAAATACAAATTGACTATGGTTTCAAACTATGTAATCATAATGAATGAAGGTAAGGCACATTTTTTTTGTTTGTGTTAAAGTACAAAAAAATAAAATATAAGTATAAAAGATAGAAACAGTTAGTACAGTAAATACTGGAAATCAAAACCGAGTTAAATCTCTCATCTGTTAATACATATAGATCTTTCAAAAGAAATGCTAGATTGCCACAAATTCTACCAGTACCAGGTGTCTGAAGTTTTCAATTAGGATTAATACTGCTATGAGATACCTCTTCAGATTAATACTGCTATGAGATACCTCTTCAAAGTTTTGCATGAAATGAGTAAAGCATGTTCACTGACTAGATTATATTTTGTAAAAAAAATAATTATTATTTTAGAATGACTACACATTTCTTTCTAAGACATTCCCTGTAGCTAATCTAATAATAGGTTCTAGAAAAAGCATTTTGTTTTAACATTTTTGAAACATCAGAAAAGTAATGAGTAAAAAATGAAAAATTATTCTTTAGATTTTCTATGTAGATTTTGAACAAGCATCATTGTGAGTTCATGCATTTAATGAGAAGATTCAATGAATCAACATGCATCAAATAAAGAATTTTCTGTGACCTAGTAAAATTTAAATAGGATTTTTTGATAATTTGAAGAGTTGAAAAATGTAAAAAATGGCAATAAAAACAGATATACAGTAAGTATGGAAAAAATCAGTTTAAATTAAACACCAATAAGTATTAAAAACCAAATATTCTCATCATGTGTTCATTTTTTTTTTTTACTATTATGACTACAATTACAATATTACTTTAACCAGCAAAAAAAATTATTACCATTAATACATTGTAATACATTGCAGTTTATCAAACATTTTATTCAATAGGAAAAAAAACAGACTGCATGAATTAAAAAAAAAAAATCACAGCTTTCACCGTCAGATGCCCAACAGTCACCAGTTTAGTGTAAAAATATAATGCAGGCACTTGTATGACAAACTCTGTACAGAATTAATAAATGCATAACATTAACTTTACAGAACAAATAAAAAACTGTTCATAGCCTCCCTTCTTAAAGTGGCAAGTGGTCTAGCTCTAAAGCCTTGTTTTTTTTTACAAATAGGAATATGTGGTTTAATGTACAGTGGTGTGCCACTAATAGCAGTCATTCATATAAAACAGCCGTTCTTGTTCAGTTTTACATATGAAGATAAACAAAATTCTAATTAACTTATATAGAGAAACTAGCTCAAAAGATTTTTCAATGGGTCTTAAATAAAACTTCTCATTAAAAAAAATAACCTAATTTACAGTATGTTACTGATGTAATCAAATCAACAAAGGAAATATTTTCTAAAAATAACTTTTTTACTTATTATTACAGACAGATTTATAAGACTTTTGTTTTTGATGGCTAAAATTTAACAAATGAAATCGATGCATTCGGAATTCAGTTTAACTTTTTAAAAGAATAACATTGATATCATGGCAAAATCATTGTAATCTTTTTTGTCTTCAATATCCTAAATATAAGCTTAAGTATCAATGCAAACTTGTATAATTTAAAACAATTCGATATGGAAAAAAAAGAATTGAACCTATTATTGTTATGTTATATACTACTTTATATGTGAATGAAATAGTTCTTATTACTGGTACCACATTGAAATTTACCCACCAATACATGGATCAATTGTTTCCGTGGGGGCCAGATAGACTGTCAGAAGAAGACGAACAATGATGAGTGTAACTGGAGACCAGTGGTACAAATGTTCAAAAAGATCCTGTCTATAATAATAATCTTGTTTGTTGCTCTGCACAGCAGAAATTTGTTTATTCATAACCACATTATTTGCTTAATATCCACAGTGAAATTTTTACTGAACTGCCCAATTCATTTACACTGTTAAATAATACATTTAAAAAACATTCATTGTTATATAAACTGAAAATGGGTTTAAAAATGTGGAGAGCCAAATATAAATGCATCAAGAACTGAAAATCTACTAATTGTACTGATAATATTTTATATATAAACTACTTACATAAAGTTACTGACCTGTTTTTAAATTACTAGTGTACTAGATAATGTGCAAGGTGATAATCTAGCAAACATAAATTTACACAGTTTAGACCACACTGCATGAATGGGTTAGTGTTTTACATTTAACTATTATTTTTACAAAAATTTGAGAAACAGTTATACATTATTTGTACAAGTACTCCCACATGTCAACACGAGTATGTCAGTTTGTCAACACAAGTATGTCAGTTTGTCAACACATACTTTCTTCATCCAGGGCAATCAGCTTCATGTCTCTGCTCTCCAGCTCTAGCGTCAGCTGCTGGACCTCATTCTCTAATGTTGAGTTCTTGCGTTGCATCTGCACGTAGTTGAGCTGGAGCTGCTTCTGGTAGCGCACCACCTTGTTCTTCTCATCCAGCCACTGCTCCCTCTCTCGCTCATGCTCCTCTTTCAGAGCGGTCAGCTGTGCTCTGATGTCCAGCAGCTCATCCTGGAGGTTGCTGATGGTCTTGTCTCTCTCCCCCAGCATGGAGGGCTTCATGTTCTCAGACACAGCCACTTCACTGGGAACGTGAGTCTGTGAAGCGGTCTCCACAAAAACAGAGGGATTTTTTATTCTCATGAGCTCCTCCTTCATGGTCTTCAGCTGATCAGTTTTGCTAGAGATTTCCCTAACCTTGTCGGCCAATTCCTTATTCTTCCTGTCCATATCAACTTCAAAAGAATGAAGCTGAGATTTGACGGTGATGAGTTCTTTATTTTTTAAAGCAAGCTCTTCCATGAGAGACTGTTGTCCAGAGTCTGGAGGACTAGTGTTCACTGGATCACTACCAGCAAGAGATTCTAGCCTTATTTTCAGCTGAGATATTTCAGATGCCTGGTCTTCAACCTGCTGCTTTAGCAGGTCTCTTTCATCACTGACTTTAGTTTTCTCATCCACTATAACTTTCTGTTCTTGCTGGAGTTTGTAAACTTGAAGTGAAAGAACCTGCTCTGTTTTGTAGGATTTCCTGCTCTGAATTTTCAGCTTTCGCTCGTACTCGTCCCTGAGCTCCTGAATATCCTGAAGCCACAAGTGTCTCCTCTCTTCATACACTTGAAATATTGCACGCTCATTTCTGTCCATGACCTCACGCAGTGTGTTGATCTCAGCGTCTTTTTCACGCAGTATTTGTTCCAGTTCGCCAACACCGCTGTCACTGGGCGAAGGAGTTTGCAGCACCCCCTCCATACCATGGGATGAGACTCTGCATGTGTTGACTGATGGTCCAGGGTCAGAGTGCTCTGAGGGTTTCATGGCAAACTCGTTGGAAAAACTGACGTCTTCACCTCCAGACAGATGGGAGGAGTTGGCGGACGAATTGTGTTGTGAGTTTCCAGGAAGATTAATGTAAGAGTTGGAAGAAATATTGTGGCAGGACCCTGAGGAATGATGGGAACTGTTGTGTGAACTGGTTACACTCGAAGGATGTGATGACTGAGGGTGGTCTGCACTTAAATTGTGGACATGCTGACCACTGGGGTTCAGTTGTGAAGTTTTAGCCATGCTGTTGAAGGCCCCAGGGTTAGATCTGCTGGTGTGAGAGGAATCAGGACTTCCCCTGACACCCAGCATGCTGACTCCTAACTTCATTCCGTGAGGTCGGTTCATTTCATGAGGTCCATTGGAGGTGTCATCAGGTGCAGAAGTTCTCCTATTTAAATGACCAACTGGACTATGGTTTGGACTCATCTGTACAGGCTTGAAAGCAATCGGTTTAATTAGATTTGGTCCAGGTTTCTGAAACAGAAAAACATTTTTTTTAATCGAGATAAATAATATTAGTAGAAACGATTAAGTTTTCAAAACTATATTATCATCAATTGTTTAGTTGTTTTTTTAAACTCAATCGATAAAATAAAGTCAGTCAAGCATTTATAATAAATAGAATAGTAAAATACTTCAATCACTCCAGTCAACATTAGTCTCTACTGTTACCGCACTGCTGTATTAGATCAATAAAATTAAATGATACAACCCAGGGGCACAGCAAGACAATCTGAGGCCCCGGACCCATGACAAGTGTTCGGATTCCCTCCCCCCCCCCGCCATAGAGACGGCCCTGATATGACAGTGTTGATTCAAGAAATATATGTTAACAAAAATGTTTTCCCAGCTTGAAAACATCGTTGAGTAGTGATGGCATTCAAGTAGCGTTACCCCAACAGTAATTTAAAGTTGAAAGCGTGTAACCCAGCGAATAGAACGTACGCCTACTAGCCGTAGATCTTCTACTTCTGTGTTGTCAATTATCATATCCAGTGAATTTGTACTATCAAGTTCCACTCTCTTTAAAAAAAAAAACAGCTAGTTATGGCCAAGTTTAGCCCGAGTGACCGCCACCAAGGGAGGCAACAATCTCGTGGGAGCCGACTGTGTCATTAACAGCGACGCCACCAACAACTAATGGTCGCTTCGAAGCGTGCTGTCATAAAGACTCGTATATTTCCGGTGTTAGTTGAGATCGGGGCTATATGTCTAGAAGAGAAGAACAAAACACAAACAAGGAATATAGGCTCCGGGCACAAGGACTGAGATGAATTACTTACCCTGGCGACACTAAATGGACGACATTAAACCGGGACGGTCTCAAACTTCGGTTTGAATAAGAACGGAGCCGAGAAATGGGATGAGGAGGGGGAGGTGGGAGGGAGGGTGATGTGGGTGGTCATCGGTCAGGTGAAGTGGTTACGAGAGTGGTCACTTGAGTCTGTGATGATGTCAGCCAGGGAAACAAACACCGATGTATTTATTTCCCTTCATATTTTGTTTCACTTTCATCTTCACCAGAAACGCGAAAGTTTCCGACCGAGCTACACAATAAATCTCTTCCTCAATATTGATTTTGGTGGCAAAGTGTATCGGTGTCCCTACCAACAATAGGTAGAAAGTGTATCGGTGTCCCTACCAACAATAGGTAGAAAGTGTATCGGTGTCCCTACCAACAATAGGTAGAAATTGTATCGGTGTCCCTACCAACAATAGGTAGAAAGTGTTCGGGCATTCTTGTGTGTTACTTAGGTCGCTGACTGCCGCTTTCTGCTGTTCATACAGTTTAAACTACTGTAGAGATCAACGCTATAGCATGGTGAACAATATTTAGTGAAAAAGGGTAATGTAATAAAGGGTAGTGTAATAAAGGGTAATGTAACAGTGACAATTATTCTGTGGGGATCCTACAAGGCCACACATGGGCAAACTAAAGCCCGCAAGCCAAGTAGGTCCGTTATGTGATATATAACGCCAATGACGTTACATTTTATTATACACACACACACACACATTGCTGCCTGTCTGCTCTTGGTCCAGCCCTTCGACAGTGGCCCGCGGTTCAAAAACTGTGGCCCGCCCCTGTTACTAGGCTCAACGCAAAACCAAAAAACACATTGGGTCACCTTTCCATTATATAAAACAAAAAGTTGGGAAGTACAGACCTTCTCCAGCCGCAATGGCAATGTAAACAAACGGGCGCAGAGCAAGTTAACAACACACGCTGTACTTGTACTACTGGTCATCTACTTCAGCTTTAAAAGCCAGATGTTTTGGAATGAATATTTGCAATAGGCATTTATTTATATTTGATTACTAAAAAAACAAACAAAACAAAACACTTAGTTCGATTGGGCGCGCTGTGGGCCACAAATGTTGGCCTATGCCAGGGTTGCCCCCCCCCCGCCCACGGGATGTCAATGAGAGCCCCATTGCAGTTTTTTTTTTATAAAGAAAAAAAAAATAAAGCTATGCGGGGTCGCGCCTTAATGTATCAAGATACAATGAACGAAAGTAATTAAATAATAATGGAACAAACATCGCCCCCCCCCCCTGAGATCACGTCACTCACACATATAGTCACCAGTAGTCTATACTATAGGCCCAATAGAATGGTTTAAAGTTCGTTTTTTTTTTAGTGTGAATGTTTTGGCTAAGATGCCTTGTGTTGTGTTTGTTATACCGTTTTTGAGTTCGGACAGTTTTTTTTTTCGTAAGCCAACTAACAATATCCCCCAGTCTAGGCAGACATTTTTTCTTTGTTTACACACATACGTTTTAAATAATCAGATACCAGTATAGACACCAAAATAGAGTATATCTTCGACTCAATAAGTGACGATAAATACCAGTGTATGACTGGAGATTTGATGTCAAATGTCACCTGTATAATAGCTGTCATTAAAGTGTCAGAAGGTGAATACAAACAAAAGGAATGGGTGATCTTGAAACAGCAAGCACCCACATCGTTACAACGTCTGATACATTTATGGTTACATTACAACGTATGATACATTTATGGTTACATTACAACGTCTGATACATCTATGGTTACATTACAACGTATGATATATTTATGGTTACATTACAACGTCTGATACATCTATGGTTAGATTACAACATCTGATATATCTATGGTTACGTTACAACGTATGATATATTTATGGTTACATTACAACGTCTGATACATCTATGGTTAGATTACAACGTCTGATATATCTATGGTTACGTTACAACGTATGATATATTTATGGTTACATTACAACGTCTGATACATCTATGGTTAGATTACAACGTCTGATATATCTATGGTTACGTTACAACGTATGATATATTTATGGTTACATTACAACGTCTGATACATTACAAACACGCACAGTTAAAGCGAAAACAAAGAAACGAGGGAAAACCATTACTGTACAAACAATATATGCAAACATTTTTTTTACTTGAGGTCTCAGTAATTCAAATTAAAAAAAAAAGGGCAGTACACAGATGTCGAAAGTCTGGGAAACTCTGGTGTAAGCAACTGATGTAAGAACTACCAAATACTGTAGACAATTGATGCACTGGCAACTGACAAATGGTGTAAGCAACTGATGTAAGAATTACCAAATACTGTAAACAATTGATATACTGGTAACTGACAAATGGTGTAAGCAACTGATGTAAGAATTACCAAATACTGTAAACAATTGATGTACTGGTAACTGACAAATGGTGTAAGCAACTGATGTAAGAACTACCAAATACTGTAAACAATTGATGTACAGGTAACTGACAAATGGTGTAAGCAACTGATGTAAGAACTACCAAATACTGTAAACAATTGAGGCATGTTACTGACAGTACATTAAAGTATGAAGCTGGATTCCCCCCCCCCCCCCGTGTTTTATGGACTGGTTACGACAGGATTTGTGGGTTCATTCTAAAACTGTAGGCTTACTAGATACAACGTGAAGAAACGTGAGTACATGACACTGTATCGACCTGTCTATAGAGAACAGAACCCTGAACAAGATCAGACAGGCCAGGTTAGAACTACTTAAGCTGGGACCAGCCCACAACGAGTGAATAGATTTTTTTTTTTGAAATAAAGAGTTCACCCATAACATCGCAACAAACAGAATACAAAATATCTCACTGGATCCATACATCTCCGTTTACCGTTGTCAAATATCATTTGTCACCTTAGATTGTCTCCCCCTCCCCCCATTTGTGAAACGATTCGCCCTTTTGAAATATCCAACCAATACAAGGATCAATTGTTTCCGTGGGGGGCCAGATAGACTGTCAGGAGAAGACGAGCAATGACGAGTGTAACTGGAGACCAATGGCTTGGTACAAATGTTCAAAAAGAACCCGTCTATAAAAGACCAATCAGTGTAACTGACTTGAATGCCTGCTGTCCAGTGTCTGTTATGTACGGTATGCCATATGTAGCGTGGCAGTGGAGAGGGGAGCCGTGGAGGTGGAGACACATACAAACAGATTTGAATTTACTTAATAACAGACTCAAACTAATTAGTCCAACTCCACCATTTAATCCCTGGGCATCGTTTAAGAGAGTCGACCTTCTCGTTTTACAAGACTGAACATTCCAAGTGTAGAATTAGAGAGCCTGAGCGCCCCCCCTCTCCATTCAAATGGCTCCATTACAATTGTAATTTCTATCAAATCTTATGTCGGGGGGCTGCCACGTTTGAGGTCGATGTGACCTCAATACTTTTACGATCCACATCATTCCCAATTTATGAAAATTTAGAGAACAAAGGTAATTAAAGATTACACATACCTGGCACTTAATTCATTTAACAGCCTCATTAGGCCACCCTTTCATGGTATAAGCCCCCCCCCCCGCCCCTAACATATCTCCTAAAGTCACCATAGGGCCTCCATGAAAAAAAAAATATCTAACAATCGCACTGTGTATGTCTTACCAAATCTCTTGATGGACTGCAACGAGAGGCTAACTGTTGCAGCGTTGGGCTTCTGGCGTCACTTTCAAATTGTTCGGCTGGGCGAGAAAATATATTAGTTGGCGCCACGACGTTGCCATGGTGACACTCAAACATGCCGCGGGGGTTCCGGTCCCAGTGGTCGGAACTGCCATCAATTAACGTTAATTTATCTCGCCTGTCATCCGAACATGGCCGAGAGAGCTGCGTCACGTGGGCGGCGGTCAGCAGGCGGGCCTCTCTGACGGATGGGCCGACCTGGACCTCAGAATGACCGTTGACGAAGCCTTCGTCACCGAGCCCCGGCCTGCAGCGCCGTGTATGGACGTTGCTGTGGTGGGCGGTTGAATGTCTCTGGGTGCGAGCAGGGTACGACAGAGCCGTGGCCAGCAGGTTCTCAAACTCCATGATAGCGTAGGGCTTGACGCTGAAATTAGTCATGGTGGACACTTCACACATTATACGGTCAACACAAGAAACTGTAGATGGCGGTCAACACACGATCAAATTACACCTGCACAGCAACTGAACGTAAACAAAATAAAATCTATGTGCTGAGCTTATTAGGCAACGCTGATAAATATAGCATCAAAAAGTGTACACTTTCTGAATGGCAATTGAAGAAAATGTAAAAAGATTCATAAATCGATCCTGAGGTAGATGTTAGACGATGTACACAAATTGATTGAATAGGCATGCGACTGTCAGAAACAAATTCAGACATTCCAAGAATTTCATCAACGTGTGTAATTGACACAAAATGTGCTGTTTTGATACGACCCTTCACCAATTAAAAATGTTTCAACACGTGACAATATACCCCAGTACTGTATGGTATACACGGGATGCTACAATCAAATTGAATCACAGAAATAGATCGATAGAACATTGTTTTTTAAAACTCATCGATGCCATCTTAAACTTCTATAATAAAAATGTTAGCTTTAAATAAATAAATAATTCAATGCCACAGATCGCCACAGTAATAGAAATCACGTAGATGGAATGGTAAGAAACACTACAAGTAAACTATCCGTGACTTCCTCACTAAAATAGTTGTGACATCACAACACAAAACGTTTAGGTCAGTGCACGGCACACATCCAGTCAAAGTGAAACAATCAAGTGGCTGGGAACAGACACCGAACGGTGACTGAGACACACAGACACCCCCCCCCCCCCAACCACCACCGACCTACAGCCTTTGCCTTGCCTACTGAAGGACCCCGGGGGGTGGGGGGTGGGTGAGGAGGTGGAGGAGGAGGAGAAAGAGATTTGTTTTGCGTTTCGGTCTAGCTGTCAGTCACCGACCCGCCCCCCTCGTCTCCTTGGCTAGGACGTAGATGTTACGTTGATTCACCAAACTAAAAGGTGCGCACGAATGTGTGTGTGTGTATGGAAGGGGAGGCGGAATGGGGGCGGTCAATGAGGTCATCCTTATCCCCCCCCACCCATTATCACTGAACACAGTGGATGGGGTGGGGTGGGGGGTCGGTGCATGGGATTACTATACAGTGGTAGTAGTCTGTCACGTCACAGTTGACCGCTCTGGATTAACTCTTCGGTAACACCACTAAATGTCCAGGAGAACCACACAATTTGATGTCTTGTGAACCACCGCCTTCAATGTACCGCAATGTAACCCCCCCCCCCCACATTACGTCATAGGCAATGGCAATCTACTTACTGTAAACGCTACCACCATGATATCTACAGCCCCCCCCCTCCACCCTCACCCCCCGGGAGCCGAACAATTCACAGTGGGCCGGCAATGGTCATAATATGACGGTATCATAAGGGTATTAGATTTCTAATGAAGTGGTCAGCGCGTTTGAGTGGTCGAGACTGACGCTGTATCAGTTCGGATGACGTATTATGATGATAAACTTATTACCATGATATTTTAACACAGACTTTACCAATGGCGATAAAGATACAACTCAAAGAGATAACATATCTTCAGAGATACATCATATATATTACTAAGTAGGCAGATAATGGGGGGGGGGGCGTATGAATGAAGGTATTTCTGACCAAAGACAATTGATTCAAGTTCTGGGCGGATTCTTTATGATTCGGGGGGCGGGGGGGGGCAGCGAAATATTTCGCGGATAATGCAAAGGCACAAAGAGGGGGGGGGGTGAAATACGTATCAACGGTGAAACAAAATATTTACCAACAACAACGCCTCTTTGTGTTACTGTAGACATATCCCAAACTCTGCGCTGACACAGATACAATGTCTCCCATCAATCACGGAATGTCACTATAGTCTCTCAATAGGCGATTAGAGAGTGTTGTTATCCTTACATTTTAACAGCGGGTTTCCCGTAATACAGAAATAATCTAAGAGGGCTAGGACCATAGAATATAAATCATACAGAATGCGCATCGTCAATTTCAATTGTGTAATATTCTATTGTGTATTTAGGTGCTACACTGTTAAAAAGGGGGAAAAAAATAAAAACACATAAATGGCGGCATAATTTTTTTTAGTAAAAACACATAAATGGCGGCATAATTTTTTTAGTCACTGGCCCCTTTTTAACAGTGTAACACCTAAATACACAATAGAATATTACACACAAAAAAATATATATTTGTGGGTAGGACCAAGCACCCATTTGTATATACAGATATAATAAAGGACGGGGTGCACGATTTACTTACTATACAAGGTCAAAGTTCCTCGGGTGTCACACAGAGGTAGACTTAGCCTCACTATCACCTGTTATTACTTTAGTGAAGATAAAATCACTGGAACATTCACGACACTTTAATTTAATTTCTATATATAGCACTGGAGGCTGGCTGGTGTTTAAATATAGACGAATCTGGTCTCTTTCTCTTCCGAGTCGGGCAACTTACGTAAATTTTTTTTTTCTTTTCTTTCTAAAGTTAAACGGAACTTTCAATTCGTTTTCCGTGTATACAATCGATCATGAGCAGTGGCAGTACAAATAGATGCCAGTTTTATGTTTACACCTCCTCACGACATGATGATGACGTCATTCAAACGTGTTAAAAAAAAACAACAACTGGGAAATTCCCAAACCGTCGGCCAACTGATGTGTGACGGAGGAAAACTTCAACACATCAACGAGAAAAATATAAAGGAGACAAGGTTGTGCATTGGATAGTACAATACAATTAGCTGCAGTGGTTTTGTTGCTTATAAGACCCACGCAATTATCAGAGTAGATACTTATCAACGCTGGGTGTTGACTTTTTTTGTATTTTGCTTTGATCAGCTAAATGTATACACGTTAATATAGTCCAAGTTCTCTCTTACTGTCTAAAGGCTTGTGTGCGGTAAGAGATATTGACTGTGTGCAAAATAACTGTCTAAAGGACTTGTGTGCGGCAAGAGATATTGACTGTGTGCAACATAACTGTAAAAAGGACTTGTGTGCGGCAAGAGATATTGACTGTGTGCAACATAACTGTATAGAGGACTTGTGTGCGGCAAGAGATATTGACTGTGTGCAACATAACTGTATAAAGGACTTGTGTGCGGCAAGAGATATTGACTGTGTGCAACATAACTGTATAGAGGACTTGTGTGCGGCTAGAGATATTGACTGTGTGCAACACAACTGTATAAAGGACTTGTGTGCGGCAAGAGATATTGACTGTGTGCAACATAACTGCATAGAGGACTTGTGTGCGGCAAGAGATATTGACTGTGTGCAACATAACTGTATAGAGGACTTGTGTGCGGCAAGAGATATTGACTGTGTGCAACATAACTGTAAAAAGGACTTGTGTGCGGCAAGAGATATTGACTGTGTGCAACATAACTGTATAGAGGACTTGTGTGCGGCAAGAGATATTGACTGTGTGCAACATAACTGTATAAAGGACTTGTGTGCGGCAAGAGATATTGACTGTGTGCAACATAACTGTATAGAGGACTTGTGTGCGGCTAGAGATATTGACTGTGTGCAACACAACTGTATAAAGGACTTGTGTGCGGCAAGAGATATTGACTGTGTGCAACATAACTGCATAGAGGACTTGTGTGCGGCAAGAGATATTGACTGTGTGCAACATAACTGTATAGAGGACTTGTGTGCGGCAAGAGATATTGACTGTGTGCAACATAACTGTATAGAGGACTTGTGTGCGGCTAGAGATATTGACTGTGTGCAACACAACTGTATAAAGGACTTGTGTGCGGCAAGAGATATTGACTGTGTGCAACATAACTGTATAGAGGACTGACGGAATTGTTGGCGCACAGCTCACACAGAGCACATTTTACTGAGGTAATTACTCACTAAAACCGCGGTGCTCAAACATTTTTCCGCGACTATACCCCACAAGATATGAAAGTGTGTGCGCTCACACGCAAGTTCCTCAAATTCTTGGATGTTTTAAACGAAAATTATATGTCGCCGACGCGTGTACCCCCCCTGCATAAGGTTTCCCCGTACCACCCGGTCGAGAACCGCGACACTAAAGGGCCCACAGTGTCTCCGTACATACAGAGCACGGACCCAACTAATTCTTCTCACTGTACCGCCTGTACCGATGAGGTATTTCAGGGATAGACTATTTGTTTTAATACCCAACGTTCTCACAATGTCAATGAAAGCAGCACGGAGGAAAATGTATTTGTAGACGCTGGGACACGAACCTGCGGCCTGCATACACTCGTGCATGCACTTCATATATGGATCCCACGAGTGTAAGCCCCCCCCTCCCTCGACAATGGAACGTTTATCTTTAAATCTTATATGTGATTGCCGTAGCCGCGTAGGGAAAACACACACATACAAAAAAGAACACATTTCCCAGGAGAACCCAAAAAGAACCTCAGATGTTGAGACGGCCCTGTGCTAACTACTTGAATAACCTGCCAAACTAACAAACAACTATATAATGAAATAAACAATCTGTGAACATTTATTTGATGCAGAGTAGGGTTCCATGTAAGAGAAAGAAACAAAGCAAAAAAGATACACACACCCCCTCTCCATTATCATCCGATGGCAGCAATAATTAACACTGCACACATATACTGTGTAATAATTGATAATGTACACACATGCTGTGTAATAAAATAATTCACATAATATGCATTTACTGTGTACTAATGACACAGTACACACATACTGTGTCACACAACATAAAATATAACAATTCTATCGTGATATCGTCTGATCATATGAAAAAAAAACAATTTGATATTAATCCTTACCACAAAATGCAGAAAGCGCATCGGTATTAAAAAAATGACGTAAAAAATGCCGCCATTTGTGCAATTTCCATTTAATAATGTAGCACCACAATTAGCACAGCACAAAAAATGGAGGGTTACGGGAATGTCGATAAAATTGACATGTATAGTTTATATTCTGTGTATCTTACTAAATGATCTTAACAAATTTTGAAAGTTTCATTTACATAAATTATAATCAAATAAATTGTATATATTTAAAGAATATGTGTATACTGAGAATTATATTTTGGAGGAAATCTTGCATGTTGCAGGTTAAGATAGGACAATGCATACATATCCAATTCCGTTTGTAGAAAACCTAAACTTGTATGTATCATATTAGATAAAACATGGTATTGTGGGGTGACGTGAGATATGTAGATTTTAAACTGCTGAATGTCAGGTGTTAACATGTTTATAAGAAACGATGGAAACCTATGTACATGTAAATACATTCATTCACGTGACTTCTTTTATTTCGATGTACACACGTTTCGTGACATTCAGTGGAGTCGGTGAGTTAAATGTAAACGAAAACACAACAAATCGTCTGCAATCAAGTGAGTTTGCCGCGGCCTGTTTTGACAAACCCGTTAGCTAGCATCTAAATTGAGAAGAAAAAAAACTGAATTAACTAAACTGTGTTTTCACAGGCAATCACCACCGTCGGGCAATCGCACAAGTGTCAACCGGTACGGATGTATTCGTCAACAATCCGGGGAAAGATTTCTGTACGGATAGAAACAAAATCGCTAAATCGACCAAGGACGTCAGCATCGTTAGAGTCAACAGATTAACAGGTCGCCCCCTGCGTGACACCGGGTCACATCTGTCCAATTACGCACGGGTCAACCGCTGGGCGAGCGATGAAAAGACTCCCCCCGCGTTGTAATCTGGGACTTAAGAATCAACATACCCATTGTGTACAGACCAACACTCAATTTGTGCGTTTTAAGAACATCATCTGGATCTAGCAGTGAGATTTTGCATGGGCTGGGTGATAAGAAAAACTGCTGATGATGTGTGTGGTTATGGATTAACTGAATCAATTTCGATGGAAAACATCGGCAAAAGAAAAAGAAAAATAACTCAAAATTGCAAAACTGTTAGTGATCGTAATTCTGAGCCATTAATGTGTAGAGTAGTGTTTATATTGTTAGCAATAGCCATTAGTGGAATCAGTGAAAACAACAAAACACAACATATAATGTTAGAACAAGAATTGTTCAAATAGCGCCATCACTCAAACGGAATGACCTTCATCCTTCCATTCCCGCTTTGCCGGAGAAGATGTTATTTCAAATATAAATTTAAATATAGGACATTTTTTTTAAACGTTCTGTGTCGCTGGAAACCATACTTTTAAAGCACATGTGATTCGAATGTTGATAATTGTAAATATTGTCAAATTCTGTAAATGTAACCTTTAACTGGCTTGCACCTGGTTTATTTTACACACCGACAATGTTCACACGGTTACTGATTTTAAATCCATCACACTCTTGTCTAGTGTATCATTCATTACGGACTCTGTTCAATAAAACTTGCATAATAATTTTTCATTACACGTGATGATATTGAATTATTTTGGTACTAAATATTATACTAAATAACAACATACCAGCAACAGATGTCATGTTTTAAAAAGACAATTTAGTCTATTATTTTAGGACACCATTCTTCTATAATTTTACAGTATTATAAAGTCACGCATCCTTTGATACTTTCTATCTTACCATTATGCCGACATTCAAACTGTAAAGTAAAATTAAATGTGAGAGCTCAAAAAAAAAAAAATTATATCCGGACAAAAGCCCCCATGGTATTGTATGCCATGATTATATGACGTTATATACAGCGCTGGATAATAATACACACAATTATTACACTTTAAAGTGAATTTTTTTTACATACAAAGAACTCCATTAGGATGCAGTTTTTTTAGCCCTTCTAGCCACAGTGGTCTAAAGCCAATTCTTTGTTATCTATTGCTGTTAAAACTTTCTTCCTTGCTCCGGATGGTACGCTACGGACAGGGATTTCCCGAAGACTAGAATGGTGCAGAGTATGTATAATTAACGCACTGAAAGTGGTGATTTTGTGACTGCAACAAGAGTTGTGACGAAGCCGGCACTGAATAACGGTGGCCATTGGAGCTGTAGTTGGATATAAATTATTACATGTTGTTTTTGGACCCACGTCTGTGTTATTCTGATTTCCTTTAAAACATTTATTAATACGCTGCCTGTGTTGACATGCATGATCTCTCATATTGGCAGACATTTTGCTTAGCCAAAGGTCAAGATGACCATATATATATATATATATATATATATATATATATATATATATATATAGGAGTGTCAATAATATGTATTTAAAGTCGAACGTTATCTTTGATTCAAGCAAGTGAATGAACAGTTTTGACCCCGCCTCACATCAGTTGACGAAAACTCAACTTCTCCATAACAGCATAAAGTTTAAACAAAAAAAAAAACAACTCATTATGTTTTTCATAAATGACTTGAAAAAAAATATTGTGAGCGGCTTTTATCCATAGATTTTTTAATATTATTTTGTCCTACTGAGGATCGCCTCCTCAACTCCCTATTTACGCCACTGACAATTATAACTTTCAGCGCGTGATGGAAGTGATTACAGAAGACTTAAAGCTCCGTAAGAAGTTCAAGGACATAAGTCAATTTAATAAAAACAGTAACTATCAGCCTATTTCCTACATTTTTTCACCCGATGATATTGGTTAGCATATTGTATCATCTGTCAGCATATTGTATCAGCAGTTGGTATACTGTATCGGTAGTAAGCATATTCTATAGCCTGTCTTAAGTCAGTCAAAGCATAAGATAACATTCAGACAGACGCTATATTATATTCCAAGACCAGTAGACATCACCTGTAAACAAACTCTTAAAAAAAAGACCAACTCACCTGGGCCAGTACTCCGCTCACTGGAGCTAATCTCGGGGGCGTGACGTCTAGGTCTTCAGACAAACTCTGAGTCTTTCTCTCTATCCCAGCCTCTTCGCCCAAGTCCAGGGAATCATTGCTGTAGCAGACTCTCGAGCCCTGGTGGACAGAGTTCATCAGGCTCATCTTCAGGGCAGGCGGGGACCAGGTCTTTCTGCGCATGTGCTGCTGGTGGTTGTAGCGCGGAGGGTAAGGGTACGGGGGCTCGTTGCCCTGTGCCTGGGGATGGGCCTGGTGCTGTTGCTGGTAGTGGTTGTAGATGCTGGTGCTGCTGAGCGGGTGGTGGTTGTGAAACGAGTTCAGCTGGCCGCCCTGCCCCATCACCGCCACACTGTTTCTGTTGTGTTTGCCCGAGTCCAGGTTCAGATTTGAGTTTTTTGATTTCGACGGCTGCTGAGACGGGTACACTCCACCGTGTCCGTTGTTGACCACGTTGCTGTTGTTATTATTGTTCTTCCACACCGGATAAGAATGTTTCGCATAGGGATAAGGCGGAACCTCTCCTCCAGGACCGTAATAGTTTCTCTCTCTTAAAACGTGGTCTTGAGGAGCCGAGAGTTTTCTCGGGCCGTTGGCGTAGTGCGAAGTGGAGTAGACCACCTCCTCCAACCGGGGGCTGATAGGGCCCCTGGACGACAGGACGCTGTTGGTCCTGGACAAGACGGCGGCCATCAACTGCTGAGAAGTCTCCGGGTCCTCCCGCTGCGAGGCCTGACAGTCTTTAGCCGAGGTGTGTGAGGTGGCGCTCAGCGTGCGCGGCGTGTAAGATGACGTCATGGCGTGCTTGGTCCGGGTGGTGATCTGGCTGTAGTCCGTATACTCATCCCCGTCGCTGTCCTCCTTCGGGTCAAAGATGTACTTCACCTCGTGCGAGTACGTGGAGTAGGAAGAGGCCGGACTGTACACGCGGTCAGCCTCGGACATTTCATGGAGGTGACCAGCTGCAAGGCTAATGGACATGATGGCCACAGCCTTAGGATCTGTGAATATGACAACAAGCTAAACATTAACAGTACGCAACAATGTTGAATAGAAATATATAATTTAAAAAGTTTAAAAAGTTATTATTCACACACGCTAAACTTAAAAACAATGACCGATCTATGTATGTTCAAAAGTATTTTTATTGTTGATATAGATTATAGACGTGTGTTTTTGAAGTCAACAGATGGGCACTTGCGCTACGTATTACCACGTTCATTGCAGCCAGTTCGGTGCCATCCACTGACATTTGTAATTTGAATAATTAACATATATGATAATTACGTTATGTAATTATTGGTCTCATTGTAATGTATTTACATTCAACATTGTAATGAGTTATGTATGTTTTACAGAGACAAATCACCACGATCGTAGAGAGAAAATATGGACACCAGTGCAAAGAATGCTCATGGGTGGGGGTCATGTGTTGATGGGATTAAAAGTAGGCTTGCGGAGCCGCCATATTTTTTTCCGGCTCCCACAAATTTGACGGCTCCAGCTCCCTATTAAGATAGTATCACACGAGACAAAAATTTTTGTAATTGCGCCACGCAAACATGCCGCTGATAAAAAGTTATGCAAATTTTGCCGCGTTCACCCCCATAGTCAGGAACTTGAAAAATATACGCATTGTCGGTTTTTACTAAAAACAAACCATTTCAGTGCATCCAGAATCATATCATTATTTTCGACCGAGGTTTCACTAGTCGCCATTTTCATAAGTAATAAAAAGTTATTTCAATGATCAAATTAGCAAATAGTAAAATGATACATTATTTAAAATATTTTAAAGACTTCAGTATTTATATTTATTATTTATAAATTCAAAGTGACTATTCGGACCCGGGAACCAATAAACTCCGATTTTTATTCGGACCCACAGCCTTTTAAATTTATCTACTCTATTTCAGCTATTCTGTTTATAATAAAATTGTTAAATACAGAAAGCGACCATTTTGTTTTTAGTCTATTACAAATTCGCGGTCAAATGATATACAAAATGACGCGTTCTATTTGTCGTCGTAGTAAAAATTTATTTTTAAATTATTGATACAATTATTCCAGGAAATAAAACTGTTTTAACTTTAGATGTATACAAAAATAACATGCCATTAAGAAAAATTGGGAGGGTAAACAAGATTTAAAACGAACACAAAACGATTCTCCATTAAAGATTTCTTGTGGTGATGTGCGTGCACGCTATCATTTATATGCTGTTACTGTTGTGGCGTTCGTAAAACATGACATCATTTCAAATTGTAGGAGGCAAACAATCAAACAAATTTGGAATTTTAAAGCTAAAAAAAAAAAATAATTCTGCATTAAAAAAAAACATTTGGGAGCCGTGGAGCCGCCAGATTTTTTCGGCTCCGGCTCCAGCAAAAAGTGCAGCTCCACGGCTCCTCAAGTCTGGTTAATAGCGCTAGCTTGTCTCCCCCCCCCCCCATATCTTCAGAGATCCTATTGTTTGTATCTTATTGTTTTATTTGCAGATTCCATGTGATACATTTTGATATTGATGTATGGGATACGTGTTAAAAGAAATAAAAAAAAAAATACAAGTTATGGGAATGCACTGCGCCTAATGGGTTCCTTTGAGATTCCCTGAACCTCTGGGCAATGTTCCAGCTGCAACTCTAAAAAAAGAATATTTTTTTATGAATTAATTTGTTTGCTTATCAAAGGGACCCCATCCCCTCCCCTCCGACACGCTTTTTGCTGCATCGTGAACCAGAATGTCTTTAAGTGTTCCTAGTTGTGACTATCATACGTTGTTGTATTTAAAGTTTTAATATCCGTCACTGAACAGCTGATGATGAGCCAGACACCACAACTGTTGACACAAGTCAAAAATTAAAAATGAAAAGATTTACTTTTCAGAGGCGGATGGTTGGGTGGCGCTTTGGTAACGAGTCGGATCTTCATCCTGTGAATTACGGGTCCGACTACCAGTGCGTCCCAGCCACCTACCTATGTCTCCCGTGGTGCCTCCATGGTCATTGCATTTCAGAACGAATCGGCCGTGTTAATATATATATGCAATGGAGTTGAAAATATTTTCAGTCCACCGGAAAGGGTCACGAGAAAAGATCGCGTGGGCAGTTGAGATTCAGTCAGATTCCCGCAGGGAGCTAGGTGAATGACCACCGATAAATAAGTTTCGAACGCAATATCTTTATGCCAGTGGTCGACAGCGTCACCAGTGTCTGCGTTAAAATTTTTTAAACATAATGTTTCTTCATTCTTTGTTAACAGCTGGAATTAATTAAATAAACAGCAGGAATAAATCAAATGAACAGCAAGAATTAATCAAATGAACAGCTGGAATTAATCAAATGAACAGCTGGAATTAATCAAATGAACAGCTGGAATTAATCAAATGAGCAACTGGAATTAATTAAATGAGCAGCTGGAATTAATTAAATGAGTAGCTGGAATAAATCAAATGAACAGCTGGAATTAATTAAATGAACAGCTGGAATTAAATGAAGCTTTGAAGGCCAGACGAGCCAAGCTACTTTAGCTCTAAAAACTTTATAAAGAATTGTAAGTAAAGTTCTTTTAGGAGAAGATGAAATGTTTCTATAATAAAGGTTTGTGTGGCTAGCCCAAATGCTTCATATACTTATACAAGACGCGATTTAAGACATATTAGAAAGAATCACCTTTTATCAAAAAATTATTGTGAATATTTCGCCAATGAGCACATGTTTCAGATTATCAGCCGAGAGTTAGTGTTATCTGTTGAACCATACAATGTGCAGAAACAGAATCTAAGCACACTCACACATACTCTCAATGCCCAACTGGCACAACCTGATTATTTTCAAAAAGAGACCGGCCAATATTTGTGAACAAACACAACTCTAGAACAGACGGCCGAGTTACAGCTCATCAGAATAAACAATAAACCAGGTAACAGTTTCCCTTTTCTTTCAAACAGGACCGCATTGAAATTGTAGCCCTACCGTTGAGTTGAGACATCAGCGGCTGAGTGAGACAGAACGAAGCTTCTCAAAACCTGTATAGGTCATGGCACTATTTAGTCCGTACAATAGCGACTGGGCTATTTCTTTAAGTATGGACTGTTGCAATATAAACCATTCAATGAAATCAACACGTCTCTCTATATTAGGTATTCATTTGAATAGTTTATGGCTGTCGACGTACCACTGTTAAATTATACTTGCGATGATAAATGTGGAATACGAATTATATATATATATATATATATATATATATATATATATATATATATATATATATATATATATATATATATATATATATATATATATATATACTGGTTGGAGTACACAAACTTCAATATGGCATACACCGAGATAATTGAGAGGTAAATCGATCAGTTTTATGTAGAAAGTTTACTGAAGAACAAGAACAAAGATGTTTGCCTTTTTTTTCTCAATTCTTTTAAATCTCAGCTGTACAAGTGTGACAGTGCTAAACAGTTTAAGACACGCTAAAAAAAAAAACCAAAGAAAGGGAGATTAAAAAAAATAAAGCTGGAAAAAGCCGCTGCCTGTAAAAACTAATTATTTCCCCTGACAAATTATGGAAGTTTTTTTTTTTCTCTTGTTTTTTGTTTTCTTTAATGAAATAAAATGTTCTTGTCAGTAAACTTTTAAAACTTTCTAACAAAGGGTCGAAGAGCAGTTAGTAAGTAGATAAAATAGTCAATTTATATTCGGTACAAGAGTCGTGATTGTTCTACAGTATTTATTCCTTTTTTAAAAATGAACATTCATTGAGCATTGGCTTCCATCGCGTTTGTCATCAGTTCATCATCGTGAATGTGTGCATCAGTTTTTTGGCTTACGACCAAATTAAAATGGCTACTGCAGATAAGGCGGGAAGAATCAGGGGAGAGCAATGATATTATCTCTGCTCATGAAGTTTGGGATCGGATTTGACTCCAGCCGACTGGAACTAATTGAAAGTTTGCAGAGAATGGTGGTTTGGGGGGGGGGGGCGGGTAACAGGTAACTAATTCATGGGGAAAAAATTGGAAGAATCTAAATTAGAATAAACAACAAATAATGTATCAGCGAAGATACTAGATGGTATGAAAGAATTAGAATTGGAGCAATAGATTTAATAATGTTTTTTACGATAATATTTTTTTGTTTGGATTCTAGTTTTGCAAGACTGGTGACAATAATCTCACATTGTGATTTAAAAGACGGAATGCTAGCAGACGAGAATCACACATAGGAATATGAAATTGTAGATGTTATGGAATGACTGACACAACTCATTGAAGATGTTATGGGATGACTCTTGACACAACTCATTGTAGATGAAGCAAATAAAAAGCTCGTGTTGACTGGAATATTTGAAAAAACAACAACAACAATGTTTATACCTATCTGGCAAGGACACTCAGTGGTTTAAAAATTTGAAAACGGAATTGAAACCAGAATTTAAAAAAAATATTGAAAATTCTTTAATTTAATTTTAAGTTTATAAAACCTTCAATTGCTTCAACATGTAAAGTGATTGTGTGCGGGAGGGAGAGTTAATAAAAGTGTAAATTGAGCAGAAATCAGTTTATAAAAACACACGGATCTGATAAAACACATTTGCACAACTACGTAATGTAGCATCCTGGATTTATTATCAACAACAAGCGAGTTTCTGTAATTTGAAAATACTCTCAATCTAAACAGTATCTACCAAATAAAAAAAGGGACAAAAATATTTAGGGAAATATCCAAGACCAGCCTGGTGAATGAGCCCAGTAGCTATAATTTACTTCAATCTAAATAAATACTGTCATTGTGTGGCGTGTATTAGGGTCTTTGTTTGGGAGCCACATCTAACAATTTGTTTACACACCCTATTTTAACAAGAGTTTTGGGTGGCTGTGCGCTGCGTCCAAACCATTTTGTGTTCGGGCAGCACACAGTTAAAGAATGTTACATACGTTGTTGTCTAAATGCCAATGCCAAAACCAACATCCAACTTTACACTCAGATAAAAAGAACCTGGACAAGTTAGAGTAGAGGTTGCAGTATTTGGTGCATGTACTAAGCTCTTTCTCTCTCCATGTGAGTGTGTGTGCATTTTGTGTTTATTCTGTGTGTGTGTGTGTGTATGAGGATAAATGAAGAGTCCACGAGAAGAACGGGATTTTAAAAAACAAGCAATTAAGCCTGTTCCATTCTGGACACAGGACGTGTTAGCGCATTTTCATGTTATGTATCAGTACGTTTGTTAGCTTTCAGTAAATATTTGTAAATTTTGGAAATGTTTATAAATTCAATTGTGTAATGCATATATCTGTAAAAAAAATATTATAAAGACGTTTCTTTATAATTGAAAAAAAAATACTTTCTCTTAAATCTAACTACAAGTGGTTTGTTGTTACTGAAATAGGACTCATAATTGAAAACATTCGAAATTATAGTCATTTAATCGTCCGAAAACTCCGTCAATTGTTGCATAGCTCTGATACTTTCAATTAAACTCAGAACACAAGCTTACTATTTCATTTGATGAGTTTCTTAATAAATCTTGGTGAAACTATGTGCTGCAGTATTTCGCACCAAATGAATGGGTTATTGAACGTACAAGGTGTAGAATGGGGCCATATATATAACTAGTTGCAAGTACCCGGCTTTGCCCGGGTTTAAAATAAGGTTTTCTGTTTACCTTTTGTTATCTCCCTACCCCCTCTCTCCCTCCCTCCCTCCCCCTCTCTCTCCCTCCCTCCCTCCCCCTCTCTCTCCCTCCTTACCCCCTCTCTCACTTTCTCTTTACTATATAAGCTATATTAACAATGGAGCGCCCTATATCTCAGCAACCGTAAGTCCTAGACCCATGATGTATATATCATTTTGTAGGTCTTGGCCTGCCATGTGTACATCAAAAGTTCATTTCGCGATAGGACCTCTGAGGGCCGGGCTTCAGGGCTCCTAAGGGGCTTATATATTATATATATGTACGTTCAATAACTCATTCATTTGGTGCGAAATACTGCAGCACGTAGTTTCACCAAGATTTATTAAGAAACTCATCAAATGAAATAGTAAGCTTGTGTTCTGATTTTAATTGAAGTATCAGAGCTATGCAACAATTGACGGAGTTTTCGGACGATTAAATGACTACAATTTCGAATGTTTTCAATTGTGAGTCCTATTTCAGTAACCACAAACCACTTGTAGTTAGATTTAAGAGAACATAATTTTTTTTTCAAATATAAAGAAACGTCTTTATAATATTTTTTTTACAGATATATGCATTACACAATTGAATGTATAAACATTTCCAAAATTTACAAATATTTACTGAAAGCTAACAAACGTACTGAATCATAACACGAAAATGCGCTAACACGTCCTGTGTCCAGAATGGAACAGGCTTAATTGCTTGTTTTCAGATATATGCATTACACAATTGAATTTATAAACATTTCCAAAATTTACAAATATTTACTGAAAGATAGCATACGTACTGATACATAATACGAAAATGCTCTAACACGTCCTGTGTCCAGAATGGAACAGGCTTAGATTGCTTGTTTTTTTAATTGTCGGAAATAGAACAACATGTGTCCATCCAAGTTAGGCTTGTACAAGAAATTGTGTTCAAAGTCAACAGTCCTATCAAAATGTCAAGAAACAGATGACTTTGGTCAGTGGCGTAAAGGGGGGAAGGGTGCAGTCTACCTCGGGTAGCACATACTGGGGTTGGCACATACTATTGTGTACAGTGACACCTCACGATCTCATCTTAGGCTGGCATCTATTGTGTACAGTGACACCTCACGATCTCATCTTAGGCTGGCATCTATTGTGTACAGTGACACCTCACGATCTCATCTTAGGTTGGCACATACTACTGTGTACAGTGACACCTCACGATCTCATCTTAGGCTGGCATCTATTGTGTACAGTGACACCTCACGATCTCATCTTAGGCTGGCATCTATTGTGTACAGTGACACCTCACGATCTCATCTTAGGTTGGCATCTATTGTGCACAGTGACACCTCACGATCTCATCTTAGGCTGGCATCTATTGTGTACAGTGACACCTCACGATCTCATCTAAGGCTGGCATCTATTGTGTACAGTGACACCTCACGATCTCATCTAAGGCTGGCATCTATTGTGTACAGTGACACCTCACGATCTCATCTTAGGCTGGCATCTATTGTGTACAGTGACACCACACGATCTCATCTTAGGTTGGCATCTATTGTGTACAGTGACACCTCACGATCTCATCTTAGGTTGGCATCTATTGTGTACAGTGACACCTCACGATCTCATCTTAGGCTGGCATCTATTGTGTACAGTGACACCTCACGATCTCATCTTAGGTTGGCATCTATTGTGTACAGTGACACCTCACGATCTTATCTTAGGCTGGCATCTATTGTGTACAGTGACACCTCACGATCTCATCTTAGGTTGGCATCTATTGCGTACAGTGACACCTCACGATCTCATCTTAGGTTGGCATCTATTGTGTACAGTGACACCGCACGATCTCATCTTAGGCTGGCATCTATTGTGTACAGTGACACCTCACGATCTCATCTTAGGTTGGCATCTATTGCGTACAGTGACACCTCACGATCTCATCTTAGGTTGGCATCTATTGTGTACAGTGACACCGCACGATCTCATCTTAGGCTGGCATCTATTGTGTACAGTGACACCTCACGATCTCATCTTAGGCTGGCATCTATTGTGTACAGTGACACCTCACGATCTCATCTTAGGTTGGCACATACTACTGTGTACAGTGACACCTCACGATCTCATCTTAGATTGGCACATACTATTGTGTACAGTGACACCTCACGATCTCATCTTAGGCTGGCATCTATTGTGTACAGTGACACCTCACGATCTCATCTTAGGCTGGCATCTATTGTGTACAGTGACACCTCACGATCTCATCTTAGGCTGGCATCTATTGTGTACAGTGACACCTCACGATCTCATCTTAGGCTGGAATCTATTGTGTACAGTGACACCTCACGATCTCATCTTAGGTTGGCATCTATTGTGTACAGTGACACCTCACGATCTCATCTTAGGTTGGCATCTATTGTGTACAGCGACACCTCACGATCTCATCTTAGGCTGGCATCTATTGTGTACAGTGACACTTCACGATCTCATCTTAGGCTGGCATCTATTGTGTACAGTGACACCTCACGATCTCATCTTAGGTTGGCACATACTACTGTGTACAGTGACACCTCACGATCTCATCTTAGGCTGGCATCTATTGTGTACAGTGACACTTCACGATCTCATCTTAGGTTGGCATCTATTGTGTACAGTGACACCTCACGATCTCATCTTAGGCTGGCATCTATTGTGTACAGTGACACCTCACGATCTCATCTTAGGTTGGCACATACTACTGTGTACAGTGACACCTCACGATCTCATCTTAGGCAGGCATCTATTGTGTACAGTGACACCTCACGATCTCATCTTAGGCTGGCATCTATTGTGTACAGTGACACCTCACGATCTCATCTTAGGTTGGCATCTATTGTGCACAGTGACACCTCACGATCTCATCTTAGGCTGGCATCTATTGTGTACAGTGACACCTCACGATCTCATCTAAGGCTGGCATCTATTGTGTACAGTGACACCTCACGATCTCATCTAAGGCTGGCATCTATTGTGTACAGTGACACCTCACGATCTCATCTTAGGCTGGCATCTATTGTGTACAGTGACACCTCACGATCTCATCTTAGGTTGGCACATACTACTGTGTACAGTGACACCTCACGATCTCATCTTAGATTGGCACATACTATTGTGTACAGTGACACCTCACGATCTCATCTTAGGCTGGCACACCTCTATTGTGTACAGTGACACCTCACGATCTCATCTTAGGCTGGCATCTATTGTGTACAGTGACACCTCACGATCTCATCTTAGGTTGGCATCTATTGTGCACAGTGACACCTCACGATCTCATCTTAGGCTGGCATCTATTGTTTACAGTGACACCTCACGATCTCATCTTAGGCTGGCATCTATTGTGTACAGTGACACCTCACGATCTCATCTTAGGTTGGCATCTATTGTGCACAGTGACACCTCACGATCTCATCTTAGGCTGGCATCTATTGTGTACAGTGACACCTCACGATCTCATCTTAGGTTGGCATCTATTGCGTACAGTGACACCTCACGATCTCATCTTAGGCTGGCATCTATTGTGTACAGTGACACCTCACGATCTCATCTTAGGTTGGCATCTATTGTGTACAGTGACACCTCACGATCTTATCTTAGGCTGGCATCTATTGTGTACAGTGACACCTCACGATCTCATCTTAGGTTGGCATCTATTGCGTACAGTGACACCTCACGATCTCATCTTAGGTTGGCATCTATTGTGTACAGTGACACCGCACGATCTCATCTTAGGCTGGCATCTATTGTGTACAGTGACACCTCACGATCTCATCTTAGGTTGGCATCTATTGCGTACAGTGACACCTCACGATCTCATCTTAGGTTGGCATCTATTGTGTACAGTGACACCGCACGATCTCATCTTAGGCTGGCATCTATTGTGTACAGTGACACCTCACGATCTCATCTTAGGCTGGCATCTATTGTGTACAGTGACACCTCACGATCTCATCTTAGGTTGGCACATACTACTGTGTACAGTGACACCTCACGATCTCATCTTAGATTGGCACATACTATTGTGTACAGTGACACCTCACGATCTCATCTTAGGCTGGCATCTATTGTGTACAGTGACACCTCACGATCTCATCTTAGGCTGGCATCTATTGTGTACAGTGACACCTCACGATCTCATCTTAGGTTGGCACATACTACTGTGTACAGTGACACCTCACGATCTCATCTTAGGCTGGCATCTATTGTGTACAGTGACACCTCACGATCTCATCTTAGGTTGGCACATACTACTGTGTACAGTGACACCTCACGATCTCATCTTAGGCTGGCATCTATTGTGTACAGTGACACTTCACGATCTCATCTTAGGTTGGCATCTATTGTGTACAGTGACACCTCACGATCTCATCTTAGGCTGGCATCTATTGTGTACAGTGACACCTCACGATCTCATCTTAGGTTGGCATCTATTGTGCACAGTGACACCTCACGATCTCATCTTAGGCTGGCATCTATTGTGTACAGTGACACCTCACGATCTCATCTAAGGCTGGCATCTATTGTGTACAGTGACACCTCACGATCTCATCTAAGGCTGGCATCTATTGTGTACAGTGACACCTCACGATCTCATCTTAGGCTGGCATCTATTGTGTACAGTGACACCTCACGATCTCATCTTAGGTTGGCACATACTACTGTGTACAGTGACACCTCACGATCTCATCTTAGATTGGCACATACTATTGTGTACAGTGACACCTCACGATCTCATCTTAGGCTGGCATCTATTGTGTACAGTGACACCTCACGATCTCATCTTAGGCTGGCATCTATTGTGTACAGTGACACCTCACGATCTCATCTTAGGCTGGCATCTATTGTGTACAGTGACACCTCACGATCTCATCTTAGGTTGGCATCATAATTGTGCACAGTGACACCTCACGATCTCATCTTAGGCTGGCATCTATTGTGTACAGTGACACCTCACGATCTCATCTTAGGCTGGCATCTATTGTGTACAGTGACACCTCACGATCTCATCTTAGGGTTGGCATCTATTGTGAACAGTGACACCTCACGATCTCATCTTAGGCTGGCATCTATTGTGTACAGTGACACCTCACGATCTCATCTTAGGTTGGCACATACTACTGTGTACAGTGACACCTCACGATCTCATCTTAGATTGGCACATACTATTGTGTACAGTGACACCTCACGATCTCATCTTAGGCTGGCATCTATTGTGTACAGTGACACCTCACGATCTCATCTTAGGCTGGCATCTATTGTGTACAGTGACACCTCACGATCTCATCTTAGATTGGCATCTATTGTGCACAGTGACACCTCACGATCTCATCTTAGGCTGGCATCTATTGTGTACAGTGACACCTCACGATCTCATCTTAGGCTGGCATCTATTGTGTACAGTGACACCTCACGATCTCATCTTAGGTTGGCATCTATTGTGTACAGTGACAGCACACGATCTCATCTTAGGTTGGCATCTATTGTGTACAGTGACACCTCACGATCTCATCTTAGGTTGGCATCTATTGTGTACAGTGACACCTCACGATCTCATCTTAGGCTGGCATCTATTGTGTACAGTGACACCTCACGATCTCATCTTAGATTGGCACATACTATTGTGTACAGTGACACCTCACGATCTCATCTTAGGCTGGCATCTATTGTGTACAGTGACACCTCACGATCTCATCTTAGGTTGGCATCTATTGCGTACAGTGACACCTCACGATCTCATCTTAGGTTGGCATCTATTGTGTACAGTGACACCGCACAATCTCATCTTAGGCTGGCATCTATTGTGTACAGTGACACCTCACGATCTCATCTTAGGTTGGCATCTATTGCGTACAGTGACACCTCACGATCTCATCTTAGGTTGGCATCTATTGTGTACAGTGACACCGCACGATCTCATCTTAGGCTGGCATCTATTGTGTACAGTGAAACCTCACGATCTCATCTTAGGCTGGCATCTATTGTGTACAGTGACACCTCACGATCTCATCTTAGGTTGGCACATACTACTGTGTACAGTGACACCTCACGATCTCATCTTAGATTGGCACATACTATTGTGTACAGTGACACCTCACGATCTCATCTTAGGCTGGCATCTATTGTGTACAGTGACACCTCACGATCTCATCTTAGGCTGGCATCTATTGTGTACAGTGACACCTCACGATCTCATCTTAGGCTGGCATCTATTGTGTACAGTGACACCTCACGATCTCATCTTAGGTTGGCATCTATTGTGCACAGTGACACCTCACGATCTCATCTTAGGCTGGCATCTATTGTGTACAGTGACACCTCACGATCTCATCTTAGGCTGGCATCTATTGTGTACAGTGACACCACACGATCTCATCTTAGGTTGGCATCTATTGTGCACAGTGACACCTCACGATCTCATCTTAGGCTGGCATCTATTGTGTACAGTGACACCTCACGATCTCATCTTAGGTTGGCACATACTACTGTGTACAGTGACACCTCACGATCTCATCTTAGGCTGGCATCTATTGTGTACAGTGACACCTCACGATCTCATCTTAGGTTGGCACATACTACTGTGTACAGTGACACCTCACGATCTCATCTTAGGCTGGCATCTATTGTGTACAGTGACACCTCACGATCTCATCTTAGGCTGGCATCTATTGTGTACAGTGACACCTCACGATCTCATCTTAGGTTGGCATCTATTGTGCACAGTGACACCTCACGATCTCATCTTAGGCTGGCATCTATTGTGTACAGTGACACCTCACGATCTCATCTAAGGCTGGCATCTATTGTGTACAGTGACACCTCACGATCTCATCTAAGGCTGGCATCTATTGTGTACAGTGACACCTCACGATCTCATCTTAGGCTGGCATCTATTGTGTACAGTGACACCTCACGATCTCATCTTAGGGTTGGCACATACGACTGTGTACAGTGACACCTCACGATCTCATCTTAGATTGGCACATACTATTGTGTACAGTGACACCTCACGATCTCATCTTAGGCTGGCATCTATTGTGTACAGTGACACCTCACGATCTCATCTTAGGCTGGCATCTATTGTGTACAGTGACACCTCACGATCTCATCTTAGGTTGGCATCTATTGTGCACAGTGACACCTCACGATCTCATCTTAGGCTGGCATCTATTGTGTACAGTGACACCTCACGATATCATCTTAGGCTGGCATCTATTGTGTACAGTGACACCTCACGATCTCATCTTAGGTTGGCATCTATTGTGCACAGTGACACCTCACGATCTCATCTTAGGCTGGCATCTATTGTGTACAGTGACACCTCACGATCTCATCTTAGGTTGGCACATACTACTGTGTACAGTGACACCTCACGATCTCATCTTAGGTTGGCACATACTACTGTGTACAGTGACACCTCACGATCTCATCTTAGGCTGGCATCTATTGTGTACAGTGACACCTCACGATCTCATCTTAGGTTGGCACATACTACTGTGTACAGTGACACCTCACGATCTCATCTTAGGCTGGCATCTATTGTGTACAGTGACACCTCACGATCTCATCTTAGGCTGGCATCTATTGTGTACAGTGACACCTCACGATCTCATCTTAGGTTGGCATCTATTGTGCACAGTGACACCTCACGATCTCATCTTAGATTGGCACATACTATTGTGTACAGTGACACCTCACGATCTCATCTTAGGCTGGCATCTATTGTGTACAGTGACACCTCACGATCTCATCTTAGGCTGGCATCTATTGTGTACAGTAACACCTCACGATCTCATCTTAGGTTGGCATCTATTGTGCACAGTGACACCTCACGATCTCATCTTAGGCTGGCATCTATTGTGTACAGTGACACCTCACGATCTCATCTTAGGTTGGCATCTATTGTGCACAGTGACACCTCACGATCTCATCTTAGGCTGGCATCTATTGTGTACAGTGACACCTCACGATCTCATCTTAGGTTGGCACATACTACTGTGTACAGTGACACCTCACGATCTCATCTTAGATTGGCACATACTATTGTGTACAGTGACACCTCACGATCTCATCTTAGGCTGGCATCTATTGTGTACAGTGACACCTCACGATCTCATCTTAGGCTGGCATCTATTGTGTACAGTGACACCTCACGATCTCATCTTAGGTTGGCATCTATTGTGCACAGTGACACCTCACGATCTCATCTTAGGCTGGCATCTATTGTGTACAGTGACACCTCACGATCTCATCTTAGGCTGGCATCTATTGTGTACAGTGACACCTCACGATCTCATCTTAGGTTGGCATCTATTGTGTACAGTGACAGCACACGATCTCATCTTAGGTTGGCATCTATTGTGTACAGTGACACCTCACGATCTCATCTTAGGTTGGCATCTATTGTGTACAGTGACACCTCACGATCTCATCTTAGGCTGGCATCTATTGTGTACAGTGACACCTCACGATCTCATCTTAGGTTGGCATCTATTGTGTACAGTGACACCTCACGATCTTATCTTAGGCTGGCATCTATTGTGTACAGTGACACCTCACGATCTCATCTTAGGTTGGCATCTATTGCGTACAGTGACACCTCACGATCTCATCTTAGGTTGGCATCTATTGTGTACAGTGACACCGCACGATCTCATCTTAGGCTGGCATCTATTGTGTACAGTGACACCTCACGATCTCATCTTAGGTTGGCATCTATTGCGTACAGTGACACCTCACGATCTCATCTTAGGTTGGCATCTATTGTGTACAGTGACACCGCACGATCTCATCTTAGGCTGGCATCTATTGTGTACAGTGAAACCTCACGATCTCATCTTAGGCTGGCATCTATTGTGTACAGTGACACCTCACGATCTCATCTTAGGTTGGCACATACTACTGTGTACAGTGACACCTCACGATCTCATCTTAGGTTGGCACATACTACTGTGTACAGTGACACCTCACGATCTCATCTTAGGCTGGCATCTATTGTGTAGCAGTCGACACCTCACGATCTCATCTTAGGTTGGCACATACTACTGTGTACAGTGACACCTCACGATCTCATCTTAGGCTGGCATCTATTGTGTACAGTGACACCTCACGATCTCATCTTAGGCTGGCATCTATTGTGTACAGTGACACCTCACGATCTCATCTTAGGTTGGCATCTATTGTGCACAGTGACACCTCACGATCTCATCTTAGGCTGGCATCTATTGTGTACAGTGACACCTCACGATCTCATCTAAGGCTGGCATCTATTGTGTACAGTGACACCTCACGATCTCATCTAAGGCTGGCATCTATTGTGTACAGTGACACCTCACGATCTCATCTTAGGCTGGCATCTATTGTGTACAGTGACACCTCACGATCTCATCTTAGGTTGGCACATACTACTGTGTACAGTGACACCTCACGATCTCATCTTAGATTGGCACATACTATTGTGTACAGTGACACCTCACGATCTCATCTTAGGCTGGCATCTATTGTGTACAGTGACACCTCACGATCTCATCTTAGGCTGGCATCTATTGTGTACAGTAACACCTCACGATCTCATCTTAGGTTGGCATCTATTGTGCACAGTGACACCTCACGATCTCATCTTAGGCTGGCATCTATTGTGTACAGTGACACCTCACGATATCATCTTAGGCTGGCATCTATTGTGTACAGTGACACCTCACGATCTCATCTTAGGTTGGCATCTATTGTGCACAGTGACACCTCACGATCTCATCTTAGGCTGGCATCTATTGTGTACAGTGACACCTCACGATCTCATCTTAGGTTGGCACATACTACTGTGTACAGTGACACCTCACGATCTCATCTTAGATTGGCACATACTATTGTGTACAGTGACACCTCACGATCTCATCTTAGGCTGGCATCTATTGTGTACAGTGACACCTCACGATCTCATCTTAGGCTGGCATCTATTGTGTACAGTGACACCTCACGATCTCATCTTAGGTTGGCATCTATTGTGCACAGTGACACCTCACGATCTCATCTTAGGCTGGCATCTATTGTGTACAGTGACACCTCACGATCTCATCTTAGGCTGGCATCTATTGTGTACAGTGACACCTCACGATCTCATCTTAGGTTGGCATCTATTGTGTACAGTGACAGCACACGATCTCATCTTAGGTTGGCATCTATTGTGTACAGTGACACCTCACGATCTCATCTTAGGTTGGCATCTATTGTGTACAGTGACACCTCACGATCTCATCTTAGGCTGGCATCTATTGTGTACAGTGACACCTCACGATCTCATCTTAGGTTGGCATCTATTGTGTACAGTGACACCTCACGATCTTATCTTAGGCTGGCATCTATTGTGTACAGTGACACCTCACGATCTCATCTTAGGTTGGCATCTATTGCGTACAGTGACACCTCACGATCTCATCTTAGGTTGGCATCTATTGTGTACAGTGACACCGCACGATCTCATCTTAGGCTGGCATCTATTGTGTACAGTGACACCTCACGATCTCATCTTAGGTTGGCAGCTATTGCGTACAGTGACACCTCACGATGCTCATCTTAGGGTGGCATCTATTGTGTACAGTGACACCGCACGATCTCATCTTAGGCTGGCATCTATTGTGTACAGTGAAACCTCACGATCTCATCTTAGGCTGGCATCTATTGTGTACAGTGACACCTCACGATCTCATCTTAGGTTGGCACATACTACTGTGTACAGTGACACCTCACGATCTCATCTTAGATTGGCACATACTACTGTGTACAGTGACACCTCACGATCTCATCTTAGATTGGCACATACTATTGTGTACAGTGACACCTCACGATCTCATCTTAGGCTGGCATCTATTGTGTACAGTGACACCTCACGATCTCATCTTAGGCTGGCATCTATTGTGTACAGTGACACCTCACGATCTCATCTTAGGTTGGCATCTATTGTGCACAGTGACACCTCACGATCTCATCTTAGGCTGGCATCTATTGTGTACAGTGACACCTCACGATCTCATCTTAGGCTGGCATCTATTGTGTACAGTGACACCACACGATCTCATCTTAGGTTGGCATCTATTGTGCACAGTGACACCTCACGATCTCATCTTAGGCTGGCATCTATTGTGTACAGTGACACCTCACGATCTCATCTTAGGTTGGCACATACTACTGTGTACAGTGACACCTCACGATCTCATCTTAGATTGGCACATACTATTGTGTACAGTGACACCTCACGATCTCATCTTAGGCTGGCATCTATTGTGTACAGTGACACCTCACGATCTCATCTAAGGCTGGCATCTACTGTGTACAGTGACACCTCACGATCTCATCTTAGGCTGGCATCTATTGTGTACAGTGACACCACACGATCTCATCTTAGGCTGGCATCTATTGTGTACAGTGACACCTCACGATCTCATCTTAGGCTGGCATCTATTGTGTACAGTGACACCTCACGGTCTCATCTTAGGTTGGCATCTATTGTGTACAGTGACACCTCACGATCTCATCTTAGGTTGGCATCTATTGTGTACAGCGACACCTCACGATCTCATCTTAGGCTGGCATCTATTGTGTACAGTGACACTTCACGATCTCATCTTAGGTTGGCACATACTACTGTGTACAGTGACACCTCACGATCTCATCTTAGATTGGCACATACTATTGTGTACAGTGACACCTCACGATCTCATCTTAGGCTGGCATCTATTGTGTACAGTGACACCTCACGATCTCATCTAAGGCTGGCATCTACTGTGTACAGTGACACCTCACGATCTCATCTTAGGCTGGCATCTATTGTGTACAGTGACACCACACGATCTCATCTTAGGCTGGCATCTATTGTGTACAGTGACACCTCACGATCTCATCTTAGGCTGGCATCTATTGTGTACAGTGACACCTCACGGTCTCATCTTAGGTTGGCATCTATTGTGTACAGTGACACCTCACGATCTCATCTTAGGTTGGCATCTATTGTGTACAGCGACACCTCACGATCTCATCTTAGGCTGGCATCTATTGTGTACAGTGACACTTCACGATCTCATCTTAGGTTGGCATCTATTGTGTACAGTGACACCTCACGATCTCATCTTAGGTTGGCATCTATTGTGTACAGTGACATCTCACGATCTCATCTTAGGTTGGCATCTATTGTGTACAGTGACACCTCACGATCTCATCTTAGGTTGGCATCTATTGTGTACAGTGACACCTCACGATCTCATCTTAGGTTGGCATCTATTGTGTACAGTGACACCGCACGATCTCATCTTAGGCTGGCATCTATTGTGTACAGTGACACTTCACGATCTCATCTTAGGTTGGCATCTATTGTGTACAGTGACACCTCACGATCTCATCTTAAATAATACGGTTTTCAACCGGCGGTAAACGTATACCGGGGGGGGGGGGTACGGGACAGTTGGTGCACCGGTACCAGGCTACATATAATTTTCAAGAAATTGAAGTACTTACTTGGGAGGGGTACCTGTAGAGAACTGTGGTCTAAATTCGTTTCTGTAACTGGTTCCAATTACAATAAGGAATCACTGTTTCCCCATTATGTATCATATACAATTGAATGATCCAATAAGGAATCACTGTTTCCCCATTATGTATCATATACAATTGAATGATCCAATAAGGAATAACTGTTTCCCATTATGTATCATATACAATTGAATGATCCAATAAGGAATCACTGTTTCCCCATTATGTATCATATACAATTGAATGATCCAATAAGGAATCACTGTTTCCCATTATGTATCATATACAATTGAATGATCCAATAAGGAATCACTTTTTCCCCATTATGTATCATATACAATTGAATGATCCAATAAGGAATCACTGTTTTCCATTATGTATCATATACAATTGAATGATCCAATAAGGAATCACTGTTTCCCATTATGTGTCACATACAATTGAATGGTCCGTTGTTGGAGCCCCAAATACACGATTAATCACTTTGTAGACAAAATATCTAGATTTATTTTTATCTTAGACACCATATAGGTCAGTTGGGCCAGTGGTCCCCCAACCCCCGGGCCGCGGACCCGGTACCGTTCCGTGGAAAGAATGTTACTGGGCCGCCCAAGAAACATTACATTATTTCCTTTAAATTTATTTATCTCGTGATTGTGTGAGACTTTCCATGGACGAGAGATAACCAACGCTTCCCCCCCCTTCCCTGGGCCGCGGTGAAATTATCAAAAGCTGACCGGTCCGTGGCGAGAAAAAGGTTGGGAACTACTGAGTTAGGCCATACAGGTCAGTTAGGCCATACAGGTTAGCCAAGCACTACAGGCCAGTCAGGCCATACATGTCAGTTAGGCCATACAGGTTAGCCAAGCACTACAGGCCAGTCAGGTCATACAGATAAGTAAGGCCCTACAGGTCAACAAAACATCGCCTAAAACAATGTGCAAGTCTATCAGCAGGTTATCGCACAAGTGAATGGACTGAACCCAATTGTACACTTCATGACAGTGTTACTGGGTTGTCTTGACGCATCCGCGTAGGTGCCAACGCGGCATAGGGTCCCCATGTTTCTTAATTAATTATTTATTTCATTCGTTTTGAGTTGACGTAAGGAACCCTAACAAAGTGGGCAGTACTGGGGCTCGAAATGCGCTAGGTGTACATCTTCTTCCTCTGGCCCTGCAGCCCATTTAGGGCCGTGGCCTGCCATACTACTCTTCTCCACTTTTCCCGATCCATGGTCCTCTTCCTCCTCCACTCTCTCACTCCTATGGCTTTAACGTGATTCTCCACTTCCCCTAACCATCTGCTTCTTGGCCTGTCCTTAGATCTTCTCTCATTGGGTGTTATGTGTACATCATATGTCTTATATATCTGTAATGTATTCATCGTGTTTGCAATGTAATATTTTCCTTCAATGTTCAATGTATTCCTTATGTTAGCAATGTATTCAATAAATTAAGTTCTTTGCATTCCCTATCAGTGCCAAGTTGGAAGGGGGGACAACCTGAACTGGTCATGGGTCATTGCCCTTGTAGACCCCCGCCAGTTCAAGTAATCTGTTAAGTCATGACTTCGCAAATGTTGCTGTTGTTGTGTGAGTGATACCAGTCGGTGGAGATTGTTAGTGGCCAAGACTAAGATGGTGAAAGCCTATGTCGCTAAGTGTGCACCCATCCACTGAATGTCGTGCAGTTGCGCCGTGATGAATGAGCTAGTTTAGAACAGAGCTACTGACTTAACAATGGCATGAAGTGTTTACATTATGACTGAATAAACAATTGAAGTCTGTGTATTGAAAAAAAAATGAAGATACCTTACAAATTAAATTTAGTGTCAAACATATTTAAACAACAATTCAGTGAGTTATGCCCCCCCCCCTTTCCCCACAAATGTCACAAGTCATAAGACTTTGCTTACCTTCTAGCAACAATATATCCAATTACATGACATCCTATACGGCCAACCAGCTGATGTGGGACAAGAGTACCAGATATCTTTTGTCATTTACTGAAAAGAGAAATAATTATGGATAGAACTAAAGCATGTTGACAAAAAAAATTATTAATGTGTATTATCAGCTTGGCTGGTTTTCATAATACATGTGACATCTATGTGTTTATATCAACGCGGGATAGTTTATAAACCCTCGCAATTACCTTTCCTATTTTGATATATCATTATTAGAGAAAAGAAAATGGCGATCAATCCTCCGCACACCCCCTTCCTCCCACCCGATTTTGCAGGCAATTAATATTATCTCCCTTGGATGTGGTATGGCAAGTTGATAGACAACTCCACTGCCGATTTATCACAAAGTCAACACAGACTTCGGCGCTATTCGGGGGATTATATCAACACAAGAAAATGGCACACCGTGGGAGTGGTGATGGTAAGTGATTCTGTGCATTTCACAACTCTCTGGAGACCATCACACAATCTACTCCGGGTATAACGGCACGACGGTTAAAACTGATCGATTTACCTCTCAATTATCTCGGTGTATGTCATATTGATGTTTGTGTACTCCAAGCAGTATATTATATTATATATATATATATATATATATATATATTAGTCGATTCCGCTTAATTGGGACACATCGGGACCGAGGCTTTTTGTCCCAATTAAGCGGCTGTCCCAATTAAAAATACAAATTTACTATTGGCTTCTTGGTTTGGTTTCTTTGAGATTTGTCCCAAATAAGCGGCTGTCCCAACTAAGCGGAATCCACTGTATATATATATATATATATATATATATATATATATATATATATACATACATATACATCAGTTCACTAACGAACAAACTGTTTGTGAATTCTTGTCTACAATGAATGGTAACAATGTGTTTAAAATAAATTCCTTTTAAGGTCAACAGTCGGCAAAGAACGAATGCACCAGGCATGCTGAAGATCTCAGACTGGAGTTCTGGATATGAGCAATATATCAACACAAACTCGAAACTTTCGATGTAAAAGAACATTACCCACATTACTAAAGATGTAAGAACACATCCAGATTACTTAATATGTTAGAGAACACACCCACATTACTTAAGACGTAAGAGATCACACCTAAATTACCATAGATGTAAAGAGATCACACCTAAATTACATTAGGGAGCAAATACTCTTTAACACTGATAAATGTAAAGTAATCATTCAAAAAATTATATTTAATTGTATTTTTCAGTTATTATAAAAAATTTATTGCATGGCTTAAAGTATAATTTTGAAATTTTAAATATATAATCTAAATAGTAATCAAAAGTGGCTAAAGAAGCGGGGGGGGGGGGAAGTCCAATGAGAGGTGGTGGAAGGGGGGGGGGAACCAGCTAGCGCTATTCACCTCTCGACCCCAACAGCCCCTTCACAGCCTTCTAACCACAGCCTTGCAACAAAGAAATAACATAGCGCTGTGCACTGACTAGCACTGTTTCGTTATCTATACGTGTTGTTTAAAAGGAGAGTGAAATGGTATGGGTAATAAAAAGAAGGATATCGGTGGGAATTAAATGTTTGTGTTGTGAGAGCACTCACCCACATCACAACGAAATGAAACACATATCATGTGCCAGTCACCGAGACGGTCTGCCAGCCCGGTGGAGATAACAAGAAACTGAACACCAACAGCCATTTACTGGACAAATATCACCCACACAAAAACACACGTCACGTCAGTGTGTGTGTGGGGGGGGGGGGGCTCGGGTGTCGGCTAGGGTGTTAATGCGATGATCCACTTGGCGATAGTAAATGATTTGAATCACAGCTATGACCTATGCAGCATTCATGTGGTCGGTCTAATGACAGACACGCCACATCCTTACATCGATCTCACCAGTGTATAATACTCGATCCCAAATATTTCCAGCGATACCAACACACTCAGGCTTTTCTTATGCAGGACTTTTAAAAACCGTGCCCGTGGGCCTCAAACTGATAACAGTGACGGAGACGTTCTTATAGACAGGAAAACTAGACAACCTCATTGGGCCACCACATCCAAAGGACTCACTGCCAGTATCAATTTATTCTAAATCTAGGGGGACCGCCAACTGAAGCTTTTTGCCCAACGTCACGAAAATATCACCGGAAGTCTGCAAACAGCCCCCCCTCCTCCTCCCCGAAACAAAGGCTATCATCAAAGTCGTTTTAGAAAAGTTTTCGATGACTGACAGAGACGAACGAACGTAGGCTTGATATGGACCGGCATAGAATGATGACGTCAATTATTTACAGAGAAGACATAAAGAAAAAAAATAACACATTTCAAAGCTTTTTTTTTTATAAACACAGTTACAGACAGACGCCGTTGTCCAATGCATGAAAAGTGTATACAAGGGTAAACTGCATATTATGTTATAAGACAGTTATGTCAACAGTTAATCTAGCCCACAGAAACGCAAACTTGCAACAAGTTGAATGTGATCTCTATTTGTTAGCATGTGTACTCAGTTATTTCCAGCTGGTGGTTTTGGTATTAACCACAGTCGGCACCAAAGTTCCAGTACCTAGTCTGACTGTCGGAGTTTATTTTTTTTTCTATTATTATTATTTCACACAGCAAAGTTCGTGACAAAGAACAAATTCTTTACAAAACTTGCAGCGGGTGAACAGGAAGTTGAAGCAGTAAAAGTTCTTTTACGGTTGGTTACGGGTATTGGGGGGGTTGGGGCAAACTTTGGTATTTTGTGCCATTTTATACAGGTATTCTGGAAACCATAACAATTGTTTCTTCCCCTTTCTTCCTCCATACGTAAGCAGCATGTCATAAAATTACTAAATGGGGAAAAAAAATCGACATATTTCCCACAATATTTTACCCTGCTTTTAAAAATTCAAACAGATAAAGTTTACTTAAAGCTGCAAAGGTTCACCCCCCCCCCCTTTTTTTTCCATGTTCTTCCACGGCACACATACGTTTTCTTAAATACGCAAGACCAAAGTTTTCCCACGCTTCGTTTGATGCATGTGAATTGTGTCATCATTTCCACTGACGTAAGCACGCCAACTTTAGAATGGTGGAGATATCTGGCGTGAGATTTTTTAATAAAAGTAAAGTTCCCTTAGCCCTAACGGGCAGATGAAGTGTAGAATTCATCTGTTTCTATAACCTCGGCACATGAAGGGATTGTGTGGTTAACACAACGCCCAGCCGCCTTTACTTTCCCAACTTAAGTCAGGTACCCATTTAAAGCTGGGTGGACTTGTGGGACGACTTTTGAAACACATTTTCACCTAGAAAAATTCCCCATGGTTCTCACCGAGGATCGAACCCAGGACTCTCTGGTCAACAGTCGAGTGTCTACACCACTCGGCCACCCGCCCCTCGAGATTTATAATGCATAAAAGTAAATTGCAGTTTAGATTTCATAACGATCTCATCTTTTAAAATGACACTAATAATCTGTTATCTCCTTTTATCATAGTCATCAGGATCATTCTTTGACGTCCTAAGGCATTGGATCATTTGAGGTGGCCTAAGGTTACCCCCCTCCCCCAAACATGTTTAAAAGTTTGGAATTACCCTAAATATTAATGTTTTCAGCATGAGGCTTCTGCCAAGTTCTCAGACTATACTTCCTCAGAACGGCTCTGATAGTTAGATTTAAAATTACAACAAACAACAATATATTATGTTTCTGAAATTTTATATAAGCCGGCGTGAAATAAACAGGAAAGTTAATACCTCAAAAATAAACATTTTTGGTAAAAGTAACTAAATCTGAAGTGTGGGATAGTCAATAAATAAACATGACTCACGTGGAACACCACTGAATTAATATATATATCATACAGAAAGCACATAACTATATTTTTTTTTAAACCCTTGAATAATGACTTTAAAAAAATGGTGCCTTTTGTGTAATTGTGATTGAATAGAATTGAGTAACATCAAACTTACACACACACACACACACACACAAAAAACAAAATGACAGCCTGGTGACTGATGTGCAATTTATGCAGGTAACATTATAAATAACCGCAGCCGTTCTTGTTTGTTGTCTTTTCAATGAGGTAGAGGAAGGGGTTAGGTTAAAGTCCTCCAAAAGTCTCGGTACATACTAAGTAAGAAATCATTGAACCCCTACGAATGATATTCAATTCCTTTGTCAGACTTATCATTTGATTATTACCAAAAGTATCACACGTGACATCGATTTGAACCCGGGTGTCTAGGCGGTCACCTATTAAGCCTATCCATATTAACGTATTTCATAAAAAAACAGTAATATAAGTAATACACACACACACGAAATGCACTACTACTGTGAGTACTGCTCACAGGTGGAGTGACAGGTGTCCTATGGTCCATTTCTTACTTTTCTTTTTTTTTATTTCGACCACTGTGCTTACAAATCGAAATGTTTCTTTCCTTCTCACTTCAGACACATTTATAATGCAGTTAAAAAAGTATGGTAAAATTTGATGGAATATTTCATTTCAACGTTTCGTGCCATTCTTCTCGCCATGAAACACCCGCGATAGACTATACATACGCATCAGCACGAGATACTACACATACACATCAACACGAGAGACTATACATACACTATCAGCACGAGAGACAATATGTACACATCAGCACGAGATACTACACATACACATCAGCACGAGAGACTACACATACACAGCAGCACGAGAGACTACACGTACACATCAGCACGAGAGACTACACTAACACATATACGGGGGGGGGGAAGGGGGAAAAAGAGATCAGTCAAACTGCTGACTTCATCGTTATGTCCCACTGGGAGTACCAGGAATGATCAACTGATCCAAGTTTGTTTGTCATCTGACGAGTTTAAGGCCAGACTACACAATCTACACGTAGTAGAATTCAAATGAATGAGGCTGGCCATTGTTGCTCACATTAAAAAAATGACAACACAGAAGGACCCAGCCATGAATGCACGACACAATCAGATTAGAAAACAAAAACAAAACAAAATCCATAAACCCATATTAGTTTTAGACAGCCCCCCCCCCTCCCAACAAAAAAATTCTCTATAAGGAGAAACACAATACCAATTCTCTATCCAAATATGACGTCACGCAAGTTGTCCTGACCTTGTAGCTAGACTCCATTAAACTGACCTAAGATTCGACCATATCGATCTTGTTGTAATCTGTCAAAATACAAGGCCGCGGTTTTTTTTTTCTTTATTTGTTGACATAACACACCTACACAAACATAAATACAGCAAGAGCACTTGGTGTCACACACACACACACAAAACATCAACACATTCAGAGCAGTTGATGAGCAGTGAGAATGTCGACTCTCTGTCAACAACTATGAGCAGGGGTGAGGATCAAATCACGTCACAGCTGGCGGCAGGCATCACTGCAACCCCCTGACGTGACCTGATAACACCCCCCCCCCCCAAAACCCCTTTCTAAGAATTTGCTTTTAGGTAGAAAAGGGGAACGGGAGGGGGGGGGGGAACGAGAGTAGTATAATAAAGTACGAGAGCTGCAAGATAAGCGTATAAACTAACTGAACGTGCTGGTTTCTTCTTCGTCTGTAGAAGTCGTGAGCAGAATTCCACTGACTGCAGTATGAGCATCTAGTACGTGAGCATTAAACAGAGGGAGAGAGAGAGAGAGAGAACACGCGGTGAGAGATGGAACACGGAGAACACACTGGAGATACACGTTTGTCAATTAAATTTCTCGTATGAGTACCGGTGAGACTCACCGGGCGGTAACGGTGTCTCGGTGAAAATCGCCAGAAGAAAAGCAACACATTTAAAATAAAGCCAGGCAGTAGTCATATAACAGTTAATGCACCAGCAAACCACCACGGCTTTGTGCCTGTTAAGTCAAACTTTTTTTTTTGCAAACTATTAAAATACAGAACTTGTGTACTGTGTTACAAACATACTCTACACATCTGTATTCCACAGTCGACATAACGTACGGTAATACCTTAGGCATGGCATTGAAATACGTTTTGAATAAAGTATAATTGAGACAAAAGTGTACAGTATAATATAGATACGCGATGTACCGACAGAAATGGGACTAAAGCATACTGGAGACACTGATTGATAAATACAAACTAATTACAGTTGAAGGTGTAACAATGAAAAGTAAATTTACGAAGGGAATATCAATGTCTGTAAATGTAACAATCAAATATAACCACATGTAATTGTAACAACTGCATTCAACTGGGTGTATAATAATGCAATCGGAACGCTTGTTAATGTAAGAATGTAATCGGAATGCGTGTTGATGTGTAATTTTACTGCGCATTGAGATCTCTAGTTAATTTATTGCAACAACAGCAAAACAAAAAAAAACAACTGGTAAATGTAACAACTAGAAAACTGTTTCTTGTTCAAAACCAACACTTTCTCCCCACAAACACACAGCATCGGTAATGTCTGTCCCTCGGCGACCCATGACAGTTACACAAGAACCATGTTGGTGTACAACTAATAGGTCCGTGTTGACTGTTGTCCTACACACTGGGAGTTGTTGTGTGTATGTGTGCTACTGATATTGACTGTTATTCTACACACTATCAAGAGAGGTGTCGCTAACGTATTAAACTGCGTTACAGATTATTAAGACATAATGTACAGAGATCCACCAGATACATAGATTAGTGAGACACAATGTACAGAGATCCACCAGATATATAGATTAGTGAGACATAGTGAGCAGAGACACCCCATATATATCATTGAGTAATCAGCCGATGCATTATGATTGATTCACTTCACTGCCAGTGCAATAATATATACAACAAAACGAACATTTAACACAGACACACACACATTATGGAAACGTTCTATCTAGCTGATAAACAATAAGTGTACAGTTATAAATAGAAATAGAATTGAACTTTTACCGAAGAAATTCACAAATACTAATATGTGAAGAAAAAAAAAAGTACGATCCATACAATGACGTCTACTAAATAAAACTAAGTACACACACCCCTTACTCCCTCTCTCAGGACACTTGCATATTTAGTAATATGCTAATTCAGATATTGATTATTGATACACAGAATGTACAACTCAATAGTTGACTCGAAGACACTCATAATTTATGTCTCAATATTTGACCATGCAAGCGTGATGATGACACTCAAAATGTGGAACATGTGAGACGTAGGACTCAATCAAACAAGGAACAAGTGAGAAGTAGGACTCCATCAAATGGGGAACATGTGAGACGTAGGACTCCATCAAATGGGGAACATGTGAGACGTAGGACTCCATCAAATGAGAAACATGTCAGACGTAGGACTCCATCAAATGTTTATTTCATTGTCAGACTGCGTTCGTGAGATGGTCAACAATTATTTTTGATGTAAACAATAAAATGCAAAGTATAAAGTTGATTAGCCACTAGCAAGTGGCGCAACCAGGGGGGGACCAAATCATCATACATATTTTACTATATAAACTGTCTTTTTTTCTATATGTGAGCCCCCCCCCCCCAAGCATTTTCGCTGGTCTGGCCACTGCCACTAGCCGTTGTAATCAATCACGAGTTAATCAATGCGATTTCCATTGTGTTCATTCAAGATGATAAAAACATCGCAGGGATCATGTAAATATAACTAGATATTTACAAATAATGTCGATAATGAAACAGACATTATACGAATAATTTATCGAATATCATATTTATGATTTTAAAAAAAGGGTAGTGTTTATATTATGTTTAGAACGTACACAGTCGATGTACATACAAACAAGATTACACAGTCGGTGTACATACAAACAAGTACACAGTCGATGTACATACAAACAAGGTTTACACAGCCGATGTACATACAAACAAGGTTTACACAGTCGATGTACATACAAACAAGGTTACACAGTCGATGTACATACAAACAAGGTTATTGGATTATGTTTTGTAATCGATCGACATCGTTCACTTTTATTATTGTTGTTTTTCTGTTGGCACAGACAGGTACTGACCAGTTACTCGTTGAAAAAAAACTATAATTAATTATCAATCAGGTCTCTTAGCAACGGATGTAAAAAAAAACTGATACTTGGCATGAATACCGGACTACACAATGAGTGACAATGTCACCAGACTTGAGAGAAATGATATGAGACAACTGCAGGGATGAATAACACGATCAAACCAACACACTATGTAAAGTAAATCAATGACAAGCACCTACCTCGTTTTGATTAAATCCACCGGTCTGATAAGTGAAAGTAATTGAACTGAGACCATAAACATTCCGTCATGGAATAACACTAAGTGCTTACACCGAGAGGGGGGAAAGAATGTATCCCCCCCTTGAAACAAAAACAGGGCGAGAGAGAGAAAGAGAGCTTAACACACAACAGAGAAAAGAAGAATGTGGATGTGGCTCGTGTGGCTGTGGAAGTCAGTCCAGCACGAGTGGAATCTCCACTTTACAGCCTTCCTCCATTTAGTTTGAGCACCTCCACGTCTGACACACAAAGACGGGGGCAATAAGGAGAAGAACGAGGCGCTTTCGTTCGTCACTGAGAGGCGATATATGCTTTCTGATTCACACCCTCACTACCCCCATTGCCCCATTCCCTCCTTTCTCTCTCTCTCTCTTAACCCCCCCCCCCTTCCTTTCCACATCAACCTCCTCCTCTCTTTCGCCTCTCAGCCGTCGGTTTTGACCGTAGCGAGCGATCAAGAAAGGACCAACACAACCAAGAATGCAATGACAATATCCTGGACGGGGTGGGGAAGTGAAAGCAGACGGGGTGGGGGAGAGTTAACTTTGCAAAAGACAGAATATTAATTCGAAATTCATCTTATGGATGGTGAATGTACAGAAAACATGACAGTTGGTAAACCGCCTTTTTAAATTGTATTAAAAAAAGTGAAATCTTACAACTGACAATCGCTTCAATTGAATGAATGGACACGTTATCAATACATGTATCTATGAATGTGTTTATGTTCCCATTTGTCATTACATAAATGCAATGATACATTATCACTATCTATGAATGTGTTTATTAATCAATCACTGTAACAATGCTATACATTATGGGTACATGAAGAACTAAACGTACTTTAGTTGAACAATACTATACAAGAAGATGTATTAACAGACTTAGTTATTAAAGAAGATGTATTAACAGACTTAGTTATACAAGAAGATGTCTTAACAGACTTAGTTATACAAGAAGATGCATTAACAGACTTAGTTATACAAGAAGATGCATTAACAGACTTAGTTAAACAATATCAATGATTGCTATTTACACATCTTACTTTCATTGGCATTCTAAAGTGTGAATATTGATAGACATTTACTAGTGGACAAAAAAAAAGCATACAAAAATAATTTTCAAAGTATCAACATCAGTTGTGCTACGGCCAACGTGTTCTGTTAGAGGCAACATATTTTACTGAACTGATGATTGATCGAAACATGCGTAAAGATTAGAACTGGTACACAGACTATAGACCGCCGGAAATAACACAGGCTTATGATACTACACTATAGTGTTTCTCAATCATTGGCTCACCACCCACTGACCCAGAGTTGGGATGAAACTAATGTTTAGCTTATCTTTCTTGTATCCTTCCATTCTGAAAACGTGAGTCTGAAACCAATCTAATAGTCTTTCAAGTGGGTCGCCAATTGCTAAAGTGTGAGAACCATTGTTGAAGAATACATCATGTACGTTTCACACAACTCTGATCATAAACATCAAATACAACGAGAATACAAATGAGATAGATTGGCTTAGTTTTTACAGCCCTGTCTAATACAACATGATTTTTTTTTCGAAAGACTTCTTCGAAGAGCGTACAAAGTAACACATGCCAGTAATAGGACTGATCTAAAGTACAAAGTAACACATGCCCAGTAAAAAGACTGATCTAAAGTACAAAGTAACACATGCCAGTAATAGGACTGATCTAGAGTACAAAGTAACACATGCCCAGTAAAAGGACTGATCTAGAGTACAAAGTAACACATGCCCAGTAAAAGGACTGATCTAGAGTACAAAGTAACACATGCCCAGTAAAAGGACTGATCTAGAGTACAAAGTAACACATGCCCAGTAAAAGGACTGATCTAAAGTACAAAGTAACACATGCCAGTAATAGGACTGATCTAGAGTACAAAGTAACACATGCCCAGTAAAAGGACTGATCTAAAGTACAAAGTAACACATGCCCAGTAAAAGGACTGATCTAGAGTACAAAGTAACACATGCCCAGTAAAAGGACTGATCTAGAGTACAAAGTAACACATGCCCAGTAAAAAGACTGATCTAAAGTACAAAGTAACACATGCCCAGTAAAATGACTGATCTAAAGTACAAAGTAACACATGCCCAGTAAAAAGACTGATCTAGAGTCGAAAGGGGTCCTCAATTTACAGCGCATTCCTTTTTCTCGCCGTCTTGGTATAAACTCAAACACCAAGTGACAAACTCAACAAACATTAAACTCAAACACCAAGTGACAAACTCAACAAATATTAAACTCAAACACCAAGTGACAAACTCAACAAACATTAAACTCAAACACCAAGTGACAAACTCAACAAACATTAAACTCAAACACCAAGTGACAAACTCAACAAACATTAAACTCAAACACCAAGTGACAAACTCAACAAACATTAAACTCAAACACCAAGTGACAAACTCAACAAACATTTAACTCAAACACCAAGTGACAAACTCAACAAACATTAAACTCAAACACCAAGTGACAAACTCAACAAACATTAAACTCAAACACCAAGTGACAAACTCAACAAACATTAAACTCAAACACCAAGTGACAAACTCAACAAACATTAAACTCAAACACCAAGTGACAAACTCAACAAACATTAAACTCACCACTATGACTTTCAACCATCACCTACTAGACCAATGCCCCCCCCACCCCCCGGACATAGGTCAAGTAGATCACCCCCCCCCCCCAGACCAGCCTCAGACATTTTTTTTCATAGACATTGCATAACGTCTGTAAATAAATATACGGAAACATCTTTTTGGTGTCTAGCGGCCGCCGGTGTAACTTTAAACGAGGATTTGCCACTTCTCAACGGGAGATTAGGGATTACGAAAAAAAAAAAGAAAGCCAACTGATAACACCATGTATAGTATAGTAGTAGGTAGCAGATTGGTCACAGATGTTTTGATACTGTCTCAAGGGGTATTAGTAATATAACACTGCCCTAATTACCACGCTTTAGAACGTTTTGGTAAAATGTGAGAATGAACGCAGACCAGGTTGACTATGATCCAATAGATGCAGAGAAAGTGAACCGCCGCCACCACACACCCATCCACCTACCCACCCAACAGTAGTACAGCCTGAATTTGATAAAGAAACAGATTACACCAGAAATTCCTTTCACATCCATTCACGTACTTCACCAATGGCAAATACGCACCACCCACCTCCTCCCAACTCCAGCTTTCATCTTCACACGACCAGAAAACACTGGTTCGTGAAAAATCATTCAAGTGTGGTGACGGGACAGGAAGTGCCCGCAGGACTGAATCAGTAACAAAAAACAAATGTGTTTGGTTATGATTGATTCCCGTATGTGGAGGTATTTACAGGAGACGTCTCCCCAAGTGTTTCTATAACAATGATATGTTATCCTATCTTGATGCAGGATAAATTATTGATTACGTTATTGGGAATATATATATATATATATATATATATATATATATATATCATCATATATAATATTATTCATTTCCAGTGTGCGTTAAATCGAAAGCGGAAAACAAGAATTCTAAATGGCGTCATCCCCTGTGTCTCGATTCATTTTTTCTTTTTGATATTATCTACAGTTTTCAATAGTTTCTGTGCTTTTAATTATGAAATGTAAAAGTCCCCAATATCAAAAATTAATAATTAGCATATAATGTCATTCAAATCATTATAGTTTTTATTACAACAGAGTATTTTAACATCGTCAGACATAATCAATAGTAATAATCGAAAATCTCCGACGTCGGCGACGATAAGACTATTGACCGCGTTTTCGTATCTAATTTCGTAAATAAAGTCAATATAATATTTTAAAAAAGAAATTCTGCAAATTTCTATACTAATTAAATTCTCAGCTTTTATAATATTTATTTTTTAAAATAAATACGGCTTTTAATTATTTCTTAATTACAAAATAACAATATAGGCCTAAAAAACTAGGCCAAAAGGCAATGAAAACATAACCGAGCAATATTTTTCTTAAAGTAGATTGAAATTGCATCTTAATTTGATTAGCGCGGTGGCATGATGGTTATGCAGCTTGGACAATGTTCTCTTTTATACAGACTGCCCGGGTTCGATTTCTACCAGACATTTTTTTTTTTTTTTCAGAATATATCCTTTTAGTTATTTTAATGAAAAGTAACTAATTAGATCTCTTTGACATTTTTTTAAATTTAAATAATTTATCTTTTAGGGTGTTGTAAGAAAAAGAAACAACAACTAATTAGATTTTAAATTTTTTCATAACTTAAAAAAAAATTAACACAGAGGCGTAACTAGGGTTTGGGGAGGGGTCCAAAATCGAAAGTCCCACCGGGCTCCTGCTTTAGGGGAGCCCCCAAAATTATTTTTTACATTAAATATTAAGTACATAATCTCATGTCATGGTATCGAATGTCAAAATGCAGGGCCCCAAAATCCTAGGTTCGGCAATGGCTTAACAAGTCTATCTTCCTGCAAAGGCTTTGCGGAGTACAGCTAATATATATATATATATATATATATATATATATATATATATATATATATATTTATATATATATATACTAGTTGCAAGTACCCGGCTTTGCCCGGGTTTAAAATAAGGTTTTCTGTTTACCTTCTGTTTTCTCCCTACCCCCTCTCTCCCTTCCTCTCTCCCTCCCTCCCTCTCCCTCCCTGCCCCCTCTTTCTCTTTATCTCTTCCTCCCATTTCTTCCATCCTCTCCCTCTCTCCTTCCCTCCCCTCTCTTCCTCCCTAACCCCTCTCTCCCTCCTTCCCCTTTCCTCAATTTACAGCGCATTCCTTTTTCTCGCCGTCTTGGTATAAACTCAAACACCAAGTGACAAACTCAACAAACATTAAACTCAAACACCAAGTGACAAACTCAACAAATATTAAACTCAAACACCAAGTGACAAACTCAACAAACATTAAACTCAAACACCAAGTGACAAACTCAACAAACATTAAACTCAAACACCAAGTGACAAACTCAACAAACATTAAACTCAAACACCAAGTGACAAACTCAACAAACATTAAACTCAAACACCAAGTGACAAACTCAACAAACATTTAACTCAAACACCAAGTGACAAACTCAACAAACATTAAACTCAAACACCAAGTGACAAACTCAACAAACATTAAACTCAAACATATATATATACTAGTTGCAAGTACCCGGCTTTGCCAGGGTTTAAAATAAGGTTTTCTGTTTACCTTCTGTTTTCTCCCTACCCCCTCTCTCCCTTCCTCTCTCCCTCCCTCCCTCTCCCTCCCTGCCCCCTCTTTCTCTTTATCTCTTCCTCCCATTTCTTCCATCCTCTCCCTCTCTCCTTCCCTCCCCTCTCTTCCTCCCTAACCCCTCTCTCCCTCCTTCCCCTTTCCACCTCTCTCCTCCCCCTTCCTCCCTCTCCCTCCCTGCCCCCTCTCTTTATCTCTCTCCCCCCTCTCTCCCTTCCTCTCTCTCCCTCCCATCTTTCTCCCATCTCCCTCCCATCTTTCTCCCTCTCTCCCCTCTCCTCCTCCTTCCCTCCCACCGTCCATCCTCTCTCCCTCCTTTCTCCCTCCCTCCCCTTTCCACCTCTCTCTCTCCCTCCCCCTCTCTCCCTCCCTCATTCCCTCTCTCTCCCTCCCTGCCCCCATCACTCTTTATCTCTCTCTCCCTCTCTCCCACCCTCTCTCTCTCCCTCCCTACCCCCTCTCTCACTCCCTTCCTTTCTCTTTCCCCCTGCTCCCTCTCCCATCTCCCTCTGCTACCTCTCCCATCTCCCCCTGCTACCTCTCCCATCTCCCTCTCTCCCCCTCCTTTTCTCCCCCCTGTCCATCCCCCTCCCTCCTACCCCTCCTTTCCTCTCTCTCTCCTCCCTGCCCCCCCTCTCTCTCTTTATCTCTCTCTCTCCCTCCCTCTCTCTCTCTCTCTCTCTCTCTCTCTCTCTCTCTCTATATATATATATATATATATATATATATATATATATATATATATATAGTTATTATTATGGCTTCACACTTCTTCTAAAATCCTTCTTCATTCCTTTACCTTCCTCAAACTGTACAAATCAGAGAGCATGAAAAAACATCTACAATTCTTTGCATCACAAAGGCACAATACAGCACCAGCGCGCAAGTTCTATTCGATCATCGGGAAATGACGTCACAGAGGAATTTTATTTATGGCGCCGTCGAGATTACTTTAATATAGTAAAATACTAAAATAAAAAAAAATTAATTACAATTAAACTACCCATCGAGATGAAACGAAACCTGACCTATAACCTTCCCCATGTAATTATGTGTATGTGTAACAAATTTCACGTTATTTGTTTGTCTGGATCTTGAGTTATAAGGGAACAGACAGACAGACAGACAGACAGACAACGAATGCGTCTTATAAGTATAGAGATATATTTATATATAGCTACATATATAGTTCTAGCTACATTACCAGTTTGCACTGGTCAAGTAGGTACACGGGAGGGCGTGTACCACGAGCCGACCAACTGGGGAATTTAATCCCAAATCTACAGCCGGGGATTTTCACCGACCGTCCAGAAGAGGATTTAGGCTGATATGGGTCCCCGGGGCGAAGATGAAAATATTTGGGGGGGGGGCGTTTTAAGCAGAAATATACAGTAAAAACATATAATTACAAGTTTGTTAATTGGGGTTAAAGTGGAATCATTATTAGAAGTTGGGGCGTAGGACTAGACATGTACGCCCTCTCCCCATTTAGTACGCCCCCCCACCCAACTGATGGCCCAACACTCAGGTGGAGGGAAGGTACGTCAAAACGAGAGGAACTAATATACTGAGTACTTACAGTTTGGTAAACAATATAACCGTCAACAGAATAACTGACATCAGTATAACCGTCAACAATAATGGTGTCATTAATATATATATATATATATATATATATATATATATTTAAAAAAGCAAAACGAAAATAAAATCTATCAAAAGCTGTATAAACACGTACCATTAGTTTAATAGTATTAGGTACTAATTATAATATCCTGATTAGTACATGCTCATATTAAAATTAAAAATCAACAACAACGTGTCAGCACTTCACCAAATATAACCGAACCATTGTACAACACATACATGAGAGATGTCTCCAGCGAGTAACTCAACCCAAAAAGACCAAAGTGAAAATGCCCCATCGTGTCTGACTCACACAATGCACAATGACGCATTAAAATTATTTTTTTTTAGCCGGACTATTTTTAGCGATTGTAAAATACCGACAAAAAAATTCCACAAATTCGTTGCTGGGGGACATCGATAATCAACAAACAAAAAACAAAACAACAAAACTGGCTGTGTGCGGCTCGGCAGAACAAAAAAAAACTCAAATGAAATGAGAGAAGTTATTGGAAGATAGATGAAACAGTTTGTGTATCTTATGTCTGTATTCATGATACATGTATAGGGGACCTAGCTTATGGGTTTGGGAAGAAATGGGAATAGATAGAAAAAGATGAAGACATGGAAACAACTTACGTAAACACGCACACACAGAGAGATAAATAGGAGGGAAAGAGAGGGAGAGAAAGAGAGAGAGAGAGAGAGAGAGAAATATATAGTGAGGGGAGAGAGAGAGGGAGAGAAAGAGAGAAATATATATAGAGGGGAGAGAGAGAGATAAAGAGAGAGAGAGAGAGAGAGAGACGCGTTATTATTTAGGATTATTGTTTTATTTTTGTTGAATCCAAGAACACAACTAATGTCATTGTTTAAGCCTTACCTTACAAAATATTTATATCAATTACATGACTAAAAATATAGGCGCGGGTGTCTACATTATCGATTAATTATTCATTTATTTACTGCTACTTTTCAAATAGAAGTCATGTACTTTGTATTCACCCACGCTTTTAATCTAAGTATACTACCTACATGCCTGCCTCTTAGTACGTCCGCCCGTCCGTCGATCAGGCCTGTCTGAATGCTTGCCTGTCTGTCTATTCATATGTATATAATATATGATAGTATAAATAAGTATCAAGACTTAATCCACAACAAATTCGATGTATTAAAACAAGCAATTAAGCCTGTTCCATTCTGGACACAGGACGTGTTAGCGCATTTTCATGTTATGTATCAGTACGTTTGTTAGCTTTCAGTAAATATTTGTAAATTTTGGAAATGTTTATAAATTCAATTGTGTAATGCATATATCTGTAACAAAAAATATTATAAAGACGTTTCTTTATATTTGAAAAAAAATTATTTTCTCTTAAATCTAACTACAAGTGGTTTGTGGTTACTGAAATAGGACTCATAATTGAAAACATTCGAAATTATAGTCATTTAATCGTCCGAAAACTCCGTCAATTGTTGCATAGCTCTGATACTTTCAATTAAACTCAGAACACAAGCTTACTATTTCATTTGATGAGTTTCTTAATAAATCTTGGTGAAACTATGTGCTGCAGTATTTCGCACCAAATGAACGGGTTATTGAACGTACAAGGTGTATATATAATATATAAGCCCCATAGGAGCCCTGAAGCCCGGCCCTCAGAGGTCCTATCGCGAAATGAACTTTTGATGTACACATGGCAGGCCAAGACCTACAAATATATATATATATATATACATCATGGGTCTAGGACTTATAGTTGCTGAGATATAGCGCTCCTTTATTAATATAGCTTATATAGTAAAAAACGGTACTAAGGCCCCTTTTACGGCCCTGAGAGGTCAGATCGCGAAATGGAAAAAAGTCATTTCTTGGCAGGCCAAGACCTACAAAATGATATATACATCATGGGTCTAGGACTTATGGTTGTTGAGATCTAGGGTGATGACGGACAGACGGACGGACGGACAGACAGACAAAACGGGAACAATAGAGCATTTTTTTTCGAGAATGCTCTAAAAATGTAAATAAAAAAGTGCTACACAATTTACTAATCAACTTGTAAAACCTTACGACAAGATAAACATAGTACTTGTACTTGCGGCCATCGTAAGAGTTCTGTGGTGTTCAGTTAAACACATACCAAGGTCCACTATTACCGTGACTTTGGAATAATACTATGGAAGCAATGCAATGATTTACTGCCGTATTGTCCCGACTATAAAACGTTTTAGTGCAGTACAAATAAAATATAAAAGAAACAACCAGTCTTTATTCTTTCATGTTCAGCTCCAGCCCTTAATGCGCTTTTTATCATTTATGAATACAGCTAAGGTAGGTAGTTCATCGTGATATGTGACACTGTCCTCGGCACACATTACGTACAACCATACTCTGAATCCGAACCAAACTTGGACGTCGGTCGAATTCCAAATCGTTTGAGATACGAATTAATTGTGTACTGAAATCTTTACAAATACATTGATCCCTTCGTTGACCTTCACTGTTTTCAAATACTTCGTGTGCAGAAAATAATGACGATACGTCAAATGTAGAATATTGTACAGGTAAATAAATTCAGTTTTAGTAATATTAAAAACAAACAAAAACACAGGAAGAACTCTAAAAAAATTAACATCGAAAAAAAAAGTTTATGGAGATCACATATAAAGGTTGGCCTAGACGCTGGAGAAATGTAAAAAAAAAAAAAAGTTTATGGAGATCACATATAAAGGTTGGCCTAGACGCTGGAGAAATGTAAAAAAAAAAGTTTATGGAGATCACATATAAAGGTTGGCCTAGACGCTGGAGAAATGTAAAAAAAAAAAGTTTATGGAGATCACATATAAAGGTTGGCCTAGACACTGGAGAAATGTAAAAAAAAAAGTTTATGGAGATCACATATAAAGTCTGGCCTAGACGCTGGAGAAATGTAAAAAAACAAAAAAATAACAACACAGAAATAACTCGCTAGACGCTCGAATTCCGAAAAAGAATAAAAAAGAACAACGGAATCGTTGCATTTTTTAAATTCCGATTTTGATCGTATTCCAAGTTTATAGAGATTTGTGACGTTGAGATTTGAAAGTATGGGTGTATAATGAACGAGTTCAATAAGCTGAAAGTATGGGTGTATAATGAACGAGTTCAATAAGTTGAAAGTATGGGTGTATAATGAACGAGTTCAATAAGCTGAAAGTATGGGTGTATAATGAACGAGTTCAATAAGCTGAAAGTGTTATTGACGTGAGTGTAATCTAAAACTACAAACAACAAAAATCTAATCTGAGTTGACTGTGTGCGCTCTAATAAATTATTTTTTGCTGTTACAGGAAATTTAATTAAAACACAAATGTAAACACTGATAAAACAATTTCCCTCTTCACAATATCGCCACACGATGTGACGATATCAAACTTATCAATGAACAAACAAAAGGTAAAAAAAAAAAGTTGTATGTTTAATTCACAGTACAGCTGTCCCATTAAGGCAAGAGAGCCCCCCACTCCCCCCCCCCGGCCCACACACACACACACACACTCGGCATTAATAAGTTCAAGTCATAATAATTCAAACAAGACATCAGCTTTCTTTGTGTTCACCACTGTATGAACAATTCAAATACCGCATACAGAGCTACATACTAGCCCCCCCCCCCCTTAAACCAGGGACCACTGCTACATATCCATGTGAAATCAAGTTCTTCTGTACAACGTATAAAACAGCGGTAACAACAATAAGATAAAGACAACACTATATCCCCCGCCCCCCTTACAGCTGATGCAAACCCCCGTCTTTATGTGTACTTCAATATGAATGAATGAACACATACACTCTCCGCCCCCCTCCCCCCCCGTCCCCCAAGCATACCAGAGGTGTGCGGATCTTGAAATTTAGCGTCCGCGTCCGTCCGCGGATTTCTATCAATGATACGCGTCCGCGTCCGCAGAATCTTACAACATTGGTCCGCAGTCAGTCCGCGCGTCCGCATTGCTGAAATTTAGCTGTTTAAATGACTTGAAATTTTGTATGGTAACGCTAAAGAAGATCCGCGTCAGTCCGCGAGTCCGCAACCTAACCATACAAAGCGTCCGCTGTCATTCCGCGGATTCGGAAAAGTCTGCGGATCTGCGTCCGCAAGCGGACGCGTCCTGTGTCCGCTCATCTCTGAAGCATACTGCTCCCCATACCCCCCTTTTTTTTCAGATGTAGATATTTGATATTTAAGTGCGATATTTCCTATTATAATTGTGTTAAGAAACTAAGGAATTCAAAACGTGTGTGTGTTCAGTGACATTGTGTGCATTCATTTATGATCAAAGGTGGCATACAAAACAATGTGTCCATAAAACCACATACCTGTATGCCAGGGTACGTACAGAGCTCACGTGACAAGTTATCACCACTGTACTACATACAAGTTCTCTGGGTCCCCCCCCCCGTCCTAAGGGCATTTGCTGTCAATAATCTCATTAAGTGGACACAGTACTGAATCGATCCGGTCAACACCTCCATCGCTAGGATGGCCAATTGCTTTCAGCCGCCAAACCTTTGTCGGTGCACACAGAAAACCATCATGTCCGAGATGAATTGATCAACACCGCCAATTGATCAATGGTTGTGTCCGGCAAGGGGTATGATATCTGAAGGTTGTTAGAACACCTTTTTTTTTTTAGATTGGGGTGATAATTTATTTCAACATGTTAAGACACAGCAGTATTGAATAAATCAAATACCCAGCAAGGCATGACATCATTCTGATAGAAATAAGTAATATACAGAATTCACTTCAACTATCGTTGGATTGGTTAAGGCTAATTGGCGGCAGGTTTTTTTTTCTCCGTGAATGGGTGTTCCAGGATATCATCTTACATATTTGTTAAAATATATTTCTCTCTCTCTCTCTCTCTCTCCCTCCCCATTAAAACAACAATGCAAAACAAAATTATCCCCTCCCAAATCTTCCATTTTAAAACAGTGCGTGTGTGCGTTTGTGTGTGTGTGTGTCACAGGCGGCGGAGCAGGGGGGGCAGCGCCGCCCCCCCCCTTGAATTTCCAGTCTGCCCCCCCCTAAAATTTTAACTTTGTTTAACTTTTTTAACTTTGTAATTCATTTTAGTTTATATGTATCATTTTCATTTTCATAATTCATTTGATTTATTTCTTAAATTTAATATTTGAAAGAAACTATAATTAATTTATATTTTACAGTAATCACATTATTGAGAGCATATTTTAAAACTAGGTGCAAGAAACCGGCTTTGCCCGGGTTTAAAATAAGGTTTTCTGTTTATTTAAGAAGCGTAATTTGACGTTTATTTAAGATTTAAAATAAGACGCGTAAAAAAGGGTTTATTTGCATGCATTAAAAGGGTACATTTATCTTAAAGCAATGTAATACACAACATTTTTGGCAGTCCCTCTCTCTCTCTCTTTCCCCCTCCCTCCCAGCCACCCTCTCTCTCCTCTCCCTCCCCCCCCTTTCCCTCCCTCTCTCCACCCATCCAGGCGTGCGGGGGGGGGCGCAGGGGGGCCGGCCTCCCCCTGCGTTTTGTCTGCCCCCCCCCTGCTTATTTGTTCTACTTAGTAAAATGTATTACCTGCCCCCCCCCGCTATTGCCTGGCCCCTGCTGTAGAATGCATGGCCCCTGCTGTAAAATTTTCACGCTACGGGGCTGCCTCCATCCATCCCTCCCACCCCTCTCTCTCCCTCCCTCCCCTCTCTCTCTCTCTCTCTTAGGCATGACTGTAGCAAAAGATGACAATTCCTCTGGATGAAGGAATGGTATGTAATAATGTAGTAAGTAATGTGATATTTGGTTCCCCGTACCGATCATATTTATAGTAAGTTAGCTATGTGGGAGAGAAGCTCGTAAAACCTGAAATCGGGGTAAAAGTTTGCCAATTTTCATGTCTTTGATATCAAAAATAATTAATTACAATTAAAGTACCCATTGAGATGAAACGAAACCTGTTTAAGAACCTTACCTACGTAATTTTGTGTACGTGTACCAAATTTCACGTTATTTGCTTGTCTGGATCTTGAGTTTTAAGGGAACAGACAGTTTCCCGTTTACGGTTTCATGTTCATTATCATTCATGATAATTATCAGTAATTTTCTGATCTAATTTCAATATTAAATTTCTAAACAAACTGACATTATGAATCAGTTGACGACAGAAGTGCTCAATGTTCATTTTTATTTTTTTAATATATTATTTTTTAATAATATCAATTACATACTTGCTACAGAATTACTATATTCTATTATTGAATTAAGGGGGTAAAATTTGTCTTTCAGTCATATTTTGTCTTGCCCCTCCTTAAATTTTCAAGGAGGGGGCGGCGCCCCTCCTTGAATTTTGTCTTGCCCCCCCCCCCCCCCTTAAAATATTTCGTTCCGCCGCCGGTGGTGTGTGTTCACGTGCAATTAAGTCTGACTATTGATTGCAATTAGCCATCAATGAGCCCATGTGACCAGAAGCCAGACACTGTCCAATCAAATGACAATATAATGTTGCTTAGCAACACATATTAGTTTGAGAACAAGATGAAACAACTCTTGAGAGCTTTACATCTGTTAAGAATGAACTGACTCTAGAGGAACGTGCATTTTTTTTCCTAATCTGTCAGAGAGTTGAAAGGTAGAGAAGAAATTATTTTAAAGTCAAGAGACTTTTTTTTGTTTGTTGGCAAGACTGGGTATGTACTATCACCAGCACACATAGGCTGAAGCTCTTGTTCCATTTAGGAACGGGGCAAACACTTACCAGTCGTGTTAAGAGAAGATAAGTTAGCAACGACTAACGGAATTAATGTTGGCATGTGACTTAACCTTCTCTGACTGAACATTGAAAGATAAAACGTGTAACATGACTGTCAAAACTTCATTCGACAACCAGATAATTAAAAAAAAAACTTTTTGAGAAGATAAAAAAATGTTGTTTTCATTTAATGGTATTTCTACAATGATGAACCTCTACGTTTGTTTGTTCGATTTAAATAAAAAAATAAAGAAAATAACCAAATGAACAATAGACGACAGCAAATTAAAAACAAAATGAGGAGAGAGAAAAACATAACAGGAAAGTTCACTCGTTCATTGATTTGATTTTATTTCCAGTGCAACACAAAGATTTACTACAAAACCAGAATTCAAATTAAGAAATATTACACACAGCCGTCCCAACACAAGGAATTGATTTCAGTGATGAACCAATATGATTTAAAAGTGAGCAACAGTTGATGCCAGTATGGCGTGTTAAATAGAACAGACATCAATGAATAAGTTGATACCACGGATAGCTTGCTGAATCAAACAGACATTCATTAATACCACAATATCTCCATAGATCGGTTATATTTATGTTATACAAGTACAATGAAACTAAACGTATATCTATATATGCATGTCTTTAGTTTAAACAATTAGCTGTTAGGTATTTGGTCATGAAAAAATGGCAAAGAGGGTGAAAGGAAGGAAGTAGGTGGTAAGCGAAAGAGATTTTCAGACAAATGTAAGAATAACATATTACCACCAAGAGAAGTCATAACGTAGACCTCCTACACAATATCGAGAATCCATGCAGCCTGCGGGGGGGGAAACACTTGTAGAAGGTGAAGTAGGGTGGCATCTGTTCTATAAATATTTGTGTTTGTATCCAGGTGACAGGTTGCCTCAACCTCAGCGATCTATACACGCCCATCTTTCTAAACATTCAACAATGACATAAGTGTCAACATTTCATCAAGTCATGTAAACATAGGCCCAAGTACCGCAATAAGAATACATCATCAACGGGTCACAGCAATGCTGTACTACTGTAGTATATCGGGGCTGGCTTGCTAGATCTAGTCATGAACTTTAACTGGAGTCATACTGGGGTGTGTGTGTGTGGGGGGGGGTGCAGTAAGAGGCCTAGGGACTTTAGGGGGTCACCGAAATGATGAATAATTATATACCTCCCACCCTCATACATTTTTTATTTTGGGAATTCCTCCAAGTAAGAAGCCACTATGGATATATCTGAAACTATAAACAACAACACAAATCATGCTACATATTTATGTCTAATATCTTTTGCGAATAGCTAACACCAACTGCAGCTGGCGATACAACAAAGCAACACAGGCCATCACGCTATTTTAGACACACCAGACAAGTAATGCTCATTGACACTGGCCCATATCGTGGAGAATATGTTTCAGACCAACTGGGCGAGCCGGTGTCACCTATATATAATATATACACCAGGCTTTTAACACAAACACAGACCCCCACCCCCCTTTCATCAGTGCAACCGACCTTAAGTTCATTTCCCCATCAGTAACGTGAGCGGTTATAAAAACAATCTCCAGACTCGAGTGCTCAGTACGCATGGCTGCAGGTGGCTACAGACAATGGTTATGTAAAAAAAAAAACTCCCAACATTTTTACTGGGTCTGGGAACATAACGTGTTCCAGTACAACGTGGCTGATTCAGTCTGGGAGTTCACGTGAAGATACATCTTCTTACACAATAAAAACACAACACGAGGCCGCTCACCACCGATCTCTGTGATCACAAATATCCCCCCCCCCCTTTTTTTGGACCGAGGCAACAAAAGTTTATGGCAAACATTAAGGGTTAGGATGTCTTCTATGAGGGACCAACGAGTGATGAACAGATTATGTCAGTCACAATGCAAGACTTATTTGTTGTAACAGACACTTCAGCACCCCCCCCCCTTTTTATCCGCCCACTATACACGAGTCTATTTCAGCACCGGAAACTGACCCTGGTGGTGGTTACACACAGGCCATCGATCTTGACTGCCAGCACCGCACCACAGTGAAATGGAAGAAGCGGGTGCTACCTGGCTAGATATCATAGGCTAATAAAAACAGTATTCTAATAACTTCAGATTTAGTGCACCGGTATACGGGTGGTCACTAGTCCTCAATGACATGTTTTATTTTTTGTATAGATTAGTCTGATGGGTGCATTTTAACACAAACATTGTACGAGATTAAACACAGAACACTCACGGGAATAATACAATCACTCAATACCTTTACAGTGCACGCAGAAATATTATTTCTGGTGAACATTCAGTTAATAAATACCTCAATATATGATTTACATAGACAAGCCATAACCAAACTACGGCCTTCAGGCCAAACCCGCCCCGCCGGACTGTTGAATCAGACCCACTGCAGTCCACTCGTCTCAGAGTGAAGCGCGGCACCATGACTATTATGTTATGGTGTGTTTACATTTAATGACATTAGTTCATGTCAACACTCAATACATTATCTCCTTATGGTTCGGTCTGCCGTTCAAATGAACGAAGCCCAATGCGGTCCGCGACACAAAATGTGTGCACACCCATGATCCAGACATACATGTACTAAACACAAAATGTGTGCACACCCATGATCCAGACATACATGTACTAACAATGCTATTACCAACATTCATCACATTTTAAAAAGGCAATGACCATAGCTTTTATTTTGACTGAAAAGTCTGAATGACTGCACGACGCTTCAATTCGAATCAATTCTCTAAATAAATGTGTTGATTTCTTATAGAATGCATACAAACAAAACACCAACACAACAACATGACAATTCATTACATCGGTGCTCAGCTACAACAAGCTACCTCAAGTCTTACTTCCGCGGTGAAATCAATGAACAGGAAGAATCAACACCACAACAAAGAACACATCTACCTGTTCACTAATACCAAACTACAGCAGATAAACTGGTGGACAACTGAGAATGGTAATAAAAACGATTAAACCAATTCCTAGGTTTCCTGGTTATCTTATCTGAAGAGCCACCCGTCTTGAGATATATCATCCAACCTTACCCAACGTTCAGTTTGTCTCAACAAGAGTAAGGTAAGGTTCCCTTAGCCCAAACGGGTCATCGGGGCAGATGAAGTGTAGAATTCATCTGTTTCTATAACCTCGGCATATAAAGGGATTGTGTGGTTAGCACAACGCCCAGCCGCCTTTACTTCCAGAGGATTGAACCAAGGACTCTCAGGTCGACAGTCCCCAGTATCTACACCACTCTGCCATCAGTCCCACAAGAGTTCATTGATTTCCTTCATTGATCCACACACAAGCTTCAAAATAAATACGCATTTCTGAACTAGTGTAACAAGAGTTTGATCGTAATGCATTAAAAAAAAATGTGACACATTCCATAAGTAGCAACTGGTAAGATAAAGTTCCATTAAAACAGTTTAGATTCTGTTGCGTATGCTTCACAGTTGAAAAATATATTACTATATCCATTTGAATGCATATGCGCCAAAAATAACAGTGTTTGTCAAAGTGTGAGAGATGATTTGAAGTGGGTTCCCCACACATTAAAAAAATGACTTAATCGATAACAAAACAACAACTCATTTCTTTCTTTCATCCTGTTTTTTTTAAATTTCTTTACAGGTGGGTTTGTGAACAACTATCAGTGCCGAACCTAGGGATTTGGGGGACCGGGGACTTGGCCTCTTTGGGGGCCCCTGCATTTTGACATTCGACAACACCATGACATGAGATAATGTACTTAATATTTAATGTAAAAAAATTTTGGGGGCCCCCTCAAGCTAGGTCCCGGTGGGACTTTCGAATAAGGACCCCCTTCTCCCCCCATACCATAGGATCGCCTCTGACCACTATGTTAGAACATTTAAACAAAGACTTTTTAAAAATGTACTATAGGTTGCAACTATAAATTAAAAAAAAAAAACTGGAAGACTGCGGTGATAAGTTCCAGACGGCAAGGTAGATGTTGAAAGGTTGTCAGGTGATCAAAATATTTATTCTTCTAGCTTCGTGTTATGTGTACATGTAATCTCTAGACAATCAACTTGGATTTAAAATTAACCTTAGCCACAGGGTTAACTTAGCTCTCACTAAAGACATAGGTTGATATAAGTGTAATATATAATAATATAAGGTTGGGGGGGGGTCGAGCTAAAAGTAGTGACAATCTAGGCAAAGGAATTGTTTTAACCTTTACGCTTACACAGTGGTCATTACGCTTACACAGTGGTCATTACGCTTACACAGTGGTCATTACGCTTACACAGTGGTCAATATTTACAATCTCGTTACAAAGAGATTACCTAGCACAATGTAACGCCGGGTACAGGGTTAACCAAAATAAAGACAGTATGAAACGAAATACAACGTTGGGCTTATTATTAAACTGATGACTTTATAGATTTACATACAACAGAGTTTCTGAATCAATGACGTGGAGCTCATGGGCTGTCGAAGGCGGACCTTTGGTGAATACTGTGCATCTCCCAATGAGGAAACACGACAGCGGCCCTCGTTGACCTCACGTGTGGACACCCCTGGTCTAGGCTCATTACAACGTAGTCAATGTATTGGAGGCAGCTGAGGTACTGAGAGAGAGAGAGAGAGAGAGAGGAGAGAGAGAGAGAGAGAGAGAGAGAGAGAAGAGAGAGAGAGAGAGAGAGATAGTGACGGATTTTAAGCTAAAGCTCTACCACTATGCTAAAAAGTACATACTCCTTGATTGGTGACCCCCCCCCCCCCCCCAAGCCTGATTTAGTTTATAGGAAAAGTGACAGAGATGCAAACACACACACACACTGCCCCGTTTATCAGGATCACAGAGTTTAAAAAGATATAAATGGGAAGAAGACAGACTGATCATAATGAAACTGAAGTGAAGTGTTCACACTCCCTAAGTCGTTCAACGTACTGAAAATAAAATACTAAGGGGTCGTTATTATGTAACGTCTTTGAGGGGGGAGAGGGTTCCGAAATGTGAATGGTAAAAAAAAAAAGCGTTATGTGGGGAGGGGGGTGGGAATAAGGGGGACAAACCTAAACAATTTAAAAAAAATGGATTTTTGATTAAGCATATCTATAGATTAGATAATTTAATTCAAGATATTTAGACACAATTTCAGTCAAAAGATTTATCAGGGAACAGAAATGTGACATGAATATAGAGATCACGTGATGGTTTGCTGCAGACTTTGGTAGTGATACCTAAATAAGTCAACGTGAGTACATTCTCCACAAAACTGTCAGCCAGGCAGAACTCATTTCATGACGGGACATACAGCACCAAGACATGTGCGTGCAATATTACGTCAAGTATACGGGATAGTAGAGGGGGGGGGGAGAAAAAGAAATTTCACGTGACATGCTCCAGCCAAAACAAAAATAAAAATAGATGCTGATTTTGTTTGACGCACTGGTAGCCTGAGAAGTTCTCTCCCCCCCCCCCTCTTGCCCTCCTGCCTAAACTCTTTCTTACACTCCCATTTCAAATATGTGCCGTCTAGCCTGGTCTTGTTCTAGGTCTACAGAATCTATTACGAACAGAGGCCAATAGGAAGTCAACTAAGTTACATGGAGGGCAGAGATAACACAGAGACCTGTCTTAATTAAATGAACCGCGAGCGAAGCTGGTCCCAGGGAAGGGGAGATAGCGGGAGGATCAGAGAAGGCGGTAGGTTGTCCCTATAACGAATTCACAAATTGAATTACAAGATATTAGGTGCATTCCACAATGAAGTGATTTCAGTGGAAACACACTATAATAGTAATATAGAGTGAGCATGGCAACTCTTGTACGCTACGCGGGGCTGCTCCAGGGAGGGGCAGATGGTAGCAGGTGAATACAGAGAAGATGGTACCTGCCTAAACAGATAACCCAAGACTTCTTTGATAGTTAATATACAAATCATACATTAATTTTTTTTTAGCAATACTAGTATAATGAATGCAGGTAAATATCTTCGCCAAATGTCTAACAATGAAAACAAAGTAGAGTTTTTATATTTCTATAGCCACAACTTATTTAGTAACCATCATGCCCTATGGTCATTGCAGTGCCGTCTACATGTGTGGACGATGGACATAATTTAGCAAAACAAAGAACTAAAAAACATGACACCAATAATGGTTAATTAACAAGAGTTCATCATTTCGCATAGTATCAAGAGATCTGATAGATTTGAAAGAACTTATAAATACAAAACAACAACAACCACACGGATGATTGTAAAAGCCGACAATTATAGACATACAAAAAAAATCAGTTATTAGAGTAAAAAAAAAATAACAACACAGAGCTGTGCAAAGAGTTCAACTTTCAACAACATACATGGACTCATTAATGTTGAAAGACTTCCCCACTCTACTTATCTATGGGTGGGTGTCAACTGTTACATCACCAAACACCAAGACCCATGGAGCGTTTCAACGCCCCCCCCCCAACAAGAGATTCAAGTTTTCCCCCAATCGTGGGAAAGGAAGCAGCCATTGAAACGGTTGAAGCTTCCGGTGACTTGAGAACATTTCCTTATCTCTTGACTGTGAGCAGGTCATGGACATAATGTACATTCAACACTTGCTCAATGTAAATCGTTGTGTGTGTGTGTGTGAGCAGGTCATGGACATAAAACAACACTCATCACTTGCTCACTGTACATAATTATGTATGAGTGTGTGTGTGTGAGCAGGTCATGGATATAATGTACACTCAACACTTGCTCAGTGTATATCATGGTACATGTGTGTCTTGTTTATTACGTTTTCTTCTCCATAACTTTCAGCGCCTCTAAGTATCCCAAAAAAACACTGAGCCGACACTTCGAAGATAAGACTCGAGTGTGGGATGGAATCATGGAAGAGAGGGAGGGGGTTGGGGAGACTGAATAATACAGTTATACAATAAAAAAAAAAGGAAGAAAAAAAAATCACCAACAAAGAAACAAACAAACAGACTGAATATTTTTTTCTTTCATGAATTCGTTCATCAACACCGACATAAGAAGTTGATTACAGCCTTTTGCTGTCTCCTAGTTTTCCTATCCATTAAAACGGCTCTGTCCACCGCAGTGATTCGAGCAATCCTATATGATATAGTGAGCCGAAATAGCGCGACGCATGACCCATTGGGGTGCTAATAAATCGCATTGCATTCAAATGTTAAACAACGATACTCTACGTAAGCGTTTTTACATTTGCGTGTGACTATTAGTAGGTATCTAAAGCTAACCTTGTAAACACATTACAGATTGGTTACCGGCCAGTGGGAAGCCACAGATTAATGGAGCGGATGGGGGAGAAACAGCCATAATTGATGCTGACCAGATCCTCCATCCTACGGTTCTGATCTCTCAATGGTCTCCAGCTGCGACTTGGGTTGTTTTTTTTTTAGGACCGAGGAAATGAGACCCGCTGTGCACCTCGACTATCATTAGGCAATAGAGCTATCCGACTGTCAGTGCCCGTGTGTTCTGTCTGTCGGAGTTCATCTGTTAGCACAAGTTCCACTTGTACCAACGGTGTTTGGGGGCACATGATCATTACCTGTTAGCTACTACGTCACACTCACATCGGTTTTATCAGATTTAAACATATTTTTCATATTCTCTTCGAAAAAAAAAACGGATGAAAATATTCGATACACAAAAAAATAATGTGCAATACATTTGTATATTGTTTCTGTCAATTCATGGACATGGTGATGTGTTAATGATCTTGATGTACCTTTCAGTACGACATTTACTCTCATTACAAACACTCAAATATTTACTGTGGTTATGAAATGACCATACCAGTTTCCTGTAATGTAGCCTGTAACCGACGCTTCATGCTTGGTCCAGGGAAAGGGAGTGGGCGGTGGGGAGGGGTCGGGAGGGCCGACATTCCTGACAAAAATAATGACAGGTGGGCAAGAGGTGGTCAAGCGCTACTAGTCACGTCTATTGCACAAGCGCTACTAGTCACGTCTATGTGTTTAATTCACACACACACAAACATCGATAGTGGCCACCAACACGAGATAGAGAACAATCAATGAGTTACTCTGGTCAGTACAACTAGTACGTGGTGTAAACAATGAGTTACTCTGGTCAGTACACCTAGTACGTGGTGTAAACAATGAGTTACTCTGGTCAGTACAACTAGTACGTTGGTGTAAACAATGAGTTACTCTGGTCAGTACAACTAGTACGTGGTGTAAACAATGAGTTACTCAAGTCAGTACAACTAGTACGTGGTGTAAACAATGAGTTACTCAAGTCAGTACAACTAGTACGTGGTGTAAACAATGAGTTACTCTGGTCAGTGCAACTAGTACGTTGGTGTAAACAATGAGTTACACTGGTCAGTACACCTAGTACGTTGGTGTAAACAATGAGTTACTCTGGTCAGTACACCTAGTATGTGGTGTAAACAATGAGTTACTCTACCCAGTACAGCTAGTACGTGGTATAGGTTGTTTATACGTGTAATAAATAATTCTTCTTCAATCAATCAACTATCCTTAGATGACTTTATAAAACAGATTTATGACACGACCAGTCGGGGGACCCAGACATTTTAGGCCCGGCAACAGGAGGAGGTGTGTGGCCATTGTGTGGGCCTCTAAAGTAAATTCCATCCCGGGAGTGAACCCCCCCCCCCCCCCACCGTTGAGGATATCGTTAGCTCAAGGCAAGATACATTTTAAAGGCACTTAAAGTTAATTATCCAAATAATCTTGTACTGTTTGTTGTCATACTGTGCAATGATGCCATTTTATCTGGTAATCTGTAACTCATTTAATGTATTTTTGTCAAACTAAACTAGAATGTGTAGTGATAATAGTGCTCAACAATGGGTTCACATTTTACCATCACGCTAACAGATGACTTTTTACGTACCCAATCGCGTGCACAAATGACATCTTTAGGAATCGAACAATAGGTTGAAAATTCATCGATTCCATTCCGATAAAAGTACCAAATTTTTAAAATCTCGATTCTGATGAGTCGTCCTATTACTAGTCAGCCCCGTAGCGTGAAAATTCTACAGCAAGGGCCAGGCCAATAATGGGGGGGTGGGGGTGGGGAAGGAAATAAATGTTACTAAGTATAGCAAACAAGCAGAGGGGGCCAGACAAAACGCGGGGAAGGGGGCCTCGGCTCCCCCAGCCACCCCCCGCACGCTTCGGGCCTGTTACTAGTTATATAGTTAGACTCACTATCCAATATAATACTATTAAATGAAGAATAGTAATCGATAGAGTAAAAACAAAAACAAAAAAAACAACAATAAAGCAAACATAAATATTACACTTCATTAACGTAGTAATGAAAATAATCGATCGCGTCTGGCTTGATGGACCCAGGGCCCCGGAGCAATGTAACGGCTGCAGTCCTTCTCCCTTGGCCTGCGATCAACATCAGACGTTAACGTTATTAAAATACTGAGGACATGTGTTTACTGTGGTCACAACGTAACCAAGGGGCCGTCCATAAAGTACGTCACGCTCCAAGGGGGGGGGGGTGAGGGGGTATAAGAAAGTGTGACAGTTTGTGACGGGGGAGAGGGGGTTAGGCCAAGTGTGACGTCACATTTTTAAATATATTTTTAATTTTATTTCTAATTTAATTTTTTTATTTTTTTAGTAAAACTTAATAGTTTTAAAAAAAATTTTCAAAAAAATTGTGTAACACTTCAATTAGTTTTATGTCAAAATAGCATGAAATGCATATCTTTTCAATGTGTTGTTCACAATTCCTCATGCTAGTTAGGACCGCTAATAAACTGTTGCAAAGCCTTATTTTATCAGTAGCCTTACGGAAGTGTTATTATTTCTTTGTTGTCTGCTGCATAATTATATCACTGATAAAGAAATTTGGAATTTGTATTATAATAAAAAAAATTACCGTAATTGAAGTTGCAATCCATCACTTCGTTAAAATAATATTGATGCCTTATTCCGTGCAATCAGTGCACCAGGAAGAAGTGCTTATAATCGCGTGGAACATCGAATGGCTCCATTTAGCAGCGAACTGTCTGGTGTCATGTTGCCAAATGTACATTATAGCATTCACTTTGATTCGCAGGGCAGAACAATAAATGAGGATTTGGAAAGAACAAACTTCAAGTTTGCAGGTGAAACTTTAGCTGAAATCTGGTCGCATGTGATTGTTGACCAATTTCCAACAGTTGCAGAATATATCAACCCTGAGAAATCTGAATTGGATGCAGCAGGACTGATGTCGATGGATAAGAATGGTTTGACCATCATGTTCTCACCAGCCAATACTTCACTCAAATTGTGAAATGTCAGGACATAAAATGTTGCGACAAAGTACAGAGCTCATTTTTCAACGTTTTACCTTCGAGATTATTTCCTCCCCCAAATCCAATCCCAATCAACAAAACAACTGATGGACTCAGAGCTTCAGAAAGAGCAGATGCAGATGCACATACATTTCGTTCATTGTTTGTTTGTGGCACAAACTCTCAAATTTGATGACATTATGCCAAGACCAACAGGAGTTTTTAAAGTGCAACCATATGATCTTTATTGTCCATCTTTGCAGACCAGCATACATGATCGAATTTGCAAAGTGTGTCACTTATACTTTGCCTCACAAACAATGTTGAAGAAACATACAGGATAATGTAAAAAAAAGTAAAGTTTCCTTATCCCTAAAGGGCCATCGGGGCAGATGAAGTGTAGAATTCATCTGTTTCTATAACCTAGGCACATGAAGGGATTGTGTGGTTTGCACAATTCCCAGCCGCCTTTACTCCCCCAACAGGTACCCATTTAAAGCTGGGTGGACTTGGGAACTTTCACCAGGACCTGAAAAAGTCCTAAGGTTCTCACTGAGATTCCAACCCGGGACCCTCCGGTCGACAGTCGAGCGCTCTATACCACTCGACCACCCGTCTCCTAGGACCTAGGAGAATGTGCCAACCCCAAATTTTCCAGAATCAACTCAGATAAAACGCATTCGTCCTTTGAGAATCGCTGCTAGAAGGCAAAGAGAACTCATGGCAATTATTGGCAGAATGGAAAATGCACATTCAGGGATGTTGAGTGGCTAGATGAGGATGAAGTTGTTCTGTCTGCAACTATCCTTCCAGGAAACGATGATGCGGAAAGATTTATGTCAGTCTTAACTATAGATGAACACTTCACCATGGATGGATGATGTCTAGTGAATATTTTTTTTAATTAAACATAATTCACAGGCCCACTATAAACATATTCAATATAGCATTATTATTTTTTTTAGTAAAACTTAATAGTTATAAAAATAATTTTCAAAAATTTTGTGAAACTCTTAAATTAGTTTTATGTGAAAATAGCATAACACGTAGCCTATATCTTTTCAATGCGTTAGTTAGGAGTTCATATTTCAACGTTTTACCTTCGAAATTCTTTCCTCCTCCAATCTCAATCAACCAAACAACGGATGAAAAGCCACTTTATCATTTATCAACTAGGCACAGTAGGCACTGTGCCTATGGCCTACGGACTTTTGCAAGAGCCTACGAAAGCCAGAACATAAAGTGAAAACAAATTTAGAATGCCAATAAAATGTAATAATGTTTGTATTAGAGTAACTATATATAACCGTGTGAGATGAGCACGCCAAGCTGCAGATCTGTAAATTACAGTATGTTAACTTTTCGGCTCTTTGTCTTAGCATATGACGTACTCAAAAGTTTATTTAGATTTCAAATAGCAATTAGCAAATAAGTGCGGGTGCATTCTTGTAGAATATTAAAAATGAAGATGGGAAGGGCCTACGACTTTGAAAGTGCCTAGGCCCTACGATGACCTTAAAACAGCCCTGAACTGATGGACTCAGAGCTTCAGAAAGAGCAGATGGCGATGCTCATAAATTTCCTTCATTGTTTGTGGCACAAACTCTCAAATTTGATGACATTATGCCAAGATCAACAGGAGTTTTAAAAGTACAACCATATGATCTTTATCGTCCATCTTTGCAGACCAACTTACATGATCGAATTTGCAAAGTGTGTCACTTATACTTTGCCTCACAAACAATGTTGAAGAAACATACAGGGAAACACAGAGCTCGGGCGCAGGAGAATGTGCCAACCCAAAATTTTCCCGAATCAACTCAGATAAAAAGCCTCCGTCCTTTGAGAATCGCTGCTAAAAGGCAAAGATAACTCATGGCAGTTATTGGCAGAATGGAAAATGCACATTCAGAGGATGTTGAGTGGCTAGATGAGGATGAAGTAGATCTGTCTGCAACTATTCTTCCAGGAAACGATGATGGGGAAATATTTATATCAGTCGTAACTATGGATGAACACTTCACTCCACCGTGGATGGATGATGTCTAGTGAATATTTGTTTTATTAAACATAATTCACAGGCCCACTATGAACATCTCTATACTTATAAGAGGCATTTGTTGTCTGTCTGTCTGTCTGTTCCCTTACAACTCAAGATCCAGATAACCAAATAATGTGAAATTTGTTACACATACACATAATTACATGAGGAAGGTTATAGGACAGGATTCATTTCATCTCGACGTGTAGTTTAATTGTAATTAATTTTTTTTCATTTTAGTATTTTACTATATTAAAGTAATCTCGACGGCGCCATAAATAAAATTCCTCTGTGACGTCATTTCCCGAATAGAACTTGCGCGCATAACCTTTTAAAAATTGAGATTATTTTTGTGTGGCTCGCTAGCACAGTCGGTTACTCGCTTGGCCGTCACTCAAATTTGGCCGACTATGTGTGGGTTCAAATCCCGACAGTGAAATTTTTTTTTTTTTTTTTCAATTTTTTTTTTCAGAATAATCTCTATACTTATAAGACGCATTTGTTGTCTGTCTGTTCCCAGAGAGAGAGAGAGGGAGGGAGGGAGAGATAAAGAGACAGAGGGGGGGCAGGTGGGGAGAGAGAGGAAAGGAGGGTAGGAGGGAGGGATGGGGAGACAGGGAGGGGGATGGACAGGGGGGAGAGAAGGAGGGGGAGAGAGGGAGAGGGGAGAGGGAGAGGGAGGGAGAGAGAAAGGGAGGGAAGGAAAGAGAAAGGAACGAAGGGAGAGAGGGGGTAGGGAGGGAGATAGAGGGGAGGGAGGGAGAGAGGGTGGGAGAGAGGGAGGGAGAGATAAAGAGTGAGGGGGGCAGGGAGGGAGAGGGAATGAGGGAGGGAGGAAGGGGGAGAGAGGGGGAGGGAGAGAGAGGTGGAGAGGGGAGGGAGGGGAAAGGAGATGGGAGAGAGGGGTTAGGGAGGGTGAGAGAGGAAGGGAGGGAGAGAGAGGAAGGGAAGGAGAGAGGGAGAGAGGATGGGAGTAATGTGAGGAAGAGATAAAGAAAGAGAGGGGGCAGGGAGGGAGAGAGAGGGAAGGAGGAAGGGGGAGAGAGGGAGGGAGGGGGGATGGACAGGGGGAGAGAAGGAGGGGGAGAGAGGGAGGGAGGGGGAAAGGGAGGGAGGGAAAGGGAGGGAGAGAGAGAGGGGTAAAGAGGGAGAGGGAGGGGGAGGGAGGGAGAGAGGGGGGAGAAAACAAAAGGTAAACAGAAAACCTTATTTTAAACCCGGGCAAAGCCGGGTACTTGGAACTAGTATTCTATATAGCACAAGAGCTGCTCACATAATTTGTCAATCTAGTCCTTTTTTTAGTTGCATTGTTTTGTTTCCATTTTTATTATTTAATCACTGGTTGAGGTCAAGTTTCGCTAATTTACTTCTTATCCTGTGTCAACAGAATGCATAATCGGAAGATTATCTCAAAGTTCACCTCACCCATTGTTAATGAATAGGTAGCAGATAATTGATGTTTATTATATAATTGTCAATCTAATTTTTGCAATTTTTTTTTTCAAATTCAATTGATTGAGTTACTGTTTCAAAGAATAACTGATACAACTATTGACAATTAGTTATTCTACAATTAAACTCGTTTAATAATCTGATAGTTCTTTTAATATTTATATTTTAAGGCAGTTTAATAGTGAAGTGCGATTTAAGTTTTTGATTAAATTTTAATTAGTTCTTAATTAAAAAAAAAATTTCGAAAGTGTGACGTACTTTAGGGGGGGGGGGGGGTCCCGAGATTTGTGACACTTTGTGACGGGGGGAGGGGGGGTCGAAAATCGTGAAAAATAGCGTGACGTACTTTATGGACGGCCCCCGTACAGGAAGAACATCTGGGTGGAGAGGGAGGGAGGAGGCGTAGATAGCATGATGGACACTGAAAATGGGGTCAAGTCTTACCATCATTCATCACCGTTTGACCTTGTTAGACCCCCTGTATTTGTCTATAATGTACCCTATTACCCTGTGGCAGGGTGGAATGCTGTACTAAGTATAGAGGTGTATAGGGAAACAGAAATGCTGTTTTTTTTAAAAAGAGGCAGATTAAAACGAAAACCTAGTCATAAATTATGTATGTTATTTAGTACAAAAGTTTAGTTTGTGTGTAAGACTGTGTGTGTGCGTAAGCCTGTGTGTGTGTAAGTATGTGTGTGAGTGTATGTACTCTAAAATTTGTATGCACGTTTTAATGTAGAGATGAAGTAGTGACAGACAGACGGACAGAGAGGGACAGACGGAAAGACAGACGGATGGACAGACAGACAGACGGATGGACAGACAATGACAGACAGAAAATATGACAGACAGAAAAAAACAAGCAATTAAGCCTGTTCCATTCTGGACACAGGACGTGTTAGCGCATTTTCAGTACGTTTGTTAACTTTCAGTAAATATTTGTAAATTTTGGAAATGTTTATAAATTCAATTCTGTAATGCATATACGGTATCTGAAAAAAGATATTAAAGGACAAGTAAGTCATGTTGAATAACTTTTACAAAATCTAAATAATGATTACGCCCCTTTGATTAGCTTTTATTATTTATATTTAAAATATAAGCAAAACGGTACATAACAATCTCTTATATTTGGCCCTGAAGGTCAAATCGCGATGGTTTTTTGATGTACACTTGGCAGGCCAAGACCTACACAATGGTATATACATCATGGTCTAGGACTTATGGTTGCTGAATATAGGGCGGTCCGTTATTAATAGCTTATATAGTAAAAACACATATATAAGCTACGGCCCTGAGAGGTCAGATCGCGAAATGGAAAAAAAGTCATTTCTTGGCAGGCCAAGACCTACAAAATGATATATACATCATGGGTCTAGGACTTATAGTTGCTGAGATATAGCGTTCCTTTATTAATATAGCTTATATAGTAAAAAACGGTACTAAGGCCCCTTTTACGGCCCTGAGAGGTCAGATCGCGAAATGAAAAAAGCTATTTCTTGGCAGGCCAAGACCTACAAAATGATATATACATCATGGGTCTAGGACTTATGGTTGTTGAGATCTAGGGTGATGACAGACAGACAGACAGACAGACAGACAGACAGACAAAACGGGGACAATAGAGCATTTTTTTTCGAAAATGCTCTAAAAACAGACGGACGGACGGACAGACAGACAGAAAATGAGAAAGCGTGGATGAACGTAAATTTTAACATATTTTTGTTCAATTGGAAGTTCAGTCGGGGTGGCATGGGATCGACAATGAACTAAAGATCATTCAGAGATTAAGTTCAGTTAAGTTCAGAGATTAAGTTCAGAGATTAAGTTCAGAGATTAAGTTCAGAGATTACGTTTAGAGATTAAGTTTAGAGATTACGTTTAGAGATTAAGTTCAGAGATTAAGTTCAGAGATTAAGTTCAGAGATTACGTTCAGAGATTAAGTTCAGAGATTACGTTTAGAGATTACGTTTAGAGATTAAGTTCAGAGATTAAGTTCAGAGATTACGTTTAGAGATTAAGTTCAGAGATTAAGTTCAGAGATTAAGTTCAGAGATTAAGTTCAGAGATTAAGTTCAGAGAGTAAGTTCAGAGTTTAAAGTTCAGAGATTAAGTTCAGAGATTACGTTCAGAGATTAAGTTCAGAGATTAAGTTCAGAGTTTAAAGTTCAGAGATTAAGTTCAGAGATTAAGTTCAGAGTTTAAAGTTCAGAGATTAAGTTCAGAGATTAAGTTCAGAGTTTAAAGTTCAGAGATTAAGTTCAGAGATTACGTTCAGAGATTAAGTTCAGAGATTAAGTTCAGAGATTAAGTTCAGAGATTAAAGTTCAGATATTAAGTTCAGAGATTAAGTTCAGAGATTAAGTTAGGAGTTTAATTTCAGAGATTAAGTTCAGAGTTTAAAGTTCAGAGATTAAGTTCAGAGATTAAGTTCAGAGATTAAGTTCAGAGTTTAAAGTTCAGAGATTAAGTTCAGAGATTAAGTTCAGAGATTAAGTTCAGAGATTAAGTTCAGAGATTAAGTTCAGAGATTAAGTTCAGAGTTTAAAGTTCAGAGATTAAGTTCAGAGATTACGTTCAGAGATTAAGTTCAGAGATTAAGTTCAGAGTTTAAGTTCAGAGAATAAATTCAGAGTTTAAGTTCAGAGTTTAAAGTTCAGAGTTCAGAGTCCACCCAATAGACAATGTCCTAACGACTTGTTCATCTTTTATTTAAAGTGATAACGTCTCTTGAATATGATAACAGAAACTCTCCCATTGGTAGACTGTTATACTTCACTGTTCGTGTGTGAGCTGAGCTGGGAGACACTACTATGAGTTCCGGATCAATGTCGACTCGTCAGATGTCAGATCAGGGGGAGCTAACTCTCCCTTTCTCTCCGTTGGTCATGGGCGTCACCTGCCGATGAAGACAACATCGCCTAGAGCAGAGCTCCGCAACCGGTGTTGCTGCCAGACGGCGCTGGGTGTTGAGCGGTTTAAAAACAAAAAGGAATGACGTCAACTGAATATTAACTTACATCTGGAACTATCGATACAGTCAAATTACATGGACGCCATAAAAAATAATCAAATTGATAAAACCGAGAAATATACTGAACTCTTTTGAATTGTCTGACACAACATAACACTAGTCCAGCACATACGCCTGCTAAACTACCCCCACCCCACACCCCCGTCTGCCTCTCTCCCCAGCCTCTTGCCCAGCCCTTTCCCCCCCCCCCAGTCTGCGACGCTGTTCCTCCTCTTCAAAGATGTGGTCCCTCTCTGACGGGTTTTCTATTGTGAGTGCCCCAAAAAGGATTTTTCCAATCAATAAATATAATATATATATAATATATATAAATATATAATAAATAATAAATATAAATATAAATAAATATAATACCCTTAAGGCAAACACTGATCAAAAGGAGTTATACTTTCATGGTACGGGTCGCAATGACCCCGATTTGATCTCCGTACAGGGTTGTGTCAGCCCAACACGCCACTTATTGTGAAAAAAAAAAAATCGTGCAAGGGAGATAAACTAAATAAAAAACGACGTTCATGTTTTATTAAACAAAACATTTGAGGTAAAAGTTCATTTAAAATTAAAGAGCTAAAAACATTTTTAAAAAAAAAAACAAGTATTTGTTATTTTAAAAAAAAAAGGATGGCAAAGTTTTATTCAAAAATATATATTTTTATTAGATTAATTATTTCCGTTATGTTGTATGATCAAAAATAAGTTCAACTTTTTAAAAGTTTATGTATTATTATTATTATTATTATTGTTATTATTATTATTATTAGTATTATTATTGTTACATGTATGTTTACGAGCACCTTTGTTTTAAATGCGTAACAGGAACTTTCTAGTCATTTACTTATTAAATCGGAGGATGACTCTAAAAACTATTGCGCAGCAGCGGTACCATAGTCTAATGAGGTTTTCACCGAGACGTGGGTAGTGTACTCCTGGTCTGAGAGACATACCATCAGTGGCGCAACCAAGTCGGGGGGGGAGCGCGCCCCCCCCAATCATCATACATATTTTACTATATAAACTGTATTTTTTATATGAGCCCCCCAGCATTTTTTCTATATGTGAGCCTCCCCCCCCCAACAACGTTTTTTGCTGGTTGCGCCACTGTATACCACGGACTACGGGAAGAAGATCAAAGGGGTTCTCTAGTCAGGATTAAAAACAACCATCTTGCGAACATAATGGTCTATCTCGTAACCTGGTGGTCTATCATCTCATAACCTGGCGGTCTATCATCTAATAACCTGGTGGTCTATCATCTCATAACCTGGTGGTCTATCATCTCATAACCTGGTGGTCTATCATCTCATAACCTGGTGGTCTATCATCTCATAACCTGGTGGTCTATCATCTCATAACCTGGTGGTCTATCATCTCATAACCTAGTGGTCTATCATCTCATAACCTGGCGGTCTATCATCTCATAACCTGGTGGTCTATCATCTCTTAACCTGGTGGTCTATCATCTCATAACCTGGTGGTCATCTCATAACCTGGTGGTCTATCATCTCATAACCCGGCGGTCTATCATCTCATAACCTGGTGGTCTATCATCATAACCCGGCGGTCTATCATCTCATAACCTGGTGGTCTATCATCTCATAACCTGGTGGTCTATCATATCATAACCTGGTTGTCTGTCTCATAACCTGGTGGTCTATCATCTCATAACCCGGCGGTCTATCATCTCATAACCTGGTGGTCTATCATCATAACCTGGTGGTCTATCATCATAACCTGGTGGTCTATCATCTCATGACCTGGTTGTCTGTCTCATAACCTGGTGGTCTATCATAATCTCATAACCCGGCGGTCTATCATCTCATAACCTGGTGTCTATCATCTCATAACCTGGTGGTCTATCATCTCATAACCTGGTCTATCCCATGACCTGAGAATGGGGTCAAGTCATACCATCATTCATCACCGTTTAGACCTTGTTAGCCCCTGGTATTTGTCTGTGATAATGTACCCACTATTACCTGTGGCAGGGGCAGGAATTCTATAGCTAAGTATAGAGGTGTATAGGGAAACAGAAATGTACTTGGGTTGTTGCTGGGATGTTGCTGGTTGCTGGGTTATTTTTTTAACGTAGAATGTCGGTGACAAGCAGATATAAAAAATCTAGTCATAAATCTCATGTTATTTAGTACATTTTAGTTTGTGTGTAAGTCTGTGTGTGTAAGTCTGTGTGTGTAAGTCTGTGTGTGTAAGTCTGTGTGTGTAAATCTGTGTGTAAGTCTGTAAGTCTGTGTGTGTAGTCTGTGTGTGTAAGTCTGTGTGTGTAAGTCTGTGTGTAAGTCTGTGTGTAAGTTTGTGTGTGTGTGTGTGTATGTACTCATATATTTTTATGCATGTTTTAATGTATAGATGAAGTAGAGACAGACAAACGGACGGACAGACAAACAGACAGACGGAAAGACTTGGACGGACGGACAAACAGAAAATAAAAAAGACAGACGGACGGACAGACAGAAAAAACAGACTGACGGACCGACGGACAGAAAGTGAAAAATCGTGGAAGCTTTGGGTCGACACTAAACTAAAGATCGTTGCGATATAAAGTTCAGAGTTCACACCATGACATTTCATTACATCTTATTATCTTTTTTAAAGTGATAATGTCTCTTGAATATGATAACATAAACGCTCCCATTGGTAGATTATTATACTTTATTGTTCGTGTGTGAGCTGAGTTGGGAGCCCACTGTGGGCTCCAGATCAATGCCGACGCGTCAAAAGTCAGATCAGGGAGCTAACTCTCTCTCCGTTGGTCATGGGCGTCACCTGGCGATGACGACAACATCGCCTAGACACAGGGTCGGCAACCTTTTTGAGACGGAAGAGCCAAAAGTTATAGTTTACAATTTTCTCAGTTTTTAAAGAGCCACGAAAATTGTTAGTTCAATATTATGGTATTTGATTAGGCCACAATTTGACATCGAAAGAGCCGCAACTTGACATCGAAAGAGCCGCATGCGGCTCGCGAGCCGCTGGTTGTCGACCCCTGGCCTAGAGCAGTATTCTACAACGGTGTTGCCGCCGGACAGCAATGGGTATTCAGCGGTAAAAAATAAAAGAATGACGTCAACTGAATATTAACATACATCTGGAACTATCGATATAGTTTGTATTATTTTTTCCTCCTAACAATTACACAGCTTACAGTCAAATTATTTGGACGCCATAAAACCAATCAAAATGATACAACCCAGAAGTTACAGAACTCTTTTGAAATGTGTGTCACTAAAACATATGATCGCTAAAAAAAGTCAATGACTTAATCTAAAATTACCTACGTATGTTTCACATACAATCACGTTTTACGCATGTTTAATAAATAATCACGTTAAAGGGAGGTAAACAAAAAAAAGACGTTCACGTTTTATTAAACAAAACATTAGAGATAAAGTTAATTTAAAATAAAGAGAAAAAACATATTTTTTAAACAAGTATCTGTTATATTAAAAAAAAAACGATACCTCAATTCAAACATATTTTTGTTATTTTAATTATAACCGTTATATTGTATAATATGAAAATAATTTTAAACTTTAATAAAGGTTTTAGTATAATTTGTTATATGTATGTCTTCAAACAACTCATACATGGCTGAAACGTGTATCCTTACTAGTAGAGAGTATCACAGAATATTTTGATATTTTGTGAACTCTCCTTCCTAGTCTGAGAGACATACCATGATCCACGGGGATGGATCATAGGGGTTCTCTAGTCAGAAAAAAAACCCCATTACTTACGAGGGTGGTGGTACTGTGGTCAGTGAGGACTATCCGAGACCGCAGTATTCACAGCTGGCGGTGGGGACGGATGTGGTCAGCACACAACACCCTTCCACTCTGTCCCACTCAAGCACACCTGCGCAGCCTGCCATTCCGGCTGAGGGTACAGGCACACAACACACTCTGTCCGAGTGGCAGGAAAAACCCTTTCCTTGCCATTCTGGCCGACCGGCAGTACACACACCCTGCTGGTCTGGCCAGTTTGAGCTAGGATTAAAACCCATCTTTCTGCCATCCCTGCAGATGATAGCGGGCACACTCACCCCGCCGCTCTGTAGGCATGGCAGACGTGCATCAGCGCCAACTATGTTGGTGTGGTATTACACCCTACCATGCTGGCAATGGCGGCGTTTAAAAAAAAATTAAAAAAAAAAATTAAAAAAAAAGTATTATCAATAATGAAAATATGAGCTTTCTATGGTTATAACATACCATGATACACCACATGAATCTCTGTGTGGTGGAACTGTAGTCAGTGATGACTATTCGAGACCGTTGAATTCACGGCTGGCGGTGGTGACGGTATGTGGTCGGCACATGACACCCTTCCACTCAAGCACCTGCGCAGCTTGCCATTTCGGGCTGAGGGTACAGGCACATTACACCCTCCCCTCTGTCCGACTGGCAGGGAAAACCTCTTGCCTTGCCATTCTGGCCGATCATCAGTACACACACCCCGCTGATCTGGGCAAGTCATAAAACAATCTTTCTGCCATCCCGGCAGATGATGGCGGGTACACTCACCCCGCCGCTCTGTAGGGATGGCAGACGTGCATCAGCGCCGCCAACAATGCTGGTGTGGTATGCACACTACACCCTATCATGCTGGCAATGGCGGCGTAAAAAATATTTTTAAAAAAATATTTGTGGAGACTATCATAAAAATGAAGTGACATGATATTTGTGATGCTCTCCATCCTGGTCTGAGAGACATACCCTGATCTGCGGCGAAAAGATCATTCCCCAGGACACTTATTAGCCCTTATTTGTTGTAAATATTATTAACTGGGCCAATAAAGTGTGCCATGCATTGTAAACAATGCATGGAGTGCCGTTCTTAGGTCTGTGGAGCCCTAGGCAGAGACTTGCAGTAGGCGGAAATCACTGTGGTGGCACAATTATAACCAGATTTAAGTGTGTGTGTAGAGGTGAAATTAGGGTCGGTCGCAGCGGGCGCGCTCCTGGACCTTCAAATATTTAGGGGCCCCACAGAGCCCCTATTGTAAACCATTTGTCCCCCTTTTTCTAAAGGTCCCCCAACATTTTCTTGCACAACAATTACATCGAGTTGCTTTCATTCATGTAACACCACGCCTCTGTCTGGATAAAAGCCTCAGCCACCACAAAGATGACCGTTTACGAACCGTTGAAGTCCATCTCGGGTGGAACTTCACAATCCAACTGACCAGCACACTTTTCTTCCTCTCAGCTATTCCGACCTCATGGTGATCCTATCCCGCCTGATTTCACTCGGACAACTGCAAATCTTTATGAAACTAGTGTTATGTCCCTTTGTTCGTGAATATATATATATATATATATATATATATATATATATATATATATATATATATATATATACACACACACACAGTGGAAGATGCCAAAAAAATGAGAACATAGCAGACGGTAATATAATTATATCAAAGTTTGTTTAGCTGTACGCTTAGAAAAATTTTGATAAGCAGGGGTAGTGTTGTTTTCGTCGACGAAAACTAAAACTAAAACCTTCGTTAACGAAAATGTTGACTTTTCGTCAACGAGAACTAAAACTAAAATTAGCAGCAAGACTAAAAGTAGACGAAAACTAAATCTGGTAGACAAAAGACTGACTAAAAACTGAAACTAAAACTCCCCAACGAAATAAAACTAAAATCCCTATTTATCGTTCTTTTCCGGTACTGCGGTCTGCGGGCGAACCATCTATTCTACAAAATTATTATGACCTAGGACAGTGGTCGGCAAACTTATCAACCAAAGAGCCAAATATGAACATTACAACAATTAAAAAAAATTTGGAGCCAAATCTGCTTTTATGACACTAAATGAGTAGTACACTAAATAAGTTGTATACTAAATAAAACAAAATGCCAGAGCTGCACTTAAGGAGCCAAAGAGCCACATGCGGCTCTGGAGCCGCACTTTGCCGACCACTGACCTAAGACATATCTAATTTCTTTGATGATCGCTCATGCGCATCAACTGGGCTATAATATAAGCAGGGTTGTTAACAATACTCTAAAATTGTATCGTCCATACCGATACCAATACTTCATGAAAATAGTATCGCCAATACCAACACAAACACTCAAGTAAAAATGTATTGCCATAATCGATACCGATACAATGCCAATACTTTTGAGAACAACAAAATGTTTTTATTTAAAATATGATGAGTGCAAGTTTCTCAAGTTTTAAAAAAATGTAAAAACAATAGAATACATTTTCAAAGCACAATTTTAATGCTAATCACGTCACCACTTGGCAGCACGTAAGAAGACCATCATTTCAAAATGATCATTGCTTAGCCTAGAACGTAATGGTATAAAACACGCCCACCCAATGAAACCAGTCGCTCAACTGCAGCACTAGCCGTAAGTCCAGTGTTCGGTTGCAGGTATAGTTTCTTAATGCTTGGGTAGACTGCTAATGACAGCATTTTTGATGCATTATTTTCAAGATATCTGTCTACTTCAACAGAACTGTTACTATTAAGCTATTCGTCCTGGTTAAAGTTATTGGTGTTTACAAGACTAAAACTAAAAGTGAAACTAAAATGAATAAGACGAAATCTAAAACTCTGGTGTTTTAGTTTTAGTCGACGAAAACTAAAACTAAAACTAAAATTGGGCTAAAACTAAAACTAGACTAAAACTAAAATTATTACAGAAAAAACGAAATAAAAACGGAAACTAAAATAGGACCTCGGACTAAAACAACACTACAGGGAGGACATTGAACAGGATTTCTGATTGGCTAAATACTTTGCAAACAAAATTACATGAAACAATACAATTAATAAAATTATATTTCAAAATAATTCGTATGTTATATGATGTTCTCACTTTTTTGGCCCACCATATATATATATATATATATATATATATATATATATATATATATATATACACAGAGAGAGAGATGTATGTGTGCACGTCTATCTGCGTGTATGTGCGGGCGACAAAGGTAAGGAGCGCACCCAGAATACTTGTCATTGGATTAAACACACAGGGGTCGGCAACCTTTTTGAGACGCAAGAGCCAAAAGTTATAATTTACAATTTTCCAGGGTTGTTAATATTGCAATATTGTATTGGTATTGGTAGCATTGCCAATACTTTTTTAAGTATTGGTACGATATTGCAATACTTCTTGAAATTTGATATTGGTATTGGTATTGCCAATAATTATTTTTGATATTGGTATTGATTTTTACCCAATACTAAAAGCAATATTCAATAAGTTCTCTACAAATTGGTTGTGAATAAAGCTGAATATAATAAATTTTTCTTTGGTGTCGCCATCTTGCGAGTGACATTGCCAAACAATTTTTTTTGAGACTGAGCAATGAATGATAATAGAAATCATATATGATATCTGTGGCAATGAGCATTGACCAGTGAGTACTCTTAAAATTGATTTCTATGGAATTTGCTATTCTTTCCAAGCTTTTTCCTGTTGCATTAAATCATTTTCTTGAGTGTTTATTGTTATTTGCAAAGTATCGTCAGGCAGTTCACTTGGTATGCTTTTGGTAACAACTGGTGAAACCCGGTGGAATTTAATGTATGATGCTGTCACCAGAGTTTACAATATTCTCTGTGTAAGTGACATGGAAGTTAAGTTTGACAAACTTTGTGATGAACTTGATATAAAAGACTACAACCTGTACAGAAAAATTTGTTAAAGAGTATGTTGCTGTTATGAAGCCTGTTTGCTGTGCACTAGATATTTTGCAGGGTGAAACTAAAAAAGACATTGGACTTGGTTTCCTTTACCAACCTGTCGTGATGAAGGCTCAGTTAAAAGTGTTTTTGATTGATCGGCTCGTAGTTTGTTCTCCATTAGCTTCATGTTTTTTGAATGCCATCGATAGAAGATTTGCAAACATGTTTGACAGCATTGATGCTCAGCTGGCATCCGTTGTACATCCCAAATTCAAGTTGAACTGGATGGATGATGATTTGCAGCGTTTGCATCTTATTGAAGTACTGAAGAGACGCGTTTCACAATCACTATGGTTGCTACGACTGATGATCAGAAAGCAACGATCATACTATCCACTATGAACATATAATCAGCTAGACTTCTTCGCTGGATTGTCATTAGACGACATCGTGTGAATGATTCACCTGATGTGAATCAAGCAATTAATAACTACTTGGCAGACACTTCAGACAGTATTGAATCATTGGATGCCTATCATATATCCGTCAAATATACATAGACCTGATTACAAGCGTGCTGTTGAAAGGCTGTTTCATTAGGAGGACGAGTATTTTCCCCTTCGTTCACGACTGAGCAGTGCGCATTTTGAAATGGTTACTTTTCTTCGCCTGGCTAAGTGGTAACTGCCAGTTAGGTGGCGTTACCCTGTGAACTCTAATTCAATTCATCGTTAGTTTTCCAGATGTAATGCAATCCACTGACTCGGTCTGACTGCTTTAACTATAGTGTGATGTTTAACTGTTTATGTATCATTTGCTTTTCTATGACAGTCATTTGCTTCATCCATCCATCCATTGATTCATTCATTCATTCACAATATGTGTACATCATACATATTAAAAATCTTGTTGCTAAAGGACGTTAAGGTATGCCGACTTATTTAATAGTAGTTTATTATGTTGTCAAAGACTTTTGGATGCTTTGAGGGAAACTGATGAAGCAAGTGTTAACTATTGAACAAAATTTGGTTAAAAATACATCATCTAAATCAGCCAAAAATGTTGTTATCGTTTATAGATGTAAGTGATATAGAGCAATGAATTACGTATTTGCATTTTATTCGTCGAATGACCCAAATCGATCGAATGACCTAAATATGGTATTGGTATTGGCAATAAATAAATATTGGTATTGGTATTGCAATACTGGTTTTAAAATTCTATTGGTATTGGTATTGCAATACTGGTTTAAAATTGTATTGGTATTGGTATTGCCAATAATTTTTTTAGTATTGTTAACAACCCTGCAATTTCTCAGGTTTAAAGAACCACTAAAACTGTTGCTCCAATATCATGGTATTTGATCAGGCCACAATTTGACATCGAAAAGCCGCAACTTGACATCGAAAGAGCCGCATGCGGCTCGCGAGCTACAGAGTTCGACCTATGGATTAAAGGATTAGTGCCCAGCAGGTCCATCTAAAACAGTAAAGAAACACCAAGTCCAGTTGAAATTATTTAAAGTCGTTTCCATGGCAACTGTGTTGATATACAATTTTATATTCCAAATAATTATCAAGTTGACCTCAATAAAAAATAAAAAAACCTGGCACGAGATATCTCATTTAGTTACCCTTCGTGGACTGAATTAAACTGGGGCTCTGTCAGGGTTAAAGCTAGTTTACGTATTGCGTGTGTACAATAAACACCGTTTGTATAGTTGGCATAATATTTCTTAACATCCGCGAAGCAAATTTATGAAACTAGCTTCGTATTTGTACAAGAATAATGTCAAACTCTAAGTCTTTAAAAAAAATATATGAGTTACTTCTGTCATACCCCCATCCCTTAGCTGTTTTTAATGAACTTGAAATCAGCCAACCGTGAAGAAATAAACTGCACAGAATAATACATCGGTAGGGCATGTAGGTAATGTCGCTGTATGTTGCTTCTGTTAGACTGTGTTGCAATTCTAAAGCTGCGCGAATTTACCGAGCAAGGGGAAAGAATTTCCTTATCTCGAAATATGACCTCAGAGTTATTCGTATGTGTGATTTCAAGTTTTAACATAATTTTAAATAAAGACAGATTAGCGAGGCAGCAAACATAAGATGTAAGTGCCTTATTCTTTAAAAGCATTATTATGTAGAAGAATATATTGATTAGGTAAAGGTTTTACTACTTCTGGGAAAGAAAACCATTACTTTCAGTTGGCATTGTTGTTGTTTTTTTTATTAACCTGTGTATTGGAACTGCTGTCTCAACTGAAGTGTTCGGTTGAGTGCCTGTAAGTGGTTTTAATCAATGAAGGTATTCTTATCTTTTGATAGACTTATTGGCTGAATAAAGAAAACAATCTGTGTAGGTATGTAAATTCATGTGTATATACTATTTTAGTTGTATTTTATATGACACAGGTTGGTATGTTGTGTTTCAATAGTTATGTTTTCCATATTGCAATATTACTTACATATTTGTAAAGACGGACAAACACGGTAAGGTGGGTGGATGGATGGATATAGAGGTGGGTGTGTAGATGTATAGATTATAGATAGATGGATAGATTGACTGATTGACAGACAGACAGACAGGTAGAAAAATAGATAAATAATTAGATAGATAGATATATAGATATATAGATAGATAGATAGATAGATAGATAGATAGATAGATAGATAGATAGATAGATAGACAGACAGACAGACAGACAGACAGACAGGCAGGCAGGCAGGCAGGCAGGCAGACAGACAGACAGACAGACAGACAGACAGACAGACAGACAGACAGACAGACAGATAGATAGATAGATAGATAGATAGATAGATAGATAGATAGATAGATAGATAGATAGATAGATAGATAGATAGATAGATAGATAGATAGATAGATAGATAGATAGATAGATAGATAGATAGATATAGATATGTGGTGGGTGGCAATCAGCCCCGTAGCGTCAAAATTATACAGCAGGGGCCAGGCAATAGCGGGGGGCAGGTAATACATTTTACTTAGTAAACAAGCGGAGGGGACCAGACAAAACGCGGGGGGGGCGGCCCCCCCCCCCACGCTCCGGCCTGGCGGCAATTGGTTTTATTTTAATAAAGGATAAGAGGAGAAGTGGGGAAGAGGGGAAGCAATGGGATGGTCTAAAAAGAAGTAAAATGGGAGGAGGGGCGAGTAAAAAAAAAATGAGCAGCCACGGGGGTTCTCCACAGTCACATTAACTTGACACCATATTGTTCTGTGAGACCAAAATATCCATCCCAAACAAATAAACGAACATATCTAATGAAAATAATGCTCTAAAATTATTTTTCATATCTTGAAACATTTTACAATAGTTTTTCCAGAAAACTTTGAAAATCTTTATTTATATATATATTCAATTTTTTTTTCAAATAATATTTTTTTAATTAATTTCAGATTTAAAAAAAATATTCTTCGAAACCAATCATTAGAAAATACTGGATTTAAAAATAAATATGAGCATTTTGAGACAAGCCCCACTGCTCTCTGCAGGAGATTTAATGAAAGTTCATGGCTCGATGTACAAATATGGCGTACTGCGCATGAAGAAATCCGGACTCCATCTTGGAAAGTGGGCGTATCGGTTTCTCGTTCTGACGCGTCACTTCCTGTACATTTATAAAAACGAGCAGGCCGCTCGCCCAAAGCACGTGCTCAGTTTACGAGAGTACCATCAGGTCCAGTCATCGGAGGCAGACGCCTGCGCGTGGTGCTTCAACCTGATGACCTCCCCACGCCAGCAGGAGAGCGGTCAGGGGCGAAACCTTCAGCTGCGTCAGCGAGGATGACAGGAAGGGCGGGTGGCCGCTCTTCTGACGCAGATCTCTGACTGCCGACGAGCTCAGGTGACGGTGGAGCCTGGCTCCGAGCCTGCGTGCCACACCTACGAAGACATGAGATGCGCCAGCCGGAACGCCGCCTGCCGTCGGTCCGACCACCATCTGGCACGTGCGCAAAAAGCCGATAGATGAACTATCAACGGCGGCGCACGATCTGAGCCGATTGTCTACTTGGCAACTGAAGATTTGAAATCACCAAAACCGGAAGCTCAAAAAAGGGTGTTCACTTCAGAAAGGGATTTTCCGGATTCTTTGGATATTCCGAAATCGTCAGAGAATCTGCATTCGTCAATTCCAGCCAAGAAATAAGAGCGTCTGAAGACCTCGCTTCAAGGGTTTCATCAATTGAATGTCGGCCCTTACTGACTGCCCTACATCAACAAGGCTCTGATTCGCCACATGTGTCCGACTCTGAGGAATCCTCCGAGCTGCCAGAACTGTATGTCAACAACTCAATCGTGATCCCGGAGCCGCACGTGGAAAATTCCATCCCGTTGAAAATTCCCCTTGATCTCGGACACTAGTGAGGACGAGTGAAGATTACGTCATCATGAATAGTCCACAGGACCCAAACGACGTTTTGGAGGACTTTAAAGACAAACTGTACGTCAATTGTGATGACATAATAAAGGACTGCAATTGATTTTTTTCTTTATATTTATGACGTCTTTCGTAGATAAAGTTGCTGTTCTTTGTATCTGAAATTATTGTTGTAGATTAGAGTTGCTGTTCTTTGTATCTGAAATTATTGTTGTAGATTAGAGCTGCTGTTCTTTGTATCTGAAATTATTGTTGTAGATTAGAGTTGCTGTTCTTTGTATCTGATTATTGTTGTAGATTAGAGCTGCTGTTCTTTGTATCTGAAATTATTACTGTAGATTAGAGCTGCTGTTCTTTGTATCTGAAATTATTGTTCTTTTCGTGAATGAGGCCAAATGTTGAGATTCTCTTTATGTGACAAGATACTAAAATGCCTGTCGTAATGGAATGTTAAGATGTCTTGTGTGAAATGATGTTAAGATGTCTTGTGTGAAAAATGATGTTAAGATGTCTTGTGTGAAATGATGTTGAATGTCTTCAGTGGAAAATAGTTAATGGTTTCACGCCCCGCTGGTACATAACAATGACGTTCATTTAAGCAACAACAACAACAACAATCAGACCATCTTCTCTTGTGCTGCCTGTGTCAGTACGTCCATTGTTTCCCACGGTTCAAAACGTTTGCCCACCCACTGGCATTTATTTCATAAGTGCCGTCATACGTCGAGGTGGGTGGTTAGTGAATGTATGACGTATACCTGTCTATGTACTGACGTCACGTGCAGACATGTTATGAACACACTCCCCCCCCACGCATTTTCTGACCACGGCCTAACCTTGACCATTGTCCAAATGACCGGCCTTGACTGACTCAGCCATTGGATAATTTTAAAAAAACTATCATTTTTGTTTAACCTTCTAAAATTTAGTTTCTACGTGTGTGGCCTTCAAGTTTGGTGAAACTACATCCAACCAGATATCAGTCTGGGTTTATGTGTGTGTGCGAGAGAGTAAGAAAGAGAGAGAGAGAGAGAGAGAAAGATAGTGAAATAGTAAGAGAAAGAAAAGAGAGAGAAAGAAAGAGAAAGAGCGAGAGGAAGAGAGAAAGAAAAGAAAGAAAGAAAGAGGGATAGAGAGAGAGAGAGAGAGAGAAAGAGAGAGAGAAATAACGAGAGAGAGAGCCAAAGAGAGAGAAAGAAAGAGAGATAGAGATAAAGAAAGAGAGAGAGAGAGAGAGAGAGAGAGAGAGAGATCGCCCAAGAAACGTGTACAAATCACAATAAAATAAAGACACAACAATGATCCAGTGAAGTGTGAATGTCTTGTTTACGGTGTGATTCACCGTCTAGTGTAACACACAACAACCTGCCAACCACTCGTCAAATAATTTATTTCACTTCCATCTCACCATAACAAAACAAAAAGAATTTTAAAAAAAAACAACAAGTCTGATCCGCTAGTGACAGTTGGACGTTGTGGCCGTTTAGCTGTGGGCCCCATCAGCGTGACAAATGATAAGGGCCCTAGCATTCTACGGTCATGTTCAGGCCGCATCTGTTTTGAAACGCATTGGGGGGGGGCGCATTATAGACTTAAATTTTTGTCTTTTAGGAACTAACTTTTAAATTGCCCACAAGTTCGCTGTAGACCCGAACAATGAGCAGACGATCGGATAAACCGAAATACCATTACAAAATTCCGAATTTCTCTTAATGCTCGAGAACAGATGATTCATGCTTAGATATAAGTGATAATATTTCTTACACTCTGATGGCAACTCTATGAGGTGTAATCATGGATAAATAGCTAAATATCTGATTTTTATCCTGTAATCGTTCTATACTAATCTAATTATCATTTCTGTTATCAATGTAACCTTTTTTTGTTTAATTATTTTTGAAACATTTTGCTTTCAGTGTTGTTTAGCAGCCAACAAAATATTTATTAATCCAATAAAAAACCGATTTGGAATGATTTTTTTAACTTTAATTGTGTATCGGATTTTCCCTTTTAATTTGAAACTTAAACTTCTCATTTTTCTTTCATTTGCTAAGAAGTTATTACTTAAGATGAGTGTTGAGTTATTTTTAGAACCTCTTCAATTGATGTGTCAACACTGAGGGGTAAAAAGTATTATCATATATATCAGCGGTCGGGGAACTTTTTTTAATCATTACCCCAAAATATTTTTGTGTAAGTTGATATTACATCTCAGAAATTAATATACTTTTTACTCACAAAAGTTTCATTTTTACCCCAAAATTTCATTTTTACCCCATTTGGGGCAGTTTACCCCAGTTCCCCGACCGCTGATATATATATATATATATCGGAAATATCCGTTTCGTCTTTGACATTTCTTTTCTTAGTATATGTTTGATATGGATGATGTGTCATATTGTGGTGTGTTTGTGTGTGTGTGTGTGTGTGTGTGTGTGTGTGAAGGTCTTATCTTCTTACTTCCGGTTCATTTGGGTTGTATTAGTTAATGATATAGAAATACATTACGTCTTATAAAACTATGTATAGTAATATATATATCACGGTGGTTAATGTTTCATGTAATGTTTTAATTATCGATTTGTTCATATCTAACTGTATCCACTGGCCCTGTTCTTAAATATCATACAGTGCCGTAGCGAGCTTAACTCTCGCGCCTGGGGCACAATACATTTTTATACCTTTACGCCCCCATTTGAAAATATATTATTACATATAAGTATATACCATTTGGCGCCCCTTTGTGAGTAGCGCCCGGGGTATGATGCCCCCTTGCCCACCCCTCGCTACGCCTCTGATATCGTACGAGCTATTTGTAACAATCTGCTTTTTCTAAGGGGAGGATTAAAATGAGTTCATGGAAAAAAATTCTTTATAAGGGAAATTCTTTTTTTCATAAGCTTTTAAATAAGTTTCACTTTCTGTGTGTGATAGGGACAGGCTGACCTGCTGCTCAATGGGAATTTTTTGTTTTTAAATTTCAAGTTTCTACATGACAAATGCAGGATTTTAAAATGTTCGAGTCCATAAAAATTAACATCTTCAACAATTAGGAACCGACGGAAGTTTATACTGGGGAAAATGTGGCTCTGAGATTATCATGTCAAAAAAAAAGAAGATCATGAAATTAGTGACGGCGCAGAAGATCACAAAGTAGTGACCGGCGCAGAAGATCAACAATTAGTGACCGGCGCAGAAGATCAGAAATTAGTGACCGGCGCAGAAGATAACAAATTAGTGACCGGCGCAGAAGATCAACAATTAGTGACAGGTGCAGAAGATCACAAATTAGTGACCGGCGCAGAAGATCACAAATTAGTGACTGGCGCAGAAGATCACAAATTAGTGACCGGCGCTGAAGATCACAAACTAGTGACCGGCGTAGAAGATCAGAAATTATTGTCCTGCGCAGAAGATCACAAATTAGTGACCGGCGCAGAAGATCACAAACTAGTGACCGGCGCAGAAGATCGCAAATTAGTGACCGGTGCAGAAGATCACAAATTAGTGACCGGCACAGAAGATCGCAAATTAGTGACCGGCGCAGAAGATCGCAAATTAGTAACCGGCGCAGAAGATCGGTTAGTGACCGGCGCAGAAGATCGCAAATTAGTGACCGGCGCGAAGATGCAAATTAGTAACGGCGCAGAAGATCGCAAATTAGTGACCGGCGCAGAAGATCGCAAATTAGTGACCGGCGCAGAAGATACAAAGTGTGACCGGTGCAGAAGATCACAAATTAGTAACCGGCGAAGATCGCAAATTAGTGACCGGCGCAGAAGATCGCAAATTAGTGACCAGCGCAGAAGATCGCAATTTAGTGACCGGCGCGCAGAAGATCACAAATTAGAGACCGACGCAAAGATCACAAATTATTGAAGCCTTTTTTTGTCTTGTATCGATATCGATCTGTTCATGGTTGATTGACTACTGACCCTATTACCAATCTTTTATTTTTCTTGCAATGACGTGACTTGCACTCAATTCTGCCAATCGTCGTATCTGGTTTCCAATCAAGAACCAGTTAGAGCCAGTTTTTGATTTTGGGTGACGTATTCCTGACAGTTCTTTTGGCATTTCCAGTTATCCGTCGTTTTTTGGTTCTTGGGAAGTCTAGAGTCGAAAGACTTGATTGACTGATTTAAAGGTGTAAAACCAAGATGGTCCGTCTCGAGTTCTCTTACTATCCAGCACAGGTGTTTCTGGAACCTTTAATCTGCCTCGGGGCGACCACGACTAATGTGTGTTGGAGGTGGGGTGGGTGATTCTTGGCAATTACGTCTCGATGGCTAGATTTCTGGGTATAAATACATTTTAATATATATATATATATATAAACATATATATATATATATATATATATATATATATGATATATAGCATACATTGTAATTAGCAATTGATGATGATGGGCGCAACGTTATCAATGTGATTGATATGTCTAGTGTAAATGGAAGGTGATTGATATGTCTAGTGTAAATAGAAGGGTGATTGATATGTCTAGTGTAAATAGAATGGTGATTGATATGTCTAGTGTAAATAGAAGGTGATTGATATGTAAGTGTAAATGAAGGGTGATTGATATGTCTAGTGTAAATAGAAGGGTGATTGATATGTCTAGTGTAAATAGGGTGGTGATTGATATGTCTAGTGTAAATAGAAGGGTGATTGATATGTCTAGTGTAAATAGGGTGGTGATTGATATGTCTAGTGTAAATAGAAGGGTGATTGATATGTCTAGTGTAAATAGAATGGTGATTGATATGTCTAGTGTAAATAGAAGGGTGATTGATATGTCTAGTGTAAATAGAAGGGTGATTGATATGTCTAGTGTAAATAGAAGGTGATTGATATGTCTAGTGTAAATAGGTGGTGATTGATATGTCTAGTGTAAATAGAAGGGTGATATGTTTAGTGTAAATAGGGTGGTGATTGATATGTCTAGTGTAAATAGAAGGGTGATTGATATGTCTATTGTAAATAGAAGGGTGATTGATATGTCTGGTGTAAATAGGGTGGTGATATTTAACATCTACCCTTACTGTGCCTACTTCTACACAATGCTACCATTCTCGTATAGTCATTGTAGCCATAATTATGTTTTTAAAAGTGTTTCATAATGTTCATTGTTATATGTAGTTATACATCTGTCAGTTGTTACTAGTTATATCAATCATAGGATATTAGCAAATTTAACGTTTAATTTTTTTATTTATTTCATAATTTAGCTTTATTCTTCATAACTTAAGCTTCATTAATTTATACTTCAAACTTATATTTCATTGATTTTATCTTCATACTTTACAATTCATATCAATACTTTATTCTTCATATTCATTCCTTCATGTTTTATACTTTGTGTTTCATACGTTATATTTCATAACTCCTAATTCATATATCGCAATCCTTACTTAATAATTCATACTTAATTATTCATACTTTATAATTCATACTTTATAATTCATACTTTATAATTCATACTTTATAATCATACTTTATAAATAGAGAGCTGCACGGGAGTCAAAATCACACCCAGTCCCACCCACTCCCCTTTTCAAACCAGTCCCACCCGCTCCCAAAAATTCTCCCCAGTCCCACCCGCTCCCAAAGAAATTCTCCCCAGTCCCACCCGCCCCGCGAAAATTTTTCCCAACCCCACCCGCTCCCGCGAAATTTTTCCCAACCCCACCCGCTCCCGTCAAAAAATATTCTATTATAACTCATAAATAATGGTTTAAACATTTGTTTGTAGAAATCCTCTCGAAAACATACATGAAAAACATTTAAGATAATAAGTAAAATAAACAGTTCTAAAGTTTAAGTCCATGTATAAATAAGAGGCCACTAACACTTTCTGGAGATTTTTCTTTCTCCACAATATTACCCAAATCCCTTGAAACAGTTGTGGCACAAGGCAAAATTTCATTAACAGGAACATTCCCATATTTTGCATCAATGTTTATCAACTTTGCAGCCAATTCTTGGAAACCACAGCCTTCGACAAATGAAAAGGGCCTGATGTCTTTAGCGCACATTGAAACAATGGTGTTTGTGATTTCTGTTTAAACCTGAACTGGAACCTGTTTAACAATCTTCTCATGACTTGGAATGAAGCAAGTCATTGATGTAATTTTTGGACTGGTGATATGTTTTAAAATTCAAGATGTCCACAGACCATTCATACCATCGCCGTAAAGCTGAATACGCTCTTTTTGCGTAAACTAAATTTTGAATGTTTGCTTTATTATCCATTATTTGAAAATTAAAAAATAGAGAAGAAAAGAATATTCAGATTTACATTTAAATTTAACGAATGGAAAAATCTTTTCAAAATATAATAAACTGCGCATGCGCATTAACGAATTAAAAACAGAGTCAAAGCGAAGATTATAACTAATTTTAAGGAATCACTTGTTCATTTTTAGTTCAACCACCTTGAAAAAATTAATTAAAATATTTTAGCGACTTTTTTACAGGCGCTTTTTAAAGAAATTTCAATAGCAATCATATCCAAGTCCGCGAGAGTCCCACTCAAACAAAATCCAAACCCACGGGACTCCCGCAAAAAACAAAATCCAAACCCACGGGACTCCTAAAACAAACCCAAACCCACAGGACTCCCGATAAATTTATTTCCAAACCCGCGGGACTCCCGCGAATCCCAATCCCGTGCAGCTCTCTATTTATAAATCATACTTTATAACTCATGCTTTATAATTCATACTTTATAAATCATACTTTGTAATTCATACTTTATAACTCATACTTTATAATTCATACTTTATAATTCATACTTTATAAATCATACTTTATAAATTATACTTTATGATTCATACGTTATAATTCATACTTTGTAAAATTAGAATAAAACGTTCTATTTCCTCCACTTGTTTTTATTTTTTATGTTTGTCTTACTTCCTGGACCAATGAAAGTAGAGAGAGGGGTAGGGAAGAGGGGGGGGCTAATCGTTAAACAATTTGTTCTCATTATTTTGAGTGATTCGTTACGGGTGGGGGCGGGAGGGGTTGGAGACAACACTGATATGTCCTCGGGTGGGGGATTCCGTGATGCTGTCCAGACGTCCGTGTTAATCATGGCCCAAAGTTTGATCCTGTGCGGTATTGTGCCGTATTGTGCGGTATTGTGCGGTATTCTGTGGTAGTGTGCAGTTTAGTGCGGTATCGTGCAGTATTGTGCACAACACCCCCGCCATGGAGTAGAGGGTTCAAAAAGTTCGCCCATCTACTGATGCACTGACTTGGTAGCTCTGTCTTGTAGTCTGAAGTTATCTCCCGGCAAGAAACCGATTATCTCTTGCCCCCTCCACGCCATGGCAGCTAATCTTTATGCTAATACCTGTGAGATGGGGGAGAGGGGTTTAGAATGGGGGGCGCATCCCCATTGGTCACTGAGAGTGGACAGTATAAAAGAAGACAGGTGATAGTTAGCCTGTAGTTTAATTTGGTCATTTGAAAATAATCAAGAAAAAAACACCACACAAGATGATGAAGGTGTACAGACACACAGAGATGGTCAACAGCTGGCAGACATTTAGATCATCAGAACATACATACGGATAGGTAGATCCACAGATGGATGGATGTAAAGACAGACAGATAGATAGATAGATAGATAGATAGATAGATAGATAGATAGATAGATAGATAGATAGATAGATAGATAGATAGATAGATAGAACACACCATTAAAACACACCTACACACCATTACAACACCTACACGCCATCACAGCATGCCATTGCAACACCCTTACACTTGATTACAACACACCATTACAACACGTCCACCCACCATTACAACACAACCCACACATCTACACAAAACACCCACACACTTCACTATCTACAGCCTGTGCAAGATGAAGCCACCACGTGTGTGTCTTAACTCTTCAGTGAATCCTTGAGAGCTCCAGTTACCTGTGTATAAAAATATTACTGCCACACTAATGATACAAACGCACACAATTACATGTACACACATATATATATCATTAAAGGCCAAAGTATGCCAAATACATATTTTGACTCATGTCTGACATAGTCGAAGGTTTACTTCCCTGTCGGATAAACGCGTGTTTTTTTTTTTTGTGTCTGTCTCTCCTTTCTATTTGTAACGAGCAAAGCATGTTTGACATAACTTTGGATAAGATTTGAAAGAATTTAACCCTCTTAATGCTGGAGTAGCGTTTTAGTAGTTTTACACACCGAACGGTACAGTTGGGGTTAAATTTACAACTCGTCCACGTTTTTTATGCCGTGGATGATGTTTCTATGATAATGAGTTGGTGTTGACTGGTTTCTTTGTGGATTACATAAACAATATTAGGTAAGTGGATTGCGGTAGTTTTACTTGGGTTGTCTTATTGTTTACATTGTTGACATGCAATTGAAGCATCGCAAGCTGATGGGTGTAAGTTATGTGCCGGAACTGGCCCTCAACTTGTTGAACTGTAACAGTAAACTTTGTTGAAAGCGGGGGGGGGGCACGACAGAAAGCGATCCGAACTCTTGTCAGGGCCCCCCAAACCTTTGTGCCCCCTCTTTTTTGTGGTGCCATTGCTTTTTTTAGGGGCCTAGTTTATATGGCGGCGTCCTTGTGGTACCCGTCGATTGTTTTCATTGCCCAAACCAAATTAAATTGTAGCCTCATATAGTGCCCCCTCCGTTGCAAACACGTCATCAATACTTTCAGACCCAGGATCTCCTGATATAGGCATAAAGCGTAAAAATAGATATTTGGTTGCATTATCATTTTCATCGATGGGCAACTGCCGAGGTGGCTCCATTGCTGGGGGGCACTATAAATATTAATACAGGTTAAATATGATACCAATTGGGCCCCATCCGATACTTTTGCGTAGGGCCCCTAAACAACTTGGGAAGTCTCTGCCTATGGTCCCCAAATACCTAAGAAGGCCCGAGTAACTAAAGTGGCCCCGAATACCTAAGAAGGCCCCGAGTAACTAAAGTGGCCCCGAATACCTAAGAAGGTCTCGAGTAACTAAAGTGGCCCCGAATACATAAGAAGGCCCCGAGTAACTAAAGTGGCCCCGAATACCTAAGAAGGCCCCGAGTAACTAAAGTGGCCCGAATACCTAAGAAGGCCCCGAGTAACTAAAGTGGCCCCGAATACCTAAGAAGGCCCCGAGTAACTAAAGTGGCCCCGAATACCTAAGAAGGCCCCGAGTAACTAAAGTGGCACCGAATACCTAAGAAGGCCCCGAGTAACTAAAGTGGCCCCGAATACCTAAGAAGGCCCGAGTACCTAAAATGGCCCCGAATACCTAAGTAGGCTCCGATTGGTTGTATTTCGTTATGAAGAGAACGCCAACAATGAAAACATTCAAGCAGTTGAGCAGGACGTGTATTGAGGGCTTTGTGGCCGTACATGGTGCCAAACTTTGGAGGGGCGTCGAAATAGGTGTTCAAAAATATCTTTCGTCACTTTTCAGATCTGGAGATGAGTGCGCCAAAACATTTTACTGGTAGAAGGCGCCACAATATCCATATATGGCTCTGCATGAAGTTATATGACACATCTCTTAACAGTGCTAACGGAATACATAAAAGTGGCTGAGACAGTAAGGTTATGATGATAGCAATAAACGTATACCTCACTTGTGTGTATCATTGATCTTGAAGTTCAAAGGCCAAACTCATCGTATTGAGTATTTCACTTTGCCACGCATACTTCACGACATGGCCTACAACAGCAAGTCCTGGAGTGTTTCTATTATAAGCTATCCGATTGAACAAACAAAACTGACGTCATGTCACAGATTTTGGACGGAGATCGTCTCGCTAAGACGATTTACTGGACGCCATTACGGTCAGAGCCCCAGAGACGCAATCTGTGCCCACGCCCCTTTTTGAAACTTTTTTTATATGATTGATAAATTATCAGCTTTAAAGTATTTTTTCAGTAGCTACTTTTCGATATCATTTGTTTTATTAATTATTTTTCAACAGATCATCCATCACTTGTCCGTGGAAGATACTGGTGGAATTATCACATGGGTGGATAATAATGCTCTGCTGATCAACTGATTCCCCAAGCTTGGATCGATTGCGTCAGTTTATAATTTTTAAAAAATGTTTGCAGTCGAATCATCTCTTTAAGAAATGTGGAGATGGCAGAGGGGGACGGAGAAGGGCGCCAGTGCTCCCACCAGGACCGTCGAATGGTTCTTCCCGGGAGCTGAAAAAACGAGCGACATCAGACAGTTCGGCTACCGTCTGCTCTTCAGCCGGACCGACTCCATCATCGTCTGCTAGAACGCAAAGCCTCAGCCACGTCACAGAAGGCGCGCCTCCGCCCATCTTACCACGTCTGCCACCACCCAGACTGCCTAGCACCACCAGTAGCAGACACAACTCTGGACAAAGCAGAGGGTCGGAAGAAGAAAGCGAAGGCTGCCTGAAAGCGAAGAAAACCCCTACGCTAATATCGACGATGTCTATAATCCCTATGAGTTCCCGCCTTCGTTCGACGAAATCGCTGAAAAGGTCCCAGTGGAATCGCATCCGAATGGCGAAGACAATGACAGCACTGAAGATAGCGTCTACGAAAACATCAGCACCGTTTACCGTCCGTACGAATTTCCGCCTGCGATACCGTCGCTCGTGGAATCGTGCCTAATCGACGATCCCACTCCCAACCGAACACTACTGAACGATATACTGCTATCCACTGGAGAGCCCGGCACGTATTTCGTGCAACTCGAGACGTGAATCAGAAAGTTCTCGCGTTCTTGTCTACAGCGGGTAACGTCAAAGAGTACAGAATCCTAGAGGCCGGTGGGAAGTTGTATTTAGATCTGGAAGAGAGTTTTGACACTTTGGAAGAACTATTGAATACACGAGAGAGACGTTAGCGTTGCAGAAGGGCGAACACTGGGTCGGGGAATTCACCTACTGGTTGATGTGGAGACGGCGAAACTGGAGAAGGAATCTTCGTCTTACGTGTAGAAGGATTTGTCGTACCTGTGTGTGTGAGACATGATGTGTAGAATGAGTTGTCGTATATCTGTGTGGCAATGACATGCTATATTTGCATAGGACATCTCGTATGTTGTGCGTCATATCTCGTATCATGTGAAATATCGTGCCTGATATCTCGTACTGTTTGTTATATATAGTATCATTGCGTGTGATATCTCGTATTGTTGTGTGTGACATCTCGTATCGTTGTGTGTAATATCTCATATCGTTGTGTGTGAAATATTGTATTGTTTTGTATGATATCTCGTATCATGTTTGTTATATCTCGTATCATGTTTGTTATATCCCGTATCGTTGTGTGTGAAATATCGTCTTGTTGTGTCTGATATCTCGTATCATGTTTGTTAAATCTCGTATCGTTGTGTGTGAAATATCGTCTTGTTGTGTCTGATATCTCGTATCATGTTTATTATATCTCGTATCATGTTTGTTATATCCCATATCGTTGTGTGTGAAATATCGTCTTGTTGTGTCTGATATCTCGTATCATGTTTGTTAAATCTCGTATCGTTGTGTGTGAAACTCGATCTTGTTGTGTCTGATATCTCGTATCATGTTTTATTCAATCTTATCGTTGAAATATCGTCGTTGTTGTGTCCGATATTATCATGTTTGTTAAATCTCGTATCGTTGTGTGTGAAATATCGTCTTGTTGTGTCTGATATCTCGTATCATGTTTGTTATATCCCGTATCGTTGTGTGTGAAATATCGTCTTGTTGTGTCTGATATCTCGTATCATGTTTGTTAAATCTCGTATCGTTGTGTGTGAAATATCGTCTTGTTGTGTCTGATATCTCGTATCATGTTTGTTATATCTCGTATCGTTGTGTGTGAAATATCGTCTAGTTGTGTCTGATATCTCGTATCATGTTTGTTAAATCTCGTATCGTTGTGTGAAACATCGTCTTGTTGTGTCTGATATCTCGTATCATGTTTGTTTTAATCTCGTATCGTTGTGTGTGAAACATCGTCTTGTTGTGTCTGATATCTCGTGTAGTTGTTTGTGACATGACTGACAACATATGATCATCATTAGGTGAAATTCATTTGTAGTTATTATATATAACGCTAGCTGACTACCGAAAGTTCCATGTCATCTGGTGACTGCTTTAATTTAACCGTCCATAGGTCAATGACATATTACAATTGTCTTGATGTAACTATCATACATTTGATTGTCAAAATGTACATTTCATTAAATGAATGTCATCATATAAATGTCATCTGGCGAGTCTAGTAATGTAGCTGTCATCAACTCATTTGTCATAATACATCTGTCATTCGGTGACTGCCATAATACATCTGTCATTCGGTGACTGCCATAATACATCTGTCATTCGGTGACCGCCATAATACATCTGTCGTTCGGCGACCGCCATAATTCATCTGTTATTAGGTGACTGCCATAATTCATCTGTCATTAGGTGACTGCCATAAAGCAATATTAATTACTAGACCGCCAGTGTATATTCTGAACCCGAATGTCGCCACTGCTCTGGTATGTCATGACAGCAGTGACCTTTCCAATGACCTTGAAATCAAACAAAATTGATTCGTTTAGTTTTTATTGTTGTCATATTCCCGTACAGCCTGTATGTATGTTCAAATCTCCAGTGCAAACTGGTTTACCTAAATACAAGCCAACCATTCCAGGACTGTGAGATAAGGGATAAGAGTGGTTGGGGAAGGGGTGGAGCTGCTATTCACCATTCCTTCTCAAGTAAACTGATCGATGACATCACCTCCCCCTTCCCTGTATCTACACAATAAAACAGTTTCATATTTCTATACATAGGCTCTTCTTTATGTTGTGTTTTATTAAATCATGTTGACTGGGTGTGTTGGCGATGTTCTACACTAGGGTGATAACAAAAAAAATATTTTATGAAACCACTTGCAATCGAGGAGCTTTTATGTGTATATTATTTGAATATATAATAGCTTTTTTGATTTTTTAAAAAAAAGTTCCCCCACCTCCCCCTTTTTTCGGAAGAAAAAAGTGAAAAAATATTTTTTTGAAAAAAAAAGTACAAGATTTTTTTTTTTAATTCAAAAGAGTAATAATAATAACTAATCAACTTTTATTAACAAATAAAATACAGATCAGTTAGTAATATGTACACCCAATAGGGGGTGTATGGGTAAATAGCCCAATAGGGGATGTGTAGGTAAATAGCCCAATAAGGGGTGTATATGTAAATAGCCCAATGGCGGTGTGTATAGGTAAATAGCCCAATGGGGGTGTGTATAGGTAAATAGCCAAATGGGGTGTGTAGGTAAATAGCCCAATAGGGGGTGTATATGTAAATAGCCCAATGGGGGTTTGTATAGGTAAATAGCCCAATAAGATTTCAGCCCGGGCAAACACAATTTATAAATTAAAGCTTGTTTCAACTAGAGACTGTGCAATTTGGTAGTTTCTTCCAGCTGATGCGAGGCCAACGTGAAGTTGTTTTGTAATGACGATATGCCTGACATAATTCATAAAAAGAACTTGAAATCATCTCGCCATCCAGGGTTCTCACCTGTGCTAACATCATCTGTCACAATGAGGTGGTAATCAGCCTGAAGAGTGGCATAGTTTTGCGTTAATTTGTCAATGAAGGACTGGTTGAGTTCTTGTTTGCTCGTTGGTTCTTGAATAAGAAATTCATGACATGTTTCAGAAGGAGGTCGAGTACATGGTGCTGACAGCCAATATATTGTGGCTTCTGAAAGCCCTTGCTCAAGACATCACATTTAAGAGTACCGGGTTTTATTTCGGTTGTCATATTTTCAGCATAACTACTTGATACTCTTCCCCTTGCACTCTTTTACCATCAAACTGGAAACAATAGGATTCTTTGCTTTGAAGTTTTTGAAAATTTTTGGTTTTCATTTTCCGTCCTTCAGAGATTACTCGGTTTCCAAACACCCGCCTGACTTGGAACCGGCACATCATGATCCTGTTCAGCAATGGTTGCAAGAACGTCATATGCTTTATGTGTAGAAATGTTGCTTTTTAGTACTAGCAAACCCGCTGTTGTAGTGCTTGTTTTTTGGTATTTCGGTTTGCATTCAGAAGATGACGTGAAAGAATAGGTTGTCGAGTTGGGTGAAGAAGCAGAGGTTTCAGAATCCGAAGATTCTGAGACAGTGGTATGTGTTTGTGTAGGTTGTGAGACAGTTGTAGGTGTTTGTGTAGGCTGTGAGACAGTTGTATGTGTTTGTGTAGGTTGCGATTGAGAAGAGCTGGCTTGAGATTGAGTTTTGGATAGTCGGATTCTTTTTCTTGGGTGGATTGATTCTAAAGGGGCTTGTTTGACCATTGAATAACCAATCTTTCCTCCACTCTTAACTTGCCTCTGGTAGAGCTCTTTATCATCCTTGCTTTTCCATTTTCCATTGACGTTGGTGGCATCGAATAACTTAGAAAGTGTTGGAGTAAATTTATCAGACGGTTTCTTTTTGTTTTTGTCATATAAATCGAACAGACAATTGATTTTCTTTCTGATTAGTGCGCTGGATAATAGTGGAAAGTCTAGAATTTCCCCTCAAGAGCAATTCTATATCCGTAATAATAATTTTGATTCGATCCAGTCGCCGTTTCTGGCTATTGAACAGAAAAGTGAAGTTTCCAAGAATTTGACGGTTTGTGGGCATCCATGTGAGATTGATTAGCGTTTCAACTGATGGAATTCTTGGATCCCTATTCTGTTTAGAAGATGAGGGTAGATGCCTTGTTTATAAACAAATGGAAAAACTGACTGGAATTTACTTAAAAGCAGTCTAGAAAGTCATGTAAAAATTCAGTGTGAAATTGAAACTGATAGTCAAACTGCGCGATATGTGAAAACAAAAATGAAAAGGTGGGGGAACTTTTTTCAATTTAAAAAAAAAATAATGTTGCTACTGTCATCTACATAAAATTGTTCCTCGAATGTAAGGGGTTTCATGTTGGTTACGAAAAATAATGAAAATTGTTATCACCCTACTGTGCATTTTCCAAAACTAATAATTCAGTTTTAATAAGACAATCATAGGAAAAAAACAACAACTTGACAAACTAACAGCTTTAAACTAATGAGATGTTTTGGTTCTGTGCAGACAGGCTTTTCTCTCTTTTTTTTTTTACATATAGTGTTCCACCAAGTTTCATGTAACAAAGAACCATCCAGACATGATGGGATAAATCTCAAAGGGAGGTAATATGATCTAGGGCAGCAAATGTTACATTGGGAGATCAAGGGGGAGACTATCGACAGCTGCAGTTGTCTTCAAGATGGCAGAACAAATGGAGCAAGGGATCACACGAATGTGTTCTAATGTGGTGTCAGAATAAACAACAACGGTAATTTAATGTGCACCTCTGTAGTGGTTAGCTGATTGAGGTATTTAAATGGAAAGTGAACCCATACCTGGGGGGTGGTCAATGAGGGCCATCTTCTGTTGTTGTGCTATAAAGAGAGAATACCATAGGCCAGGGGGTCGGCAACCTTTTGAGACGGAAGAGCCAAAAGTTAAAATTTGCATTTTTTTCTCAGTTTTTAAAGAGCCACTAAAATTTTTCTTTCAAAATTATGGTATTTGATTAGGCCACAATTTGACATCGATAGAGCCGCAATTTGACATCGAAAGAGCCGCATGCCGCTCGCAAGCCACAGGTTGCCGACCCCTGCTATAGGCAATAAACAGGATCTAGTGAAACACATTATGATAGAAATAGAATATATTTTTAAAATATCATTCAATACAAAAAAAAATTGAGGCTCTAACAGCCACATTCGGCCAACGTTGGGGTTTAAAGTAAACCACACAAAGACTATCTCACAATAGTCAGCCAAGTACACCACACAAAGACTATCTCACAATAGTCAGCCAAGTACACCACACAAAGACTATCTCACAATAGTCAGCCAAGTACACCACACAAAGACTATCTCAGTGCACGTTTTTGTTTTGTCCCCATAAGGATGAGATGAAAAATCTCTGAGATCCTATAAGCCACTACAGGGGCTGTTTTTATGGTGCCCTTCTTTCATCCCCACCATAGCCGATGGTGCAATGGCCGTGGACACATCACGGGATATATAGCGGATTGCGGGGGGAAGGGGGGGGTCTTTCACCATGACCTAAAATACCTACAGGTCCTCACCGGAGATCGAACCAGGGACCCTTAGGCCGACAGTCGTTCTCCCCGGACTTGAGAGTGGCTTGGGCCATGCTGTGTTGATGAGCAAATATACAACAAGAGCCGTTCAGAGCCACATGGGAACTAGCCAAAAAACCCAGGGCCATCCAGTGGCACAGTGGCCCCTACATGTAAAAAGTAAGTCAATCATCGCTAAAGTTGTACGCATGTGTGCCGAGATAATAACAATAATAAAGCATTCATGCCTATATAATGATATTCATTTATTCATTAAAGAAACGACTGGTCCTTTTGACTAGGGCCCTCCCCCCCCCCAATGCTTGGCAACACATCTAAGTCCCCCCCCCCCAAAGTGACCTAGCAATATCTCAACGGCTCGGTAGATAACTTAGTAAGTAAAAAGTGAAGTTCCCTTGACCCTAACAGGCCATCGGGGCAGATGAAGTTTAGAATTCATCTGTTTCTATAACCTCGGCATATGAAGGGATTAGCACAACGCCTAGCCGCCTCTCCTTCCCAAACTTAATACAGGTACCCAGTAAAAGCTGGGTGGACTTGTGGGACGACTTTTTCACCAAATTTCACCAGGACACCATAGTTCTCACCGAAGATTGAACCCAGGACTCTCAGGTCGACAGTCAAGTATCTACACCATTCGTCCATCGGGGATGACTAACCCTAACCCTAATTAAAACGATAAGCATATCGCTAGTTATATGTTCAGATGTGCTACAGGGACTCACGCAACAACAAAAAAAAAATACAGTACAATCAAATGTCCCACAACAATGCAAACATATAAAAAAAATACAGTAAATCAAATGTTCCACAACAATGCAAACATATAAAAAAATACAGTACAATCAAATGTCCCACGACAATGCAAACATATAAAAAATACAGTACAATCAAATGTCCCACAACAATGCTAACATCTCACATCTCAGAGACACTGTGCAGAGCCTGATCAATGTGTGCAAAGGAGAAATAGTCTCTACCTGAATGTCACAGAGAAGACTGTAGAAAGGTTACCATGGTTTTTGTACTGTGTGTGTGTGTGTGTGTTGTTTTTTATATACTATAATAAAGTCAATAAGACAGACTCATGCACAGATCATCTGGGATGGGGAAACATCTCACTGGGTCACCATGCCCTTGTGGAAATATTTTACTTTAGTTCTTACTGATGTTTACACAAAAAAAAAAAAAACACATCCCAATTACACCGGTGAGTGACAGGTAGGATAACACTGTTCTAACTGAAGACATTTTTTTGTTTTGTTTACACAGACTACACAGGGAACAACACACGAATGTGTAAATGTCAATGTGTAGGTCCGCTTTACTGATGGCTTGATGTGTACACTGGATACATTAAATTAATGCGCCATCAAAGGGTGTGGCAATAGTGTGGCATTCATGTAGACATGTACACAAGATGTACGGAATACGTCTGCGGTTAACAGCAACAACAATAAAAACAAGATCAACAACAACAACAATTATATTTATTAAAAATAAATAATAAACAAAATGCATTCGGTCATTTCGATATTGTGATTTCAATCAATAAAACGGGACTGTGTGCGATTAATGAGTGAGTGCAGTCAACGAAATGTAATGGATACTTTAAATACAGTAAAACGAGTGCATACAATCAGCTACATTCATTATGTAGCGTAAAACGTGCGCTGTTCAATAAGTACAGCAAACCAATCAAAAAGTAGAGCGAGTGCAGACTGATCAATAAGTACAGCAAGTCAATCAATAAAGTAGAACGAGTGCAGACTGTTCAATAAGTACAGCAAGCCAATCAATAAAGTAGACCGAGTGCAGACTGTTCAATGAAATAAAAGCACAACTCAGTAATTTTACTGAACCAAAACAGCTGTCACTGAGAAAATCGAAAAGTGGAAGGGGGAAACTGAGAGGACACATTTTGAAACTTTCTCAACGCCATCAAAGAGATATTTTCAAATGTATTCAATCATTAGCCAAGAAGAAAAAATATGAAAATCCGATACTTCTAGTATACTTTACTAATTCACTAAGTTGGCAATACATTTTTTTTTGTTTTCATGATGAACATGTTTAATTTCAAATTTAAAAGACCAGGGTTAAAATAAAAATGAACAAAACAAACGGTCATACAACTCGAATGATGTTCTGACATTGTCATGTCAATTGTGTCATCTCCAATTAGAATTGTAAGATGGGGAGAAATAAGAAAAGTTGTGAGTTGACTTGTGAGAGTGTGAACCAATGGGGAATAATGTACATTGCTAATGTTAACCGTCAAAAAGAGGCGGCTTTGGATTCAGAACCGTTCCTATGGGTAGGTAGCTCGGCGGCAGGTTAAAACAACTACTGGTCACCCCCCCCCCCTCAATATACAAGCGCAAGGGTCACTTGCTAGGGGCTCCCAGTTGGAGATTTTCATAGTAGGTCCCGGCTTGAACATTTGCAAGTAATGGCATTAAAAGCGTTTTCGTCTAGGGCCATGAAACTTACTTTTGCATAGTGTCCTTAAATGTACCTTTGTCTAGGGCCTTGAAACTTAATTCTGCATAGTGTCCTTACATGTACCTTTGTCTAGGGCCGTGAAACTTACTTTTGCATAGTGTCCTTAAATGTACCTTTGTCTAGGGCCTTGAAACTTAATTTTGCATAGTGTCCTTAAGTGTACCTTTGTCTAGGACCGTGAAACTTACTTTTGCATAGTGTCCTTAAATGTACCTTTGTCTAGGGCCTTGAAACTTAATTTTGCATAGTGTCCTTAAGTGTACCTTTGTCTAGGGCCGTGAAACCTACTTTTGCATAGTGTCCTTAAGTGTACCTTTGTCTAGGGCCTTGAAACTTGATTTTGCATAGTGTCCTTAAATGTACCTTTGTCTAGGGCCTTGAAACATAATTTTGCATAGTGTCCTTAAGTGTACCTTTGACTCTCAAAAAACGTAAAAAAAAAGACTATGCTTAACATTACGGTTTAATGCGCGGGGCCTAGGGCGCGTGTCCTGTGCTGAAAATATTGTAACAAAGATTTTCTACAGCGGGGCCACCCCTTTAGCGCGGGGTCGTTGGCCCTAGTCGCCAACACAGAGTACACGTCATACAGAAAGCGCATCTCTACCAGTGACTTAAAAAAATTCTGCCATTTGCGTTATTTTCCTTTTTATAATTGTGTATCACCTAAATCAAGGGTGGGCAAACTACGGACCGCATGCGGCCCTTCAGAGTATATAATGCGGCCCGTATGCATGTACATATTGCGATCCTATATCGATGTTAATTTTCTTTGTTTAAGAGTTTGAATGCGAAATATATGACAAATACTTGGTTATTATCTTTAATTAAGATTTTCATACGTTGTAAATTATAACTGAAGTAGACAAAAATATATGCGACCCGCCAATAACAATCAAGTATTCAATGTGGCCCTCCGTGGAAAAAGTTTGCCCACCCCTGACCTAAATATTGATACACAATAGAATAATACATAAAAAATGGCGGCTTTCGGAGAAATCAATTTAGAATTTTTAGATTGACGAAGCGCGTCTTGTGTAATTTATATTATGTAGTCGCCACCCCTCTAGTAGCCGTCAACTTACTGCTGTTGTACAAACAAGAGGGTCAGAGCAACAATAACTTACCCGACGTCTTTCTTGATGTCCTCAGTCTGTTCAGATGGGTACCTGTAGCTGGAGCCCGACGTAGAGGACAAGGGTACGCCAAATGTGTTGAAACTGGCAGCATCGGAACCAGGTCCTAAATCCCGCCAGCTGTCGGCCCTCCGAATCATAACACAAAGTTGTTTTTTTTAAACCCAGACAGACGCACGCCCTAGGAATCAAAACATTCAACAAAACATGTCGTTCCAACTGTAGTAATAAGTCTTCGCCTCAAATGAAAATGATTTATTTTGCACATTAGTAAATGTATATATTTCTTCTTAAAGCTGTCTTTTTTTTAAATCACGCAATATGCAGAACTTTCAAGAGTGATACAATAAGTTCATCAATGGAACCGTTTGTAGCAACACCAGCTATATCAGGGTGTTTATTTTTAGACAGAAATAGTTCAACACAATGAATGATGGGAAATATGACGCGTATCGAATACTTCACTATTTGTTTACTTTCACTGAGTCAATACTTCACTGGTTGTTTACTTTCACTGAGTCAATGAACGTAACACATGATTTATAAAACTTGTACTTGTAACAGATTCAACTCGCTAGTTGGACCTAACAGCACAATGATTTCGAAGTTCCTGGAGTAAACAGACATTTAGAATGTACACATAATTCTACCGTACATACCAATGCTGTAGAACTCATTGTAAATATCTCTGAACGCAACTACGACCAATATTATGTACACACAAATTGAAAACACCGTTCGATTAAATTGAACGTACAAAGCAATGAAAAAAAAAGCAAAGTCCCTTAATCGCAACTAGTTGTAAAGCTGAGTTACCACCCATGCGTAGCAACATTTATTAACAATGGCCGACCTTTAAGCGAGACGAACACCCATTGATCTATAAATTGCAAAGACTATTGTTGAAACCAACATCGAAAAGATTATTTATGTTTTTAAAAGCATAATAATTAATCAATTAATGCATTAAAAAAAACGAAAACAATTAAAGGCATCAAAAGGAAAAAGAGTTGTGACTTGTCATGAAGTGAAGATATCGGGCCACGTCTGAACGATCATACAAGAAACAAGAAATCCGCTTGTTTACATCCGGCCAGCTACTACACAAAACACACTGCCATCAGTTGACCTCCGCACTACACACACGTTTACAGGTGATGCCTGTACAGCCGAATGTTTCAATATGATCTAACTCGGGAGATGGTCACCACCAGGATGGTCACCACCAGCTGTATGTCGTTTGTGTCAACCCAAGAACTAAATATAGCCACCCTCTAGGAGCCGGGCTTTCCCCCGACTCACCGGTATTTCCACGGCATAGCGACCGTGTTCTTAACGTGCTCATATCTAGGAGGGGGGGGGGTCTAATGTACGGGAACAGATCAATACTGTAGCAAGCTGTGTTATCTAGATGAATACAAACTAATAATATTGTTGTTTTTTTTAGTAGAATGAATTCACAACGGGAAGAAACCATCCAATGTCAGAAATGTTTCTATCAAAACTAACAGAAATGACCAAATACGCTAACATCACATTGTTAACAGACGCGAAAGGGTTAATAAATATTTGAAAAATGGTTTTTGGTATTCACTTTTTATTGCTAAGCTTTATATATATATATATATATATATATATATATATATATACATATATATATATGTGTGTGTGTGTGTGTGCTATAGTCAAATTCTTAAGTGAGTTAAAAAAAAAGTACTGCATTTAATGCATAATAATATAAGTATTCATTCATCACTCAAGTGTGTGTGTGTGTGATAGTATTCATTCATCACTCAAGTGTGCGTGTGTGATAGTATTCATTCATCACTCAAGTGTGTGTGTGTGATAGTATTCATTCATCATTCAAGTGTGTGTGTGTGTGTGATAGTATTCATTCATCACTCAAGTGTGTGTTGTGTGTGATAGTATTCATTCATCACTCAAGTGTGTGTGTGTGATAGTATTCATTCATCACTCAAGTGTGTGTATGTGTGTGTGTGTGATAGTATTCATTCATCATTCAAGTGTGTGTGTGTGTGATAGTATTCATTCATCACTCAAGTGTGTGTGTGTGTGATAGTATTCATTCATCACTCAAGTGTGTGTGTGATAGTATTCATTCATCACTCTAGTGTGTGTGATAGTATTCATTCATCACTCAAGTGTGTGTGTGTGATAGTATTCATTCATCACTCAAGTGTGTGTGTGTGTTGTGTGTGATAGTATTCATTCATCACTCAAGTGTGTGTGTGTGTGTGTTGTGTGTGATAGTATTCATTCATCACTCAAGTGTGTGTTGTGTGTGATAGTATTCATTCATCACTCAAGTGTGTGTGTGTGATAGTATTCATTCATCACTCAAGTGTGTGTGTGTGTGTGTGTGTGTCCCTATAGGTTTTATAATATTTGTCCGAGTATGTGTGTATATGTCTGTGTGTGTTAATGTTTGTCCGAGTATGTGTTTGTAAAGAATTTCAGCTGATTAGATTGCAGAATCTCAGACACATTATTAAAAACAAACTCAAAAACCCTCAGTTCATACATAAGAATGATCAACGTGTAATTACAAAAGTTAATTTGTGGGAGAAACAAACAACACTTTCGTCAATACTTGGCTTTACCATTGACTTCATACAAGAAACTCAACTATATGTTTATAGAAAATTCATCAACAGAAACTAACAGACAAATTATAAATAAAAACAAGCAATCTAAGCCTGTTCCATTCTGGACACAGGACGTGTTAGAGCATTTTCGTATTATGTATCAGTACGTATGCTATCTTTCAGTAAATGTTTGTAAATTTTGGAAATGTTTATAAACTCAATTGTGTAATGCATATATCTGAAAAAAGATATTAAAAAGACGTTTCTTTATATTTGAAAACAAAATTATTTTCTCTTAAATCTAACTACAAGTGGTTTGTGGTCACTGAAATAGGACTCATAATTTAAACATTCTAAATTGTAGTCATTTAATCGTCCGAAAACTCCGTCAATTGTAGTTTGATAATTATATATTATGGGTTTTATAAAAAGTACGGGAAGTAAGTCATGTTGAATAACTGTTACAAAAATAAATAATGATTACGCCAAATTTGATTAGCTTTTATTATTTATATTTAAAATATAAGCAAAACGGTACATAAAAAACTTATATTTTGGCCCTGAGAGGTCAAATCGCGAAATGGACTTTTGATGTACACTTGGCAGGCCAAGACCTACAAAATGATATATACATCATGGGTCTAGGACTTATGGTTGCTTAGATATAGGGCGCTCCATTGTTAATATAGCTTATATAGTAAAAAACGGTACTTTATAAGCCCCCTTTTACGGCCCTCAGAAATCAGATCGCGAAATGTACTTTTGATGTACACTTGACAGGCCAAGACCTACAAAATGATATATACATCATGGGTCTAGGACTTATGGTTGTTGATATCTAGGGTGATGACGGACAGACAGACAGACAGACAGACAAAACGGGGAGAATAGAGCATTTTTTTTCGAAAATGCTCTAAAAAATAGCGTGTCAATCAGTCAACGGGCACACGTTAAATTTTGTGTTGATACATTCGTCCTGAAGAAAGCAATCGTAAAAAAAAAAACATCAACATGGCAGATGGAGGTCAAGAGGCCAAGTTATTAATAATTCACCAATCATGTCACCTACCACAGAGAAGAATGAATAATTTATCAACGATTATTTGAGAACAGTTTCTACATTACACAGTAGAGACACGGGGTATTCCGTTGCAACTAAGCAGACTTATATTTGAATTGAATTTCAAACAAACGAAAGTAAATGCCTATAGAATTAGAATCTCAATAAAGTCAAATCGTCATATGTCCATTTAGAGTCTTTGCAGTCCATTAACAGTGTAGTAAATCAACAGTTTGAAAATACCTACACAATAACATCCCGTAAACATGAATGTGTGACGTAGGCATATTGTGGGTAGTGGGGAAACGTGTGGTGAAACTACGTCGTTAGGTGGGTAAAGTGAATCTAGGTGCAAAGTACTATTATCACAGCTGGAAAAGGTTATCGAAACACGTAGATATCAAATGCCTGTTTTAGATTGCAACACACAGAGAATAAACTGTCCAGTTTAACAGTGTCCAGTTTAACCGTGTATTTACCTTCTTTACATGTCCATGCCTGCACACAGCACAACAAAGCCAAAGGTCAATACACTTGTCTCAGTACACTACATGTACAAGGATGCCTTTAACTTTGAGTTCCAATTGTATTACTTTCAACCAACATGACAAGCAGAAAAAATTACTCATCACTGGATGACGGTCGACTGGGAACAAGCCTAGTGACATGCAATCTGAGATATTGATCTGAACAAAAGATAACTGCAACTGTAGTTATGACATTGTTATCTGCCCCTGGTCACTGTCAGGCCCAACTCTTGGGGACGGCTGTGACCATAGGTATTTCTATGGATGTGACCATAGGTATTTCTATGGATGTGACCATAGGTATTTCTATGGATGTGACCATAGGTATTTCTATGGATGTGACCATAGGTATTTCTATGGATGTGACCATAGGTATTTCTATGGATGTGACCATAGGTATTTCTATGGATGTGACCATAGGTATTTCTATGGATGTGACCATAGGTATTTCTATGGATGTGACCATAGGTATTTCTATGGATGTGACCATAGGTATTTCTATGGATGTGACCATAGGTATTTCTATGGATGTGACCATAGGTATTTCTATGGATGTGACCATAGGTATTTCTATGGATGTGACTATAGGTATTTCTATGGATGTGACCATAGGTATTTCTATGGATGTGACCATAGGTATTTCTATGGATGTGACTATAGGTATTTCTATGGATGTGACCATAGGTATTTCTATGGCTGTGACTACTTAACACGATTGTGGGTTCTTATATGAGAGTTTTTAACCTTCTTGTGTTGAAGATACCACTAATGTTTTCAACGATACGAGGTCTGGTTCTATTCAATATGTATATATAAAACATACTTTTAGAATTATTTCAAACGAAATGCATCTAATTATAATTTAAAAATTATATATATATATATATATATATATATAGATAGATAGATATAGATAATATAATCTATCATTCTGCGTGAGCGACAATCTATCATATTCAGCAAGTGAGAAACAATCTAGCCTACTCATCAAGTGAGAAACAATATATCCTACTCATCAAGTGAGAAACAATCTAGCCTACTCATCAAGTGAGAAACAATATATCCTACTCATCAAGTGAGCAACTATCTAGCCTACTCATCAAGTCGCTGTACATACACACCGCGGTACAACTTGGCAGGCAGAGAAGATCAGCCCAAGCACTTTGTTCATTCCAATATTTGAACAATGATCCGATCCTTTAAGATAAGATTACATTACACTCGCCAGGGACCCTGGCAATCAATAGTTTTAATATAAGAAAGTCAAGAATGTTGCAGCTTATGAGGTCTAGGGGGGTACACAGTAATGATTAGAACAGTTTACAATTCCCTCCTGTGAGACAAACTGCATACTGGACGGTAATAAGACAAGTTGGTTCTATATAAGAAATGTTGGATGTAAATAAATAAAGACACGATACTTTAAATCAAATGTATGATGTACCACTATATACAATTCCTAATTCGACCTCCGACTGCGGGCACACATAAGCTTTCGGTTATTGCTGACAGAAAAAAAAACTTAAAAACAAAAACATCACACAACACCATTGGATTTCGGGAAAAAATAAATCGTTCAGTTTTTGGTTCACATTGACGTTAATTTAGAAATTCTCATAGTTGAAAGAAAAAAAAAAAAAATACGAGTCGAAGCCAATTCAAAACGACAAATAATTTATTTACAACTTTTAAAGAAACGTAAGAAATCCGCTACAGGGGAGGGAGTAGGGATCGACCGATAATTGATCGGTATTTAACTGATATTATAATTATTTCAATTAATATCGGATCGGCCGATTGTTGTAGGGAGCGACCGATAGTCGAACCGATATTGGGCACTATGGGTTAACCATCGAACTGGCCGTTTCGGGCTGCCGATACATATTTTTTTTTTTCACAACAGATTTCAGTAAAAAAATCACTAAATAACCCAATTCCAGAACCAGATCAGACAAGATTTAAAAAAGGGAAAAAAATCCCACACAGAAAATTACAAACACACACATCAGAGATATGACTCGTCGGGCTAGATTGGCATTTTTAATTCTAATGCTTGACCTTGAATGGATACAATTAGTGAACATCTATGTTTATTTTTTTAAGTGATGGGAAGTTGTGGAGGGGACAAGCTTTAATTGTGGTGGGGTCTTCTGAAGTTTGGACAAGTTGTTGACAGGGGGAGGGTTATGTGTAAATGGAAAAAAATTTGTTGATTGTAATAATGGACAGCCCTAAAAAGAAAATATCGGTATCGGTAAAATGTTGGGGAAAATACTGTATCAGACTATCGGTAAAAGCAGCATATCGGTCGCTCCTTAGTGAGGAGTGAGAATAACATTTATTTAGAGAGCTTTAAATGAATGACGTAATTACTTTGAATTAACTAAGATTAGTAACCAGTAATAGGATATTCCCATTGTACGAGTTCCACACATAATAATGTTCTTCATTAGTTCCTACCACAGATTATATATTATACAAAAAGCGCTTCTCTATATAAATTGTCCTCGGTTTTGTGTTAAAAACTCTCGCGCCTTTGTTGTTATTCGCTTTTGTTTCCAATGACGCTTTCCATTCATAAAAACACAAACCTACTCACACCTCTGTTGTTTTTTTCAAGACATGAAATATGAATAAAAAAGCTTTCAATTTGCTTTATAAATATTAAAAAGCGATAATAGATTATTTAATTCATGAGTTCATGGGTTTTTAGGAGTTATAGATATATATATATAATAAACATTTCTATTCAATGAATGGACTGATGAGTGTAAATATCATTAATGGAGAAGAAAATATTGTTTCAAAACGAGGCTTGCGCAATCTGTATAGTATCTAATATGTGGTTTCTGCCAACTTAAAGTATATTTTCCATAAATAAGATTGTTGTGCACATAGTTTATGTATACAGCAGACGAGTTATCGAGGTACATACTAGTGATAAACATTTTGCGGAAAATGGATTTTGTGTTATGAATGATAATATTTTTTAGCTTAAAATTAGGGGATAAGTAGATTGAATGACCTAAAGAAGAAAAATGTCTTCAAAACAGCTCCACCTGTTCCATTGAAAATGTTGCGTACAGGGAGAATAATATGTCATTTATAGGTATCTCATGTCTTCAATACTTTAATTCTATGCCGACAATACGTTTGTCTACTTTGTATCATTAGTGATTTCAATTCAACTATTTACGTTTTTCACTTTGTTTTAATCCACGGAGGCAGGAGGTTCCAGTGAAAGAGGGGTGTCCACGGAGGGAGGGAGTTCCAGGGAAGGAGGTGTGCTCACGGAAGAATGGTCGGAAAGGGGGGGGTCGGGGAAAGGAGCAATGTTTAATGTACAGATGTAAGTTTTTTTTTAAAAAAAAACATTTGTTTTAAAACGTGTGTGTGTGTGAAAGTTAACTTAGTGACGTCATCTGATTTTTTTTCCTTCCACCAATCAAATGTTGCAATTTGGTTTTTCATCACTTTCGTCCAGTTTAGCAGGCTTTACAGTTAGTATAAAATAAATAAAGAAGAAATTCTGCAAAGGAAATGTATAAAAAGTACGATGATCACATTTTTCTGGAACAGTCTGGGATACAAAGGGAAGGGGTGGAACAGCCTGGGGTATAAAGGGAAGGGGTAGAACAGCCTAGGATATAAAGGGAAGGGGTGGAACAGCCTGGGATATAAAGGGAAGGGGTGGAACAGCCTGGGATATAAAGAGAAGGAGTAGAACATCCTGAGAAGAGAGAAGACAAATTGCAAGATTTAATTAGTTCATTTTTCTAAAAGTTCTATCATTGATTTTTTGTGTGTACTAAAGCTTATGACATACTAAAAGAAATCTCACATAAAAAAAGACTTAAAAATGAGATTCCAATTATTTATATTTTTTTTTCTCTGCTATAAATTGCTCGCCGACTATCAAACGTTAAACTTTTTAAAAAAGGAAAAATAATCCGATAGTAAAATTCCTTCACAAACATGTTTAATTTAAAACTTTTATTTCAGAACCTTACTGAATTCAACTTTTATTTTTGTGAGATGAAGATTCTAGAAATAGAAGACGACAAAAATACAAACAAGCGATCCATCCATTTGCCTGTCACTCCAGGAAATTTTTTTCCCCCTTTGGCTTGTTTTTTTTTACTTGTTAAACATTTTAAGATATTGAAATGATTTTCTCTCTGAACTACACGAATGTTTGTGTTAACAATTTTAAGATATTGAAATGATTTTATCTCTGAACTAGACGAATGTTTGTGTTAACAATTTTAAGATATTGAAATGATTTTCTCTCTGAACTAGACGAATGTTTGTGTTAACAATTTTAAGATATTGAAATGATTTTCTCTCTGAACTAGACGAATGTTTGTGTTAACAATTTTAAGATATTGAAATGATTTTCTCTCTGAACTAGACGAATGTTTGTGTTAACAATTTTAAGATATTGAAATGATTTTCTCTCTGAACTATACGAATGTTTGTGTTAACAATTTTAAGATAGTGAAATGATTTTCTCTCTGAACTAGACGAATGTTTGTGTTAACAATTTTAAGATATTGAAATGATTTTCTCTCCGAACTAGACGAATGTTTGTGTTAACGATTTTAAGATATTGAAATGATTTTCTATCTGAACTAGACGAATGTTTGTGTTAACGATTTTAAGATATTGAAATGATTTTCTCTCTGAACTAGACGAATGTTTATGTCGATATTTCTACACCAGCATCAAATACAAGAAATAGAGTTTTTTTTAATGGTTACATTAAAAACAAGACCCACACACACACACACACACACAGAGACATTTTGACAGCCTGTTGATGCCAGTTTCTTCATGAAATCAGCCTGATACTGATCACGCTAATCGTTCGGTCATGGCAGCGATTCACCAAGTCAAAACGATCATCAAAAAGTATCATGCGTCGTGAGTGGAGTAGGTCATGAAAAGTATCATGCGTCGTGAGTGGAGTAGGTCATGAAAAGTATCATGCGTCGTGAGTGGAGTAGGTCATGAAAAGTATCATGCGTCGTGAGTGGAGTAGGTCATGAAAAGTATCGTGCGTCGTGAGTGGAGTAGGTCATGAAAAGTATCATGCGTCGTGAGTGGAGTAGGTCATGAAAAGTATCATGCGTCGTGAGTGGAGTAGGTCATAAAAAGTATCATGCGTCGTGAGTGGAGTAGGTCACGAAAAGTATCATGCGTCGTGAGTGGAGTAGGTCATCAAACGTATCATGCGTCGTTAGTGGAGTAGGTCAGGCTCGGCACTCACGAAGACCAAAATAGACTTCAAGAAAGTGGTGGAATAAATCACAAGGAGGGTGGGTAGGGGTGGGTGGTGCCGTGAAATAACACTTACAAGTGATAACTTCAATCATGTTTTACCCACCTCTCTGATAAAGTAGGTATGATATAGTAAAATATACATTTTGAAAAGAGTCACACACCCTCTCCACCTCCATAGTTTATCTCATCCCTAGGTGAGGCAAGATAATCTGCCTAAGTTGATTTTTTTTTCCTTCAAGATAAATCATTTCAAGGTTTAGTGTGTGTGTTTGAAGATGATAAAAGTGAAACTGATACATTGGATCCCCTAAATTACCAGCGACTACGTTGCTAGAACATTCAATAAATTGAAAAACTGAGAATCAAGGATACGAAACTGTAAAATGCATTTTTAAAACCATGAACGTTCCCAACATCACATTGTTTCATACTGAACTCCGAGTAGCGCACTAACTATAAAACTGAGACTACTCACACTAACTATAAAATTGAGACTACTCACACTAACTATAAAACTGAGACTACTCACACTAACTATAAAATTGAGACTACTCACACGAACTATAAAATATTGAGACTACTCACACTAACTATAAAATATTGAGACTACTCACACTAACTATAAAATTGAGACTACTCACACGAACTATAAAATATTGAGACTACTCACACTAACTATAAAATATTGAGACTACTCACACGAACTATAAATTTGAGACTACTCACATTAACTATAAAATTGAGACTACTCACACTAACTATAAAAGTGAGACTAGTCACACTAACTATAAAATATTGAGACTACTCACACTAACTATAAAACTGAGACTACTCACACTAACTATAAAATTGAAACTACTCACACTAACTATAAAATTGAGACTACTCACACTAACTATAAAATATTGAGACTACTCACACTAACTATAAAATATTGAGACTACTCACACTAACTATAAAATATTGAGACTACTCACACGAACTATAAAATATTGAGACTACTCACACGAACTATAAAATATTGAGACTACTCACACTAACTATAAAATATTGAGACTACTCACACTAACTATAAAATATTGAGACTACTCACACTAACTATAAAATATTGAGACTACTCACACTAACTATAAAATATTGAGACTACTCACACGAACTATAAAATATTGAGACTACTCACACTAACTATAAAATATTGAGACTACTCACACTAACTATAAATTTGAGACTACTCACATTAACTATAAAATTGAGACTACTCACACTAACTATAAAATATTGAGACTACTCACACTAACTATAAAATATTGAGACTACTCACACTAACTATAAAATATTGAGACTACTCACACTAACTATTAAACTGAGACTACTCACACTAACTATAAAAGTGAGACTACTCACACTAACTATAAAACTGAGACTACTCACACTAACTATAAAATATTGAGACTACTCACACTAACTATAAAATTGAGACTACTCACACTAACTATAAAATATTGAGACTACGTGCTTAATGAACTATTTCAGAATATTTAATATGAACATTTAGCTCAAGTAAGATTGATATTTGTTTTAAAAAGAGTATAATACTTCAAAACGTAGACAATTTTCTCCTGATTTAATTATTTGTTATGCCAACAGAAAATGGATATCCAAATGTGTTATAGATACAAACAAATAAATATATTATGAATTCTGTCTATCGTAGATTCATTTATCAAAAAGTATTCCATGTGCAGGTAGTCAGTTTCCTCTTTGCTAAAATTATTTTCTGATTGCAGCTGGTAAAATTTGCTAATTATTCATTTTTTTCAATCTTATAGTCACTAGTCATTTGAATCTATATTTAGGTCAACATATTGTGCCGCATTTCAATGGTTACCATGTTTAGACTGTGACAAAGAGGCTGGCGTCAACTAGCCAATGGTCAACAGCTCAGTGCTGATGTCCTCCCAGTCCACCTGGACCTCCTAAGACACAACAAAACTAATGGTTATCAAACTTTAGCATCAGTTTTGGTATCGCGACCCAAAATAAAAAAAAAAAACGGGTTTTGTTTTTGAGATCTACTACAATAAACAAAAGAGAAGAAAAGAGTCATGAATTGTATAATTATAGATTTTCCCTTTTACTTTGTAGATGCACAAAAAATACAGCTGTGTAATACACACACACACACACACATATATATATGTGTGTGTGTGTTTGTAGTTATGCCCCCCCAATTTTGAGAAGCACTGAAATAAACCAACGTATTTTGATGTCATGCAGTCTCAACGTTAGTTTGTTCAGACAATCGTAAAAAGTCGGTTAGGTTAACAACTCTTTTATTGCACGAAACAAATCAATGGATCGCGAGATACCAGCTCGGCTTTCTCAATTGTTTATTAGGAACATCTTGACTTGGTATTTAGTTCGAACATGCCAGGAAAAATACAGATACAAGAAAAAACTTAACAAAGACAAAAAGAGATCAAAGAGAACAAGTGCTCGTAATTGAAAGTGTTATGAAGAATGTAAATAAAAATATTCACTTTTAAAAATTACCCCTTAGTCATGTGACCTTATAAAGACGTGGAAGTTGATAATAATTTCAGCTTTAATTGATGTTTTGAATTGTTTAGATTAAATCATGGATTTGTTGGTTTCATTAGTCGACCCCCCACAACCCTCTAGTTCCAGGAGTGGAACATGTTGAATATGTCGGTTTCATTAGTCGACCCAAAACCCTCTAGTTCCAGGAGTGGAACATGTTGTATATGTTGGTCGTTTGTGTTGGTATTTGTTTACTTACGCCCATCAAGAAGCGATAATGGATGTTGATATGAACAGCAAAACATATACATTTCATTCTTCTGCTAATATATTCTTATTTCAAAACTTTAGTGTCACCATGGGCATTTAACAGATAGGCACACTGGACATTACTCTAGGGCCCCCACTGCCCATTGGGCCCTCTCTAGCATTAATGACTATTAAGCAGGTTCTCAGAGGCCCCAAAAGGAACTTTTACCTCAGCCTTAGGCTAAGGCCTAAGATATGTCTTGGCATTACTTCCTAGTGCCTTGAAAAGTTCAGGAAAGGTATTGTTCCTGGGGACACTATGTCTTTGATTGAATCTGATTAGTACACAAGCTTTTTATTCAATGCTGTGCACAAAATCAAGTACCAGCTAACCTGGGGCCCTTGAACGTTTGTTTGGGATGCACCCTCCCTGCGGAAGCCCTGGTTCTACCAATGACTGTCATTACAATAACTCGATACAGATGGTTGAAGGTGGAGGGTGCTCTGCCACTTATAATTCACGCAATAAGGTCGACCGGCACCTTGTCTATAACATTAAACCTAACTTTAAACGCGAGTCTATAACCCTAACCTAAACAACTGTTAAATAAACAACTATTTCCTCACTGTGTTGTTAAGACTTTTGCTTTTCTCTCTCTCTCTCTCTCTCTCTCTCTCACACACACACAGAAATAATACAGGGGAAAAAAGTAAGCTATACTTACATCTAAAAATAACCTCTTTTAAATTTGATTCCTTTCTATCTCGAGGAGTGAGTTAAAGGTTCGCAGGGACGGGATTATTTTTAGATCAAACCCTTACAGCTATGCCTACAATGTAGTCCTGTAGTGAGTACACGATAAACAATGTACACACACTTCGTATGTGGTCACTGATGTCAACATCGGACACCAACATCAATTACACGGCTTTTGTTTCTTTTCTTTTTTTATTATTTTTAATTACAGAGATAACTTCGCCAGCTATAAAACTTGACTGCACAATTATTCATATAAAAACCTACTTCAAAAATATAACGACCAGATGACGGTTTGATTTTGGTTTTGGTTTATGTTCATATGGATAGGCTAAATAGGCTTCAGTCAAATGTTACCCACTCTATGATAAAGTGGGCATGGTGTACTAAAAATATACAGTTTCGAACGAGTCAAAGAGACTTTGAGGACTTAAATTAAATGTAACTCACTGAAATGTAAAGTTAGCTTGATCTGTTGTTATTAAAAAGTAACATTTTCCTAAAACAATTTTTTACTCAAGAGGTGTTTTAATATTTCAATAAACATTGGTATGAGCTATGCCCCGAACACGTGAGTGTCTCTGTACACACATGTATATGAATACAAACATGAGCATACACGCACGTGTTTTAACGAAATGTCACAGCAGAGTAAACAACTTGTTTTAACGATTAACAGACTTATTAAACATAGTTTAACAGACTTGTTTAACATAGTTTAACAGACTAGTTTAACATAGTTTAACGCTGTGATTTTTTTATTTATTGCTTTCCACCAAAGCTAGTTCCCATGTACACTAAAGTAACTCGTAACTAAACAAGATTATATATAAAGCGTTTAAAGTCAGACTGGGGTGAGTTAGGATATTATAGTTCTAGTCAGACTGGGGTGGGTTAGGATATTATAGTTCTAGTCAGATTAAGGTGGGTTGGGATACTATAGTTCTAGTCAGATTAAGGTGGGTTAGGATACTATAGTTCTAGTCAGACTGGGGTGGGTTAGGATACTATAGTTCTAGTCAGATTAAGGTGGGTTAGGATACTATAGTTCTAGTCAGACTGGGGTGGGTTAGGATACTATAGTTCTAGTCAGACTAGGGTGGGTTAGGATACTATAGTTCTAGTCAGACTAGGGTGGGTTAGGATACTATAGTTCTAGTCAGACTAGGGTGGGTTAGGATACTATAGTTCTAGTCAGACTAGGGTGGGTTAGGTTACTATAGTTCGAAACGCTTTAGATGGTAAAGTAAGTAAAATCCCTTAACACACAGCCTTGGGGGGAGGAGATATAGAATGTTTCTATAGCCATTGCATAGTCAGGATACATATATAATGTATATTTATACAAGAAGAGTTTTAAGCCATACTAGCTTAAGCCGAGAGGTGGGTTAGGCTAGTCTAGCGTAAAACGCTTCACATGTGCTTACTACGGGCTGACATTTTTTTAGCTCATAGCTGAAGTCAGGAGTTTTTTAAGTTTGTATATTTTAATTACAGTTTTTTCTTAATAGTGCAGAGCAGATTTTCTCAAATTTGTTTGACCCACATTCCTAGCCAATTTAACTAATTACGTCATTATATATATATATATATATATATATATATATATATATATATATATATATATATATATATGTAACAATAGCTTTAGATAAGTCTATACAATTTTAGAACCACTGTCAAACTCATGGGTCCATGATACAGTCATATGTTGTGATAACTAGAATTCCAGCGGTTGATCTTTGTTTAGGGTAAAATTGGTTGTCATCACAGGTTATGACCCCACAGAGATAGGTGACGATAGATGTAATTAGGCAGACAAAGGAATACTAGCCCATAGTGAGTTTTTAGCCGCACCAATCCCTAGGCTGGAATAAGAGTCATTAATATGTAGATGAGATAGAAAGGGTGTTAGGGAGCCAATCAGAAGTTCTGGGCGTTTGGGGCACGTGATAATTCACCAACACATAAATAAGAGATGTAGCTGAAATTTCGTCAGGCCTACGAGATACAGACCGACAGTTCGACAGACTGACGATAGAGACATCAGGACACCAGTTGTAGAGATAGAGGAGAAGTTAGTGGAGAAATAATAGAGGCACAAGCTATCAAGTTATTGAGTTTTACAGTACACAGTCAAAGTCTATTTTATTGAAATATCTCTGGATAATCCTTTCGGGGACCCAGGATACTAAGTGTCAAAGTATGTCTGTATAATCCTTTCGGGGACACAGGATACTACATGTTATATTGTGTACGAAGCATTTGTGAATACTGCTGCACATAAGTTCATACTACATATGTTTTCTTATTGTTGAATAAATATAATTGAATCGTGGAAATTTGCCTCATTGATTGGTGTGTTGTTTGAGAGTGCAACGAGACTGAACGCTACTTAAGATTATAAACCAGTTATGATATCGGCAGCTACATAAAACCAGTATAGTTATCTGAAGCAGCAGTGAGGAACACACAGTGTTACCTTGGAGAAGCATTACATCAACAAGTACATAACATTATATACAAAAGTATAGTGTTACAATATATATCTCTATACTTATAAGACGCATTCGTTGTCTGTCTGTCTGTCTGTTCCCTTATAACTCAAGATCCAGACAAACAAATAACGTGAAATTTGTTACACATACACATAATTACATGGGGAAGGTTATAGGACAGGTTTCGTTTCATCTCGATGGGTAGTTTAATTGTAATTAATTTTTTTTTATTTTAGTATTTTACTATATTAAAGTAATCTCGACGGCGCCATAAATAAAATTCCTCTGTGACGTCATTTCCCGAGGATCTAATAGAACTTGCGCGCTGGTGCTGTATTGTGCCTTTGTGATGCAAAGAATTGTTGATGTTTTTTCAGGCTCTCTGATTTGTACAGTTTGAGGAAGGTAAAGGAATGAAGAAGGATTTTAGAAGAAGTGTGAAGCCATAATAATAAGTATATATATATATATATATATATATATATATATATATATATATATATATATATATATATTAGGGCTGCTGATTAAATTGCGTTAATTTGCAATTAACGCGTCAAAAAAATTTGCGAGGGAGAGAGGGGAGGGAGGGAGAGAGAGAGGGTGGGAGAGAGGGAGAGAGAGAAAGAGTGAGGGGGCAGGGAGGGAGAGAGGGAATGCGGGAGGGAGGAAGAGGGAGAGAGGATGAGAGAAATAGGAGGAAGAGATAAAAAGAGAGAGGGGGCAGGGAGGGAGAGAGGGAAGGAGGAAGGGGAGAGAGGGAGGGAGGGGGATGGACAGGGGAGAGAAAACGAAGGGGAGAGGGGAGATGGGAGAGGGAGGGTGGGAGGGAGAGAGATGGGAGAGAGAGCGAGGGAGAGGGAGGGAGAAGGAGGGAGGGAGAAAGGGAGAGAGAGGGAGGGAGGGAGAGAGAGAGAGGGAGGGAGAGAGAGAGGGAGGGAGAGAGGGAGGGAGGGAGAGAGAGAGGATGGGAGAGAGGGAGAGAGAGAAAGAGTGAGGGGGGCAGGGAGGGAGAGAGGGAATGCGGGAGGGAGGAAGAGGGAGAGAGGAAGAGGGAGACAGGATGAGAGAAATAGGAGGAAGAGATAAAAAGAGAGAGGGGGCAGGGAGGGAGAGAGGGAAGGAGGAAGGGGAGAGAGAGAGGGAGGGGATGGACAGGGTAGAGAGAACGAAGGGGAGAGGGGAGATGGGAGAGGGAGGGTGAGTGGGAGGGAGAGAGATGGGAGGGAGAGAGAGGGAGGGAGAAGGAGGGAGGGAGAAAGGGAGAAAGGGAAAGGGAGAGAGAGGGAGGGAGGGAGAGAGGGAGGGAGGGAGAGAGAGGGAGGGAGAGAGGGGAGGGAGGGAGAGAGAGAGGATGGGAGAGAGGGAGAGAGAGATAAAGAGTGAGGGGGGCAGGGAGGGAGAGAGGGAATGAGGGAGGGAGGAAGAGGAAGAGAGGTGAACAGGGAGAGAGGATGAGAGAGATGGGAGGAAGAGATAAGAGAGAGGGGGCAGGGAGGGAGAGAGGGAAGGAGGAAGGGGAGAGAGGGAGGGAGGGGGATGTACAGGGGGGAGAGAACGAAGGGAGAGGGGAGATGGGAGAGGGAGGGTGGGAGGGAGAGAGAGGAAGGGAGAGAAGGGGTAGGGAGAAAACAGAAGGTAAACAGAAAACCTTATTTTAAACCCGGGCAAAGCCGGGTACTTGCAACTAGTATATATATATTTGCTAATGACGGCAGAATGTCACCTGCGACACCCAGTAAGTGGTTATTTTAGGAAAAAAGCTTAGCAGTGGCGTTTTGTGAAGTACCAAGGGCAGCCATTAATTTAGTCAATCCCTGTACAAGTCTAAATACCAGGGGCAGTTACCCATTTGGTCAGCCGCCATCCAAGTCTATGTAACTTAAAACTGTTACAAGCTATTTATGATCTAAATCAATTGTAAACTGTATTGGTCGAAATAAAACATCTGTAAATCTGTACCGCCAGACCCCTGGACCGCTGGTCCAGTACACCAACACGTGACGGTTCCCTGACACCTCACCATACGAGACATTTCATAATTGCAACATTTAATCATACGAGACATTTCATCATTGCAACATTTCATCATACGAGACATTTCGTCATACGAGGCATTTCATCATATGAGACATTTCATCATTTCAACACTTCATCATACGAGACATTTCATCATATGAGACATTTCATCATTTCAACATTTCATCATACGAGACATTTCATCATATGAGACATTTCATCATTTCAACACTTCATCATACGAGACATTTCATCATATGAGACATTTCATCATTTCAACATTTCATCATACGAGACATTTCATCATTTCAACATTTCATCATACGAGACATTTCATCATATGAGACATTTCATCATACGAGACATTTCATCATTTCAACATTTCATCATGCGAGACATTTCATCATTTCGACATTTCATCATACGAGACATTTCATCATATGAGACATTTCATCATACGAGACATTTCATCATTTCAACATTTCATCATACGAGACATTTCCAACACGCAACACGACTCAAACAGAATCTCTCTATCAATCAGCGATGAAGTATTTCTTAGACTGGACGACGCTAGTCTACCAAAAAGGTAAATAATTTTTTTTAAAAAATACAGTCAATCTGTCAATATTTACTAACTAACTATACGTTATTTAAGTTTTTATTTTCTTTTATTTAAATGTTTTAAAATTAATAATAATTTACTTGTTCCGGTTGTAAAACTTGTAATTATAAATATGTATATCGCATTAAAAAAACGCTTATATCATAGTGACGGCAAATGATGGAACGATGTAACGGGAATCGGAACATCGAATGTATCGGTGTCCGCCTTAGAAGAATGCGTGTCCTAATAGAGATATATCGGGAATCGTATCTAAATCGGTGCAGATTCTGGAATCGTCTCAACACTTTTATCAAATGAATGAATCATCATGTGGTGTGCAGGAATGTCGGCAGATCCACTGTGTGATAGACTGACAAGCAGATTCAAGAACACAGGAAATAATTATATATACAAGATCAGCGTCAAAGAAATGACGCAATTGAAAAAGGTGGTGAAACAGTTTTTTTTTTTTATTTTTTAAACCGTTACCTTGGTCTGTTCCCCAGATGAAACTAAGAAGAAAAAAAATTTGCGAACCGAAATAGCACAGAACGTAATTGAGCTATAAAAATTCAGCACCGTAAATACGGCTAGCGAGCAAGTTAAAATAGCAGGTAAAGATTAGAATACTTACATAGTCAAGTTCTCTGCAGAATCAAAAGATTTGCCAATGACACACATCGCATCAAGAGTTCATACCACTGGTTTATTAAATGTAATTTGAGAATCAAAACAAATAAAATTAATTTAAAAAATCCCAATCAAATGATTACGTTCTTTTATCATTAAATACCGGTTACACGTCGTTATTTCATCATTAAATACCGGTTACACGCCGTTCTTTTATCATTAAATACCGGTTACACTTTTCTCAGATGTCTTCTACCCTATCATCAAAGAACGAATTCAGTCTCTCACTTAGCCGTTAAAACACATTACTAAGCTCGCCTCTTGCCTAAATCAATATACACAGCTTCTAAATTACTCATTTAAATTAAGCTAGCCTGACAACAATAGAGATAATCATCCTCTAGCTTTTTACATAACAGAAACAATCAATCCTAGCCTTCAGCCTCACAATAATGTATATAATCATCTTCTAACTTTACATAACAGAAAACATAAACTAACAATAATGTACATATAATCATCAGTCTCTATCTGACCGACCAACAATTCAAACTTAGCAAACATCTAAGATTACAACAAATGTGTAATGTGGCTTCTCCAATCCTACTCATCGGCTACAAGTAAAATATTGAAACTGTCTAACACCACTTTAACGGATAGATCACCATCACCACCACCACCACTTCCACCATGTAAGTGAATGAGTTTAATTAATGCAGGTAAGTAGAGTCTGTCCGTCAAGCCTGTCACCTGATGTAAACACACACCGGCAGTTCACCCTGTGATACAGATACAGGTGATCACAATCAGCAGTACTTCAGGTGCACAATCTAAATATAGACCCAAACACAGAAAAACTCATTTCAAGAAAGAACAAAAAAAAAACACACACACACACACACAACATTGGCAACACAAGTCGGTGGAGCAGTATAAAAACACACAACTAAACAGTTTGAAACTCTATTTGCACCAGCTGAAGTGAGATGTACCAGCCGGTACTATCTTTCTGTTATTAACTGAACAACGGGCCGCTGACTATGCTGGCAAATGGCTTTCTGTAGGAAACAGTTGGAAAGTGGGAGGAAAAGGGGGGGGGGTGTGATTTGAAAGAATCAATGAAATACCAATTCCGAGAAGGATAATTTGGTCTACTTTACAATCTAAGTGCAACACTCACTCCCGGAATCAATCTATCTCCCTCCTCACACACACACACGCACGCACGCACGAACACACACACACACACACAACTGTTCAATGAGACAGCCATTTAGAATTTTTTTAAAAAAAATTTTTTCTTGGGTTTACCACATGTCTGGAACACTACCCGTTTGAATGATTTAGATTTGAGTCACCAGGTGGGAATAGAATTCTAGTCACTCCACCCCACAACAACATGGTTTAAATCGAGCAGAGTATTACTTAGCTCATAACTATTACTTAGCTCATAACCATTACTTAGCTGATTACGAATACTTAGCTCATAACTATTACTTAGCTGATTACGAATACTTAGCTCATAACTATTACTTAGCAGATTCCGAATACTTAGCTCATAACTATTACTTAGCTCATAACTATTACTTAGCTGATTACTATTACTTAGCTCATATACCTCAAATAACTATGTTGTTTTTCTTACAATACTTATGTTTTGTTAAGCTCTATCACTCATGCGTATTAACAAAGAGTGAAAGTCACGCGAGTTTAATGGAAGGATGGAACGTTTTTCTCCTCTGGTCCATTACCACCAGTGATCCCTGGTTTGCAATGCCCGTACAGCAGTACGACCTTTGAACCCACAACACCAACGCCTCTGCAGGGCGGCAGCCAGTAAATCAAAGCCCCACCCCCCCCCAATCACCCCCCCCCCATTCCATTTCTCTCAAAAAATGGTCCAGCTCCGTTTCAGTAGAATTATTAAAATACCAAAGCTACGGGGCTGGCCAAGGCGTGCGCCCCTTCCCCCCCCCCCGGCAACGACCATCATCGCCGAGTGTCAGGTGTGTAAGTATTAACATTCATGGCGGAATTAGTGCGTTCAAATAAATCATCCATGACTGATAATAATAATATGTGACTCGTGTGTACAGATCAGTGACGGAGTGTGCACAGATCAGTGACAGGGTGTGCACAGATCAGTGACAGGGCGTGTACAGATCAGTTACAGGGTGTCCACATGTCAGTGACAGGGTGTGCACAGATCAGTGACAGGGCGTGTACAGATCAGTTACAGGGTGTCCACATGTCAGTGACAGGGTGAGCACATGTCAGTGACATGGTGTGCACATGTCAGTGACAGGGTGTGCACAGATCAGTGACAGGGTGTGCATAGATCAGTGATAGGGTGTGCATTAGGTATATCACTTGAAAAAAAAATTTGTAATTTTACAAGTGGCGTGCCAGATTTTGATGAGCTTTTATATAAAAATAATAAATACAACAAAAAATCATCAATTTTGTTGAAAAAGTTCACCCACCATAACATTTTTTAGTTTAAAAATAATCCATCTGGCTCTTTATACTGAAGTTTACTTTTACTCCAGTTGTTTACCATTAAAATTCTATTTCCTGTTCTCCATGTTAGATTTTTCAATTATACTTGAGTTTGAATAATTATTTTAATTTTGCTTAATTTTATTCATAAAAATGTCTTACAAAAAAATCATCACTTTCTATTGCTAAAAATAAGGACAAATGGGCGAGTAATTTGAAAAAAATTCAAAACACTCTTAAGAAAAGAAACAAAATTGGAATCGAGATCGAGCCATTGCATTCACATTCTAGAATGCCAAAAGAGTAGATGATAATTGGTCGCTACATGGGCTTGGCCTCTATGGAAAAATCCAGATTGAAAAGAGTTGCAGCACTCAGGAAAGAAGTAGAGTTATTATGGAGCTTTTAAAATTTCCCAATACTGTCTTTGCGATCAGTGAGCAGAAAAATTGAAACTTTAATTAAAAGGTATGATGTTCATTTGAAAAAACATGTGGGTGACATACGGGAGCAGTTTGATAAGTTATTTGATGTCACAAACAAAACTGGTTAATGGTTATGTGCTGAGGACAAAAAACTTTACGAAATACAAATTCAAAGTGGATGTAAGACGGGATATACTACAACTGCTAGGCAAAGTACAATTCAAAACAGAAAATTGTTTGCAAAATTAATGAGGCACAACAACAACAAAGCAGTTTTGAAAGTTCCAGTGATTCAAGTGATAACGAGAATTCTCAAAGTAGCTCTGGTGCTGGTGCTGATGCAATACAGTCATCCACAGAAAGCTTGGATCAAAGCACACATAAGAAACAATCACAGCAATCTACTTCTAGTGCAGTTTCATTAGTTCAATCTGGGAAACTACCAGTCCAAGAGCAGCATTAGTAAGCAAAATTTTGCTTAAGTCCTTCCTTCTCAGTCAGGTGTCTATCGAGCTGTATTCAGAGAAGCAAGTAAACTAAAAGAAACATTAATAAATACTTTGCGTAATAGCTTATGGAGTTAACATTTTGATGGTAAAATTATGAAGAAAAAAGAACACCAAGTATTAAAAAATGAAGCAAAAGAAGTGAGGCTAGCCGTCTTAGTTTTACCTGATGGCAAAGCTGCTGCGATCGGATCCGCCATTCAAAATGTTTTAGATGAATATAACTTATGGTCAGCTATAAAGATGATAGTGTCAGACACTACAAATGTTAATACAGGGTCGAAGTCTGGTGTTGTGGTGAAACTTCAGAAACTGTTCAACATGGTGAGTCTGCACCAGTCTTTATAGGTTGTCAGCACCATACACTTGACCGTGTTCTTAGACACGTGTGTGATGCATTGCTCGGTGATTCAACTGAGTCTCCTAACATAAATTATCCATTTGTAAATAAGATACTTAAAGATTATGAAATGTTAAAAAAAGATTTTGAAAGTAAAACAAAGAAATGTGCTCCAATTTTAGAAAAACAGGACATAGGTTGGAGAGATGATATAAAATTTTTGCACCATCTAATTTGTGTTTTGAGCATATTAAGAGTTCTCAACAAATGCCAAAAGTTAATTTTAGCTCTCTGCCTGGCCTCAGCAATGCTCGATGGAACTCTCGAGCAATTTTTGCATTGTTGGCTTTCATATTATTGCCAGATGAACGAAAGAACCTTCAGAAACTGTGTGGACATTGGAGTGATGCCTGGTTTAGTGATCATCAATACAAAGCTGAACAATATGAACTTCTTTTCCATGCTGTTGATGATTATCCAAAAGGGTTGCGCTGTCTTCGAACTCATTGGTCTCAAAATCCATCTCCAATACTCACTCCACGTAGCAATGTTTGTGCAGAAAGAGCAATAAAAGTTCTGCAAGATATTATTTCCCTTTGCCACTCACCAGAGAAATTTAATTTACGTTTTATTTTTACAAATAAAAGTTTATGAAACAATACTTGAAATTATTAAGAAATGTCCATTTTTCTAAAACTTCAAAATGTTTGGTGGGTGACATTTTTCAATTTTTTTAATAAATTTGATGTGGTTTTGTGTTTCTACAATAAAAAGTCATCTGTTGATGGTATGCCATACAAGTGTTGTTCTGAAGTCATATACCTAGTGTGCATATGTCAGTGACATGGTGTGCACATGTTAGTGACAGGGTGTGCACAGATCAGTGACAGGGTGTGCATAGATCAGTGATAGGGTGTGCACACGCATAAAAAAAACAAATTCAAAATTATCTGCAGATCTCGGCCGTACCAGTCAAATCATCTCCGTACTGCTATATCTATGAAATATAAACTTTTATTTTTTCTCTCTTCCAATAACCCGAGTACTGTCCAAACAAAAAGTTGATAATGAAAGCAAAAGACGAAGTTCAAATACTGTAGAATCAGATTGTATTTCAATGAAATGAAACGGTATTCGAATACTGTAGAATCAGGTTGTGTTTCAATACAACGAAATGGTATTCGAATACTGTAGAATCAGATCGTGTTTCAATGAAACGAAATGGTATTCGAATACTATAGAATCAGGTTATGTTTCAATGAAACGAAATTGTATTCGAATACTATAGAATCAGGTTGTGTTACAATGAAACGGAAAGTTACAAAATAAGAATAACAGTTGACAACAAAATAACAGTTACAAGTAGCCCACTATCTAAGCAAGATATCAACACTCTTTAATTAACAACGTGTTAACGAAATGGGGACCCGGGAGGGGAAGGGCAGAATATAGAGATGACACAATTAAATAGGTAGGGCCGATGACTGCAGAGCACCAGTGATATAAAAACAACAAACAAAAAACGACATCTCTCTCTCTCTCTCTCTCTCTCTCTATATATATATATATATATATATATATATATATATATATATATTATTCATATGTTCCAAATGCCAATGTCATTGAACTCATTGACTCCCGTGGGATAAACTGAACGGAGAGAGAAAAAACAAGCAATTAAGCCTGTTCCATTCTGGACACAGGACGTGTTAGCGCATTTTCATGGTATGTATCAGTACGTTTGTTAGCTTTCAGTAAATATTTGTAAATTTTGGAAATGTTTATAAATTCAATTGTGTAATGCATATATTTGTAAAAAAAATATTATGAAGACGTTTCTTTATATTTGAAAAAAAAATATTTTCTCTTAAATCTAACTACAAGTGGTTTGTGGTTACTGAAATAGGACTCATAATTGAAAACATTCGAAATTGTAGTCATTTAATCGTCCGAAAACTCCGTCAATTGTTGCATAGCTCTGATACTTTCGATTAAACTCAGAACACAAACTTACTATTTCATTTGATGAGTTTCTTAATAAATCTTGGTGAAACTACGTGCTGCAGTATTTCGCACCAAATGAATGGGTTATTGAACATACAAGGTGTAGAATGGGGCTATATATATAATATATAAGCCCCTTAGGAGCCCTGAAGTCCGGCCCTCAGAGGTTCTATCGCGAAATGAACTTTTGATGTACACTTGGCAGGCCAAGACCTACAAAATGATATATACATCATGGGTCTATGACTTATGGTTGCTGAGATATATGGCGCTCCTTTGTTAATATAGCTTATATAGTAAAAAACGGTACTTTCTAAGCCCCCTTTTACGGCCCTTAGAGGTCAGATCGCGAAATGAACTTTTGCTGCACACATGGCAGGCCAAGACCTACAGAATGATATATACATCATGGGTCTAGGACTTATGGTTGTTGAGATCTAGGGTGATGACAGACAGACAGACAGACAAAACGGGGACAATAGAGCATTTTTTTTTCGAAAATGCTCTAAAAAACAACTATATAAGTTAACACTGGGAGTTCAAAATGTTTAAAGTATAATCTGAAGTAAAGATGAATAGCAGTTCCATCGACCTATTGAGGTCAGTGCCGAACCTATGGATCTGGGGGGCCCGTGGTGGGGGGCTTGGCCTCTTTGGGGGCCCCTGCATTTTGACATTGGACACCATGACTTGACATAATGTAGACAACTTAATAATTAATGAAAAAAAATTTGAGACCCTTCCCTCAAGCTGGGGCGCGGGGGGGGGGGGACTTTCGAATTTGAACCCCCCCACCCTAGGTACGCCTCTGATTGAGGTAGATGCACTCCACACGTACAGTTGATTCAGTAAGTCAAATAGGGTAGAGATCCTATCCCAGGAATGCCAATCAGATGGTATGTACTTACTGTAGTGCATTTAAAAATAGGACGGTACAACTAGTAAAACCTATGTTGGTTATGTTACACGAGTATTTTGTTCTTATATACTCTTTAAGTCGAGGAAATGATGCACTAGCGTCATAGCAACCAATCAAAACACTGAAAACAGACTAATTTATATTTAAAAAAAAAATACAATAGACAATTAGACATATTACAAAAACTGTTACCTGTGTTGAGTTTTCAATTCAATTTTACATTTACTGCCACTGTTTTAATCAGATAAAGTTTACTGCTGCGACCTTATTCGTCACAGTTTATTGCATATTTATGTTTTCTTTGCATAACAAAATGAATACATTCAATGGATGCAGTGATATCTAAGATTGAACGTATAAGCGAACGTTCAAAATAGATAGAAAAAGAAACGTGAACCCATAAAACAAAATTAAACACTAGCAGGTAAAGAAAGACTTGGGGATTTGAAGCAAACCACTGCACTGACACATATAACAACATTACTTACGCTTTATGTGATGAGTCCATTAGAAATGTACTGGCCTCCAACTCATTAACGTGGTCCATCCACGGTTCTGTTTAGTTCGGGGGGAAAATAATGTGACCTACTTCGTCTTTAGCATAGCAATGACGAAACAGCCGGACAAGCACTAGCCAGCAGCCAGGTACACGTCAAGAAGAAAGCTAGGTAAAGGAGGGGGGGAATAGGGAAGGGTGGGGGGGGACACCCAACAGGTAAAAAAAAAGGGTAAGCGTTAGTGTTAGTTGTTGGTGGTGACTCCAGTGACATAAAGTCGCAGGCAGACTAACAATGACTGGCCCTCGTCAATCAAACTGACAGGATCTATGGTACTTAATTCATATGTTGACCTTACACTCTCCACCACACATACAAGGAACAAATGTACGATCAATGTACTTTTCTTTACTATAGGAATTTATACAATATAAAATGTTACTAGCATGCATACAGTCACTGTACTTCTCTGTACTAAAGGCATTATTTGTACATTACAAACAATGTTACTAATATAACGTAAATCTCTGTACTATAGACAGGATGCGTATACTAACCAATGTTACAAATGTTTTTTCATTCATCTTTTTGAGTAGTCATTTTTTCCCCTTACATTTTCGTACCAGCAACACGTTTCTTTAATTTATGACATTTTTTTCCCTTAAGATTATGTTATGCAAGAATTGTCAGTTTCGTTTTTTTTAATGATGGCCAACTTACTTGACAGTGTATACCAGTGATGGCCATCTTACTTGACAGTGTATACCAGTGATGGCCATCTTACTTGACAGTGTATACCAGAGATGGCCATCTTACTTGACAGTGTATACCAGTGATGACCATCTTACTTGACAGTGTATACCAGTGATGGCCATCTTACTTGACAATGTATATCAGTGATTGCCATCTTACTTGACAGTGTAAACATGTACTAGTGATGACCATCTTACTTGACAGTGTATACCAGAGATGGTGAAGTGTGGTTCATAAAGATAATATGCTGCATTTATAAGAGTCTTGTCTAACTCCCAAAAAATCGAGTTGTATTTATTTTTTTATTATCTAAGTTTTAATAAATTGAATTTGCTGCGGCTGTTCAACATATATTTACTGTATTTAAAACAACAGGGGCGTGCGGCTGTTCAACATTTATTTACTGTATTTAAAACAACAGGGCGTGCGGCTGTTCAACATTTATTTACTGTATTTAAAACAACAGGGCGTGCGGCTGTTCAACATATATTTACTGTATTTGAAACAACAGGGGCGTGCGGCTGTTCAACATATATTTACTGTATTTAAAACAACAGGGCGTGCGGGAAATTATGCGGGAAGATGTGCGAAACTAAATTGAAGTCTTATTGTCGATGTTGTGCGTATTTTAAGATACACACTAGTGACCACACTCTATTATAGTGCAGGGGGGGGATAAAAATTATAAATTGGGTGGTCCACTGGAAAAATACAAATGTAGTGGTCCAGAGAGGAATAACTACACGAATTTTGTGGTCCGCGAGGTCCTAAATGTTGCCGAACTTTGAGTAGAAACATTCACCAAAAAACTTTCCCCCAGGCTTTATGAAACACAAAACTTTGTACAATCAAATTAAGTCATTTAAGCCGGGCCGCTCTTGTGACAATATGGAGTGAACTGATAGGTCAATGAATTGCACAAACATCATCACACAGATTTCACCAGAATTCGACACATTTTAATTTTTGTCAGGGCCTCAATCAGCCTGGGTATTAGGTTGGAACTGATCAACATAAGCATACATTAAATCCCCAAGACACGCGGCAATTGATGTTTATTGCAAGTAAAGCTGTATTAATTTTTCTGGTTTGGTGCGGACCAGTGGTTCTCAGTGTACACAGCTTGTGCTGGTAAACTGTGATAAGTAAATGTTATAAGTGCATGTAATAAGCACAGCTTACAGACTCATACGATCATAGTGTACGATAAATATCGGCAGCTTGTTGCAATCGGTGTATTGATATACATCGGTGTTATGACATCAATGTAAACATGCGACTACTCGGTTAACGATGGCGCTGCGCCGCGTGGCAGATCTTCTGCTGCCACCTCTCACGTCTGCTGCCCAAGACCCACTGATGTCACTTTTTAAGAAGATCCGAAAACTGGGAAGGGTCGAGACTAAGGCGATTTCGAGGTTGGAGAAAAACTGAAGGGTTGGGGATCCAAGGGCAATAACTGATGAATGACATATTAATCAATAGATCTGACTGAGGTCTGGGAGTACACCATCAACATTTATGAGGGGAGGAAAAAGGGGGGGGGGGAGAAAAGGTTTATATAACATACTAATAAACATTTAGCCGTATCGGAGAAAGCAATATCAGTGTCTGAGCGAGTTATATCAACTAAATCAATGTCATCATGAGAACCGTACAGTGTACATGAATATAATCAAAATTATATTCCAAATAATATAAACCTTGTAATAAAAGCTTACCAGATTATCTGGATGCCAAAAAAATTAAGGGCGTGGGGGCGGGGGGCAAGTGGTGTAATGAACGGATCAAAAATAAAATATGGGGAAAGCTCGCGCAATGGTTGCCTATTTATCATTTTTATTGAAATACTGAAACTCTGTCATCTACATTTGTTCAACATTAATGATTAATGTTATGCGAGATTCAATTGACCAGTTTACCGGCTGACAAAAAAAAATTAGAAACAATTCACCGTGGGAAAGTTTCATTAGCATACGTGACTATTCTTTCTGTGTTGTTCCTGGGGGAAACACTTTCAAAGCCACCCAAGAAATTGTCAAAAATATGTAAAACATGTAAATATTCTTCCACCTCTCTTAGGTTGGGCAGATAATTCCATTGTCTCACTTTCACGCGATTTCACGAGAAACGGGGCTCGGGTGAGAAGGAAATGTTCTAACTCACACTGTGGTGGCTGCGGCCTGTACATCAATAGATAAAAACTCTAAACAGGCCAGACGCAGGAGTAAGACAAATCTAAACAAGACAGACAAGCCCGCGATGCTAGAAGTATGGACTGCTGAAAACTTGCGGGAAGTACGGGCAAATACGGAAACAAAAATTGGTGCGGACAAAGGGGGGTCGAAAAAACAAACTGACCGCATAAAATACAGAGCTATGGTAACTCTATTGTAACTGACATAGTTACTTCTACATACTGGCAAAAAACCAACAGAGAATTTCGCTCATATAGACAAATTAATTAATATAATAATAAGTAAAAGAATTTGTAAAAAAAAATAAATTTTAATCTTTTTTTTAAATTAAAACCTAAAAAATAAAATAAAATAATAATGACACAGTTGTTAAATGTTCAGGTAATGTTTTAAGTTACTGGTGGGCAGAATGTACAACTGAAGGAGATGCTGAAGCTGGATGCGCTCAGTTAATTATGGGAGAACTATAAGTGATGCCAAAAAAATTCTATTTTTGGAAGCATATAAAAATTTAAGCCAGTATTTGGTTAGTTGAGGATCTTAATTAATGTATGTGTCTTTCATCGTATCAGTTAACACTAAGAAAAAAGAAAACTCCCAATTAACTTGTCTTTTCACACACTTAAAAGGAAGAACAGCTATGTTTTTTTTTATTTCTTCAAAATATTAATGACGGAGTTATTCTACTTTACAAGTGGCTCAATTTCGTTTCTTATCACACTTTCATAAAAGCGTCTTTATCAGGCCTAAATGAGCTAACAAAGCAAGAAAAAAAAATTGTGATTAGCACCAAACTATCATAAAATGACTAAATCATTTTTAGAAAAAAAAATATACTGAAAAAAACAACAACAATACAGTAAATTGATTAATAATATATTTCTTGATGTTTACAAAAAAATTCAACGAATTCTATTAAATGCATACCCAGACTAAATACCATGTTACAGTTAGAAATATAAAAATAAGACATTTTCTTTTCAGTTGGTCAAATTTTGACATAATACAAATATATATATTTTTATATAAATTTTTCCACATACATTATCCAAAAAAAAAACAACTATTATCACTATCAGTGTAGTAGGCTGTGCTAGCAATTGTCAGTCAATATTGAGGGGAGGAAAAAGAGAAAATAAAAAGAGACAAGGTTTACAAAATACTAATAAATATTTAGCCGCATCAAAGGAAACAAAATCAGTATCCCAACGAGTAATATCAAATAAATCTAGCCATGATGAGAACCATACAATGAACATGAATAGAATCTTGATCATGAAAAAAAAATTATATTTGAGTATATATAAACCTTTTAATAAAGGGTTACCAAAATTTTTTTTCCATGCCAAAAATGGTTATGGAGGAAGGGTGGCGAGTGGTGTAATGAACTGATCAAATATAAACAATGGCCTGTAGTAGGCTGTGCTACCAAAATGTCAGTCAATTTTTGTCTAACAAAACAAACTTCAATCATTGTTGTAGTAAAAACATTGAAAAAAAAAAAAAGAATATTATATATACTATTCTACAAATAACATCAATTTTGTGATGAAACACTAACTACTTGTGAGTGTGCTGTGTGTAATTGTGTTAATGAGATTGTGTGAAAGTACAGGTCATTTATTAGTAATAAAGCTGAAAGTAACTCTTTGTCCATCAATTTAAAATATGATGCTGAGCTAATACAAAACTACACATTTTAACTTGAGAAAATTGTTCATAATGTTCTATTACTCATTTTAATTATTTATTTTTTTATATTTATGTATCCGATAATTTTAGATAACATTGAGGCTTTTTTATTCAGTTAAAAAAGTATAGATCCACATGAGTAAAATTTATTTCAGCTGTCTGCCCTAACTATACAGCTAAAGATTGGATTAATTTATCACTCATCAAATATACAGTCAATTATTTCGCAAGAAAGTGTATGCTGGTGTAACACCACTTAAGTCTAACCTCATACACACAAGAAAAAAAATAAAAATATATATATATATATTTATATATACAATTGAAAACAAAACATACATGATTGAATAATGCAAAGAAAACTAAAAAAAACTGAATAAAACTGTGCAGGTAGGCTCCATGGCTTTAGTGGTATAAATTCTGGATACCAAAGCACATTAGTAGTAATATCATCAAAGCTAACTTTTACTTTACTTCATCAGTGTAAAGTTTTGCCTTGACAAAATAAACCCTTAAATCAGGTGGGTGCCGTACTATAAAAGTTAAGCATCATGAAAATATTTCATATGATAAAAAGCAGAGATGCCAGAGCAAGAGTGATGTTTAATAGCTTGAATAAAAGATGTGGCATCAAGCATAGCTTTGTCAATATGTCACAATCATTCACCCTCATATATATATATATTATATATATATATATTTGAAATGTGTGATGTACTTAAATAGTTCGTAAAAAGTATGTAGTTTTTTTTTAAATATTTTTTGTCCGATTTATTACTTTATTATTATAGACTCTTATATAGTCGTAAGAAAAAAAAACAACTACAAAGCTCTTAGTCTTCCAATGCAAACGTAAAAATTAAAATCAGTCTTTTCAGCTGATAGGCATTAAGAATAAAAAATATGTCGTAATTTATTTTATGTTGTTAGTTGGTGTTTAGACATGAAATGGTAAGACTTGGACTCATTTTGACTTAGAACTTACAAGTTAAAACTTATTGAGAATTTCACTCAAACTTATTAAATCAGCCTTGTTACTTAAATTATATTTAAAATTATTATAATATGTATTGGCAAAATATCTAAATATATAATATAAAAAAGAAACATAAAAATTACTTACCCAATATTCGCCATCAATGCATCAATGTTGTCAATGCATTTAAGTCATATTGAATAGATGCACTAATTTTCAACATTAACCGGAAGTTTTGATTCTGCAGCCATAATAATAATGTTAGGAGGAGAGGATAACTCTAATGAATAGTTTTGTAGTCATTAGCAACTCAATGGGCACTTCCTGTTGTGTATGGAGACGAGCTTTAACGGAGTTGCAAAACTTCAATGAAATTTACTAAAGATGCCACAAAAACAGCAACAAAAAGTAAAGGTAACTTATTCGGGAATATCCAAACTCAATGAATTGATTTGATCATTTGTGCACTGGTTTTAAATACAAAATACTTATTCACCGAAATATAAATAATACTCATTTTGTTAAGTTAGAAACTATCCTCTTGTAGGCACTTGGTCTAGCACAATTCTTATGGAAATACAATTTGAAAAATTCACTTTTTAACGATTGTAAACTGTGAAGGGGAAAATATACTATATATATGGTAATATAAGAATGTTCCCGAGTTTTTGATTTTTAATAAAGCTACATTTATTCTGTATCAAAGTTAATGTAATTTAAGTATGATTGAACATATAAAAGTAATCTGATTAATTAATATATACTAGAGACTCAGGGACGAGGCGTGAGTGTTGCCGGTCTAACTCTTAGAGAAAAATTCATTGATGTTTTTATGCTATATACAAAGCACACACGAAAATAGATTTATATATTTATATAAATTATCAGACTAACAACATATACAATTTATATATAACTGATGTTATATATTTATATTTAAACTTGTAGTCATTTTTTATGAATGATTATGCTAACTATATTCAATAAACACAGGACCATTTTATAGCTATTTAATAGTACAGTTTTTATTGAATACAGTTAGCATAATCATTCATAATAAAATGACTACAAGTTTAAATACATGTAACCAATGTTCCCTCTAAGGTTTGGTATGAAGTGAGCAAAAAATTTTGTCTCTGAGCGACATTTTGTTTGAGGCCAAACTCTGTGAGCGATTTATGCGATGTCGTCCGTGGGGGTGAGTGATCGTACATGTAGTATGAGCAATGCTCTGAATTCATGTGAGCGATCGCTCACACGCTCGACTTAGAGGGAACATTGCATGTAACATCAGTTATATATAAATTGTATATGTCATAACTTGTTAGTCCAATACTTTATACAAATATGGATCTTTGTTCATTTGGGCTTTGTATATAGCATGAAAACATCAATACATTTTTCTCTAAGAGTTATGACCAGCAACACTCACGCCTTGTTCCTGTAGTGACTAGTACTAGGGCATGTTCCTATCATCAAGCAAAAAAGACTACTGCCACTACCACCAATTGGTTCCCACATGTTACTGTTCCCAACAAGAACATTCGCCCCTACTATAAACAACTAACAATGCCTTAAATTGTATTTTCAAGACTTTTAAAACACTTAATTTAAATATGGAAGAGTTGATTGCAGAATTTATTTAGTGAACAAATATTTATGATTTTAATAAAAAATCATTGTTCTTCAGCTTTAAAATAAAGTTTATTTGAGATAAACAGAAAACATTTTATTAAAATGTATTACTTTAAAAATAAATATTTTAAACAAGTTATTTATGACTAGTTATCTGGCTTGCTGCCTTATCCATTTCACAGCAGTCATTTGGATAATAAAAATATTAAAGGAGACAAAATGATTAAAAGTTGGATAAAAGTAAATAAAAAGCTCAGAGACTATATAAAAATTCATTTTAGCTTGTAAAATGTACATTTTATGTTAACAATGCATTAAAATAAACTTTTTATAACAATTAAAAAAACTGGATGATTATAAAGAAAATATTTGTTTTCATAAAAGTCAGACATTTCATGATCTATCTCCAGGCCACTCAATCTCTTGAAAGAAAGCGATCAAAGAGGGTAAGTGAGATCTTGAAAGTTTTATATCATTTTAACAATCAATTTTATATCATTCTAACAATCAATTTTATTTTTATGCTTTGAGGGAATCCTGTCTTTATTAATGTTATTTATTTTAAGTTGCATAAATATATATAGTTGTAGTTGTACAAAAGTCATGATTTCATCATTCATCTTGAGGATGGGGGGGGGGGGGGGGAGTGACACCAGGGCAAGGATGAAGTTGAGTTATAACAGTATTTATTATTATTTATTTTGTCATGTTATTTTTTTTTTATCAAGCATGAGGATGACTTGACTGAAACAGGTGAACCTGCAGAGCAAGATGATTGGATGCAGGTGAAGATTCTATATCTGCATATTTTTTTTTAAAATTTAAATATTTGTTCACAGTTGCATAATATTTTATATATATCAATCTTGCTGATTTTTTATTTGTTTCAGGCAAAGGCCTTAGTGAAGCCTGATGATCAGTTAGAACTTACTGATGTGGTGAGTACAAATATTTGTCATTTATATTTTAGAAGTATAGTTGTTATATACAGTGCTTTTTTGTGCTGGTATGCCATACCGGTGCGTACCGGCACCTTTTTCAATGTGGGGAAGAAATTATTAATTTTCTTGTATTTTAACGTTTATTGTTAATTTATAAAAACTTACCTTAAAAAATTCTCCAGTTGAAATAAACAACAACCCAGTCTACCCAGGTGTCACCTTTGACCCTAGACTCAAATGGTCTAAACAGATAGAAGTAACTCAGTCCAAAGGGATAAAACGCATCAATCTAATGAAGAAACTAGCTGGCACAGACTGGGGAGCGAACATGTCTGTTCTAAAAAAAACCTACACCAGCTACGTAAGACCCAGCCTGGAGTATGGCGCCACTGCCTGGGGAACAGCAGCCAAAACAAGTTTAAAAAAGCTGGACAAAGTTCGAAACATTGGGCTACGAATTATGACAGGAGGTATGAGGTCAACGCCAATCACAACCATGGAAAGTATAACATCTCTCCAAACTATTGAAGAAAGAAGGGAAAACAAAATACTCTCTCAATACACAAAAATCGAAACACTGGAAAACCACCCACTTAACAGGAGAGTACAAAAGGCTAACTCTACTCAAAGATTGCAAAGATCAAACTTCATTACAGCAGCTAGAAAATTAAAACAAAAATACAACCTGGATACAGTCTCCCTAAATAAAACAAAACCTTACAGTGACTTGCCCCCTTGGGACACCTTCCGTCCAATAACCATGAGAGACTCCCTAGCTGGAATAAAGGAAAAATCTAAATATGATACAAACACTCTCTCTGCAATGGCAATGAATGAAATAAACAAACTCTACCCCAGTTCTCTATGGATAAGAGCATTCAAAGATGGTTCCTCGCAAACAAACTGCCAAAATGGAGGTGGTGGAATCTATATAGAATGGCCAAATGGAGAAATAATGGAACATAGTATGCCCACTGGGAAAACTTCAGACTCTTTCAAAGCCGAAAAAGAAGCAATTGAAGAAGCTGCCAACATACTCACAAACTCCACACCAAACAGCAACATAGTCATACTCACAGATGCCAAAAAAATTATACAGTCTCTGCAGGATCCTCACTACACTCAATTAACCCAGCTCAGAACAGCTCTACATAAATTAACCCAAAACACAAAGGAAACAGTTCTGCAATGGATACCAGGACACACCAAAATAAATGGAAATGAGATTGCTGACCAATTGGCAAAATCTGGCAGCAAAGAAATGCAAGTGGATGTCCCTCTAAATGCAGAAGAAATGAGAAGCTGTATAAATGAACAAATCCAACAAAAATGGATGAATAATCACCCAGATCACGACAAAAACGACCCCTATTATAATCTTCCCAGACAAGCTCTAAATATTATCTTCAGACTCAGAACTGGGCACAACAGACTAAGACAACATTGGAAACAGTGAGGACTGCCCATGTGGGATGTCTCCAGAAAATGCAGAACATGTTCTCCAAACATGCACTCTACATGACACAGCTCACAACAGGTTCTGGCCACAGGTGACCTCCTTCAAACAAAAACTGTATGGGAGCGAGACGGACCTGGATGCCACTGTGCAGTACATCATAACTATTGGCCTGGTTGTTTGAAATCCTCCATGTCCACATATCGAGAACAAAGAAGAAGAAGAAGTTAATTTATTATGTTATTAATTTGTTAAAATTGAATTATTTTAAAATTGTGCGATATAAGAATTAAAATATAAAATGCGAGACTGCCAACTAGTTGTTAAAAATAGGCAATCCATCACTGAGTACAGGAACCTATTTTTTTTTACAAAAAAAGCACTGGTTGTATATGTTTGAAGAGTGAAGAGAATTTCTTTTACAATTTCATTGGCTAAATGGAGAAGATTGTGGTTTAGTGGTCATGAAGTTGTAAGCCTAAATCAAAAGGCATAGGTCACTCAGTAACCAATCCTTTATTGTCCTTTCGTAGCATTGCATCCTTGGATATGGATTTATTGTAAAAAGAATAGGCTGTTCAAGAAAATAACATTCAGAACTACGGGATCAATAAAAATTGAACTTAAATTTCGCTTTATGTTATAAAAAATGTACCTAAAGCTGTAAACATTTAAATTTATTCATTTCAATTGTTTGTTTAAACTTTATTTAGTTAAGTTTTGTATAAAAACATATGTTTCTTATTTAAATGGTCTTTTTCAGTGAGTAACTTTCTTCTTAGGTACTAATTCTAACAATGATATAAAAAAAAACATTTATAACTAAAATTAACACATTTTTATTTTGATACATGTTTACGAATAAATAAAAGACTTTGCCAAATTTAGTCAGATGGAAACAAAATCTTGACTACCATAGTAAACATCCAGTTATCTACACCCTTCACTTTTATATTTTACATTTACTGAATCTTTAGACACTTTATGGCTGTCTTCTACATACATTTTTTTATATTAATAAGGAATTAAAAGAAGAATTCACCAGAATTTTGACTGCAAACAATCCTCATGCCCCGCAAAACATTGTTCGTTACAGCTTCAAGGTAAATACTGTTTTTTTTTTCAGCTTTTACCTTTTCATTTATCCAAATTTTTTCTTGAAAGGGGGATTTATTGTTCTCCGTTGTTGTCATTTTTAACTTTAAAGGAGCGTCAGTTCAAACAGATGTCGAGTGTTGACCAGTTAGCCATACATTTTTCGTTAGATGGAAACTTGTTACATAAAGACTCAGAGGAAGCTAGAAGACAACAAACCAGATCAGGGAAACAATCTGAAGATAGTGAAGGTAACCTAGATACTTGTTTTCTGGGTTTTTCTTAAGTAAAGTTTAAGCTTAAATACACAGCCATATCTAATGATGGGTGATAGTTTAAAAATAGAAATGATTATTGTGCCTGTTCATATTTCACAATCAGAGACTTTCTTATGGATAGGAAAACTAGGCAACCATCTACGCCCCCCCCCCCCCCACAATGCAGAATGGAAACCCTTCACATATTGATTCCAACCAACTTTAATGCTAAGAAGGCATTGAAAGTACTTTTGTCAAGGGTCCCAAAACACTGGAAGTTTAATCCTAGGTCCACCAAATGCTAAATAACAACAACTCTGTCATAACGCGACTTGTTGACTGTGTTAACCATTTGACCATAATTGAATATTATTTTTCTGATCTTAATAGGTTTAAAAAAATATTATTTTTTCTACATTATTTGAAATTTTACCACACTCCCTTTTGCTCTGAATAAAGAATCTCCTGAAGTTAAAGAGACAAATATGGGTGCTCCTGCAAGTGGGGAAGAAGGTGCAGAAGAAGGTGCAGCTGAAGGTGATGTCAAAGAAGACATTGGTGAAGATGGAGCTGCAGTAACATCACCATCTGCATCACAGCCTAAAGTGAAGGCTAAATCAGAGAAAAAATTAACCAATCAATTCAATTTCAGTGAGCGGGCTTCACAGACATATAACAATCCCTTTCGGGTCAGTCCTTTTTAATTTTAAACAAATATTTAGTCTAGGAGGAGAAGAGATAGAATTCTATTCAAATGTAATAATTAAAAGACTAATCCTGACATATTTTTTTTTAAATCAGTTTTTGAAAAAAGCTCACTTGTCTTTTTTTTTCTGTTAAAAGTAATTTTTTTTTAAAATAAAAACTATGATCATACAAAAGTGTTTCTTAACAGTTTTTTTATTTGACACCACATTTTTTTCTGATAAGGAAATGTACATATAAAATGTATAGTGTGCTTTTTTTTAAAGATATTAGTAAATAGTATTTGTTCCATAAAAATTACCATACTTATCAAAGGCCTAAATATTTTCACACTGCAAAATAGTTTTTTTATTTTTTAGATTTTAATTTTGCATGATACGCAATTTTAGGATCGCGGTACTGTAACAGAGCCTCCACCAAGAGCCTCCTTTGCATCAAATGTCACTCAATGGGAGATCTATGATGCCTACCAGGAAGACTTTGAGAAACAGGTTTATATAAAAATGTTACATTTTCGATATTAGAGATATGTTGCTTTTTCTAGGGAAAAATATAAAGTGTAAGGCAAAATCTTTTAATAATATCAAGTCATAATTAAGTAGTTTCTCTTTGCTGTTTATATGTTAGCCATCTAACAAAGCTGCTTTGCATAATACAGTAAAATGTACCATTTATTTTACAGGAGAAAACTAAAGAGAAAAAAGTTGTTCCAGGCAGAAAAGATGAAGGAAGAGCTAAAAAGAAGTTTACTATGTCAGAGACTTCAGTAAGTTAAAACTAGTTAATTTAAAGAATAGACTTCTTCATTGTGTTTTTATTTTTACTAAAATTCTCATTTTTTCAGAGTGACGATATTACTCGTATTGAGACTGCTGCTAAAATTGTTGAGCGCATGATAAACCAGAATACTTATGATGACATAGCTCAAGGTGATGTCCATTTTTAGATAACTAATTAATTTGAAATACAAATCTAATTCCTATGAAATTATTATCCACTAATAAAAAATATTCTTTTGAAAACATATTTATAAAACATACTAAAAATTTTCTTAGACAAATTTTGTTGTTTTTTAAATTTAGCTTATGCTATTTAAATGTGTATTTTCTTAAAAATAATTTTTTAGACTTCAAATACTGGGAGGACGTATCTGATGAGTATCGAGACCAAGAGGGCACATTGCTTCCACTCTGGAAATTTTCTTTTGAGAAAGCTAAAAAATTAGCAATAACATCTGTATGTTGGTCTCCAATGTATAAAGATCTTTTTGCAGTTTCTTGTGGATCATGTAAGAATTATTAATTTATTAACAAAAATTTTTTTACACATTTAAACACATTTTATGAGATTTATGTATTTAACTTTTTTATTTCAAATAACATTAAAAAATTATTTTTTTTTATATAGATGATTTCATGAAACAAGGAAGTGGGTTGATTATCTTCTGGACACTGAAGAATCCATCGTTTCCTGAATGCTATTTTGAAACCGATAGTGGAGTTATGTGTCTAGATATTCACCCCCAACATCCCCATTTAATAGCTGCTGGTTTCTATGATGGAAGTGTTGCAGTTTTCAGTGCAGTTGAAAAAAAAGACGGTCCCATTCATAGATGTACAGCAAAAAATGGCAAACACACTGATCCTGTATGGCAAGTAAGTAGCTGCAATTTAGAACCTTTTGAACAGTGATTTTTTAAACATCTGTCATTGTTTATATCTTCACCACTTTCAATGAATATATATGATTGCCGACAATGTGAGAGAATCTTCTGGCTTTGTGATGGCTATGTCATCTCATAAGATTGGATCATATAATTATGTCAAGAAAGCAGTTTGATAATATTTAATTTAGGAAAGAATTTTAACTGACCTTGAGAAATCTTTTTTTTTTTTAATTGTTTTGGTGCTTGGTCTCTGTAGGCAGACATGTACTAACAACTGAATAATCATTGTAATGGTTTGCTAATATTTGGCTGTTATCAACTGGATGATTTTATTTCTAAGCTAAAAATCGGTAATGATACAAACAAAATTTCAAATACTTGATATCATTTATACATACTCTGACATATAACTTTGACTCTCCAAGTAGAAGGCATGTTTTATTTTATGTTTAAGAAGATTAACATCCCTATTAAAATAGAACATTTATATGATGTAATTTTATAATCTAAAATTTCTTTCGGATTAAAAGAATAAAAAGCTTATTTATTTTGTGTAATTAAAAAAAATATGTCAACAGATCTTTTTTATGTTCTGTAAAGTAAAATTTGTTTTATATTAAAAAAATTAAATAACTTCTAAGATGCTCCTTTCTTAATACTTTATCATTTCTTTTGATAATAATGATTTTACTTTTTAAGGTTCGCTGGCAAAAAGATGATGCTGATAACAATATGAATTTTTACTCCATATCTTCAGATGGGCGCATTTGTTTGTGGACTATTCTTAAAGTAATACATTTTTTATTTGACTCGAAAAAAAACAACCTAAAGTTTGTAGAGTTCATTGAAACTCTTATGGAAAAGCAACATGAATTTTCGAAAATAATATAATTTTGAGCAATAATTAAAAGCTTTTTTTTTTTATTATAAATAGGTTACCAGGGTTGGCAATATTTCATCATTATTAGTATTTCTTGCTTAGTTATAATTGTGCTAATGCAATAAGTGGACACTGACTGTTTTTGTACATTTAAGAATGTCAGGGATGTAAAGGGAAATAAATCTTTTAATTTTTTTTTACTAGAATGAGATGATCTTCCAAGATGTTATTAAACTTTTATTACCTGATGTATCAGCAGAAGGTCCAGATGGTATTAAAGTTCCTACAACAGGTAAGAAATTTTTTTACCTGCATTTCATCAATCTCAAATTAAATTCATTGATAACAACTATTTATATAGTGTTTTATATAGTGTTTTATTTTATATCCTTTTTAATGTCAAAAAGTGTTTATCTTGTTTTTGTTTTTATTGTTAATATCAACTAATAAATGGTTTACATAGTGGGCTAACAAAAGATTTTAAAAAATCAGTTGTTTTATATTCTTATATTTTATATTGTTATAAATAATTTAACTTTCTTTAGTTGGTCAAGTTTATATACAATATTAAAAATAGCCCACAAGACTGAAAAAACAACTTCAGAACTTAGTACATTTATGAACCCAAGCTAAACTTGAGATGCCATTATATTTGTGTGCAATTTCCCTCTTTATATAAACCTAATCAAAAAAGCAATTTGATTCAGGCTCCATACAAATGTAATTAATTGACACAAACGTTTTAAAATAGTGTATTGACATTACAAATAAACAACTGCTAATTGATTATTGATTAAAAATTTCCCAAAATTCAGAATCTGTCTACCACCAGACAATGGGATTTAAATAAAAGTCTATAAAAAATTTATTTTTTTTAATATTGTCTATTTATCAGAATTATTTTTTTCTTTTCTCCCTTTAGGTTGTGGTACAGCTTTTGATTTCCATAAGCAAAAAGATTATTTATTTTTGGTGGGCACTGAAGAAGGCAAAGTTCACATTTGTTCCAAATCTTACACAAGCCATTTTATTGATACAATACATGCCCATAATATGGCAGTCTACAAGGTTTACAAGCATGCCTTTTAATTTACATATAATTAGCATTTTAGTTTTTAAATCTAGATGACACCCAGTTAGAGAAAATGCTTCTTGAAATTTCTTCTTAAAAATTGACATTATTATTAATTTATCTTCTGAATTAGGTCTGTTGGAATAAATTTCATCCCAAGATTTTTATAACGTGTAGTGCAGACTGGACAGTTAAGATCTGGGAAATGCGTGATCCTATGGTAAAACATGATAACCAGGAAATGAGGTAAGCTTCATTTAGACTTTTTATTGTCTAGTATGCTCATACTATACTTAGAAAGTATTTTCCTCTATTGATGTCAAAATTAACTGTAATTGATTAGGAAGTCTTTTCTTATCTTTTCTGAAGCAGTTATGTTACTAAACGTTTTTAGGCATCATTTCCAGTTAATGCTTGTTAAATATTAGGATTAGTTTTAAAATATTTCCATAACAAATTTTTAATCTAAATGTGTAAAAATGTTTTATTTTTTTTTAGAAAACCATTGTTTTCATTTGACTTAAACAATTCTGTTGGTGATGTGGCATGGGCACCTTACTCATCGACTGTTTTTGCAGCAGTTACATCTGATGGCAAGGTCAGCTAATAACTTGAATAAAACTTCTCAATATTTTTATTGTTTATTTGTTTTTTGTTATGGCTATTCTAATGCTGATATTTTGTCTTTTTCAGGCTTTTGTTTATGATTTAAATATAAATAAATATGAGCCTCTGTGTGAACAAATGGTTGCCCAGAAAAAGAAAACAAAACTTACTCATGTAGAATTCAATCCAACGTATCCAATTATGATTGTTGGAGATGACAGGGGCTGTATTGTCAGCTTGAAACTTTCACCAAATCTTAGAAAAATGAAGGCAGTAAGTACTTAATTTCTAAAACCCTTTTAAAAAATTATACAAATTTAATTTGATGAAATGCAGGTAAATTAGCATGTGTATGATAAATAAGCAATATATTCTCTAGGCATTTGACAATGTCACCTACATTGTTAAAATAATTATAGGTTGTTGTTTTTTTGTTGTTTTTTTTTCTACTTTTTTTGGTTGAATTCTCATCAAAAACATGAAATCTAGTTAATTAAAAAGACTAAGAAAAAATACTAGCGAAAGATTTAAAGGAAAATAAAAAGATTTTGTTCAAGAAGTTGTCAGTCTTGCTAAAATTTAAAAAAATGATATTTTTGTGGATAAAAGGTGGATAGATGTTACTTTAAAGGATATTTTGAAAAACAGTTAGTAAATATTATCTTGTTTTTTCTAATCATTTTAAAGGAGAAAAAAGGTGCCCCACCACCAGACGAAGCAACTAAAATCCAAAGAGAAGTAGAGAAACTGGAAAAAATCCTAACTATGGTTAGAGAACAACCAACATAAAAAGAAAATTTACATCACTGTGAAGTTGTGAATTAAAAAAGGGGAAAAAAATTATGAAAATTTATAGAAAGCGAGTGTGAGTATTTCTAATAAAGTGTTTTAACAACAAAATAACAACATATTTGAGACTCAGTTTGAAATGTGCAAGTAAAACAGTTCTACCATCAAACCGTTTACATTTAGAATCTTCTATAACATTTTTTTAGTGATACTGCTGAGATGTTTATATGATTTTTTATGGCATTGGTTGCTTTTATATATGATGGATATTAAGTGCTAAATTGTGGTGGATTTAAGACAGAATATCATTTGTAAAAATGCTTAAACCCAGCTATAGAAGTATTTTCCTTTCTTCTTATGATAATAAATAATGAAAGGTAAACATAAAATAATGAATTTGAAAATGTTAATTTTGTTGAAATGTTTGGACTTTAATTGGAAGAATGCAAGCTACTTTTTCTATTCAAATAGTCATTCAAGCTTTGTCCATTTTACATAAATTGAAAAAAATCATATATTTTGTCTAAATGGTTTAGATATAATTTTACAAGGCGGTTAATATGAAATCAGATATTGCTAAGTTAAATAAGCACTTGTAGCTTTTGATGTAATCATGGAAAATCTTTGAAAAACATTCAATGAAACTGTTACATAATTGTAAATAATTTTTAGTTAAATTAAATATACATTTATTTTGATACATCTGATGTTGTTAAATAAAATCAATACATGTGCTGTGAAATTTTTTAATGCTATTTTTTAATCTCATATTTTACTTTTTTTTATTAAATATTTAACCATGAGAAAAAAAGTGCTTGATTCTGTTTCATTCATTTTTATTATTGGTCTGTTGATATAGAATTTGATTTTCATAACATAAACTATTTTTGTTAATACAAGTATTTCTAGTATAATTACTTAAAGAGGCGATATAATGTACACAGTGGCGCAACCAGCAAAAAATGCTGGGGGGGGGGGATTGGGAGGCTCACATATTGAAAAAAGACAGTTTAACAGTCTTTTTTAGAGCATTTTCGAAAAAAATGTCTATTGTCCCCGTTTTGTCTGTCTGTCTGTCTGTCTGTCCGTCATCACCCTAGATCTCAACAATCATAAGTCCTAGACCCATGATGTATTTATCATTTTGTAGGTCTTTGCCTGCCATGTGTGCAGCAAAAGTTCATTTCGCGATCTGACCTCTCAGGGCCGTAAAAGGGGGCTTATAACTGTCTGTCTGTCATCACCCTAGATCTCAATAACCATAAGTCCTAGACCCATGAGGTATATATCATTTTGTAGGTCTTGGCCTGCCAAGAAATAGCTTTTTTCCATTTCGCGATCTGACCTCTCAGGGCCGTAAAAGGGGCCTTAGTACCGTTTTTTACTATATAAGCTATATTAATAAAGGAACGCTATATCTCAGCAACTATAAGTCCTAGACCCATGATGTATATATCATTTTGTAGGTCTTGGCCTACCAAGAAATGACTTTTTTTTCCATTTCGCGATCTGACCTCTCAGGGCCGTAAAAGGGGCCTTATAAAGTGCTGTTTTTTACTATATAAGCTATATTAATAAAGGAACGCTATATCTCAGCAACTATAAGTCCTAGACCCATGATGTATTTATCATTTTGTAGGTCTTGGCCTGCCATGTGTGCAGCAAAAGTTCATTTCGCGATCTGACCTCTCAGGGCCGTAAAAGGGGGCTTATAACTGTCTGTCTGTCATCACCCTAGATCTCAATAACCATAAGTCCTAGACCCATGAGGTATATATCATTTTGTAGGTCTTGGCCTGCCAAGAAATAGCTTTTTTCCATTTCGCGATCTGACCTCTCAGGGCCGTAAAAGGGGCCTTAGTACCGTTTTTTACTATATAAGCTATATTAATAAAGGAACGCTATATCTCAGCAACTATAAGTCCTAGACCCATGATGTATATATCATTTTGTAGGTCTTGGCCTACCAAGAAATGACTTTTTTTTCCATTTCGCGATCTGACCTCTCAGGGCCGTAAAAGGGGCCTTATAAAGTGCTGTTTTTTACTATATAAGCTATATTAATAATGGACCGCCCTATATCTCAGCAACCATAAGTCCTAGACCCATGATGAATATATCATTTTGTAGGTCTTGGCCTGCCAAGTGTACATCAAAAGTCCATTTCGCAATCTGACCTCTCAGAGCCAAAATATAAGAGTTTCTTATGTACCGTTTTTGCTTATATTTTAAATATAAATAATAAAAGCTAATCATTATTTATTTTTGTAATAGTTATTCAACATGATTACTTCCATCTCTAAATTTATCAAAATTCATGCGCGTGGAGCAATATTTATTGCTGTAACCCGGAAAAAAATACGGATTTCGTCCGGCGAAAATGCTCTAAAATGTCCTTTGTCCGAAACGGAAAAGACTTAAATTGCTAGTTGTAACTTTATAACATAAATTATGTATTGATGATTTGTCCCCTGCCCCCCCTCCCCCGGTTGCGCCACTGAATGGACAAGATAAGGAAAATCATTGCAAAATTGTTTGCATTTGATGTTGTATGATTGGATATCTTAGATGTAGAAAGCAGTAAATTTTACACCGTTAAATAATATTTTTAAGGGCTGCTTAACTCACTATAATTGTCTGAAACATTTCTAGTTTTAGTTAATATGATCATTCTGACACAGAACAGATCTCTAATTAAAAACTGTTTTTGTTTAAGATGGTCCCCCCCGCCACCCCCTCCCACCCATCCTTTTCCCAAATCAGTTATCTCCCATTCCTTTAATCTTCAAACGATGACGAAGTTTAAAATTATTTAGTATATTAATTAGACAAAGACCTGTATACAAATGGAATCAAATGGATCGTTCTAATCCTACTGTGTTGGACACACATGGGCAAACTACGACCTGTCAGGCCTCCTATTGAATCTAACACACACTGACATAAACCAGACAATTGTTTAACAACACTTGAGTTTACTTTGCTGACTTCCCCCCCCCCCCTCTCTTCGACTCCATTAAAAAACAAATAAATGCTCTAAACCAAAAAATTTTATTCAACGAAATCGACCATTCACAGCATAGTTTTCAAAAACTCTTCCAAACTGATCTTTCCGTTTTTGTTTGCGTCCGTTCTCTGGAAAATGTTGTCAAATTCTTTGTCGTCATAGTGACGTCCAGCAAACTCCAGAGCTTTTCTAAATTCATTTCTTTCCAAGAATCCATTTTTGTTGCTATCAAATTTATTGAAAAATGCGGTCATTTTATTTAAGCTGGAATAGAATATAGAGCAAAAGATAGTGATAAATTTATAAAGACCCCCGACTCGACTTCTCAACTGTCCTCCTTTCTGTCTCTTAACTCTTCTGTCTTCTTTTCTGTCTCTTCACTGTCTTATCGTTCCCAGCATCCTAACTATATGTTTCATTAAAACACCCCAGAATGCTAAGGCCCCGACTCTTTTGATTGGTCCACCTACCTCCTATTGTCAGTCCCGTTGTGGTAGTCAAACGCGTGTCTGTGGGGCATATGTTTCTTTTTCAATAATGGATTTATTATTACAAACAGAGGCGTACCTAGGGTGGGGGATGGGGTTCCGAATTCGAAAGTCCCCCGGGCCCCAGCTTGAAGGGGACCCCAAAAACATTTTTTACATTAAATATTAGGTACATTATCTCATTTCATGGTGTCGAGTGTCAAAATGCAGGGGCCCCCAAAGTAGCCTAGCCCCCGGGGCCCCCAAATCACTAGGTTCGGCACTGGTTGCAAAAAAAAGGCCCACCCCCATCCTACTTGTTCAATCTGATGTACATGTATTGTAATTATAATTTATGTCGCGAGGGGAAAAACAAAAACAAAGATTTGAGAACAAAAATATGAAGAACCACAGGTGGTGTTGTATCTATTCAATGCAATATTTTGTCTATCGTGTACGCAGTTATCATTGGGAATACGTAAATTGCTGCTCGTAACCACTCCAAGTTGTGTGGGCGTGCACACGCGACTCGCCGGAGGAACGCGGAGCCGCGGACAAAAAAAAAGCACGCATTATGTTTCGTCCAGTCGGCCATTTAAAAAGTTGTTTTAGTGCTCATAGCCTTAGAAAAATTAGAGGGAATAGTGATCGTTACCCCATGTCCTTCAGGGCCGGTCTTGAAACGGTTTTACCCACTGCTCCCAAAGGGGCCTCGCTGATAATAGGGTCACCGCGCTTGTGAAATTTAATTGGATTGTGGGATTGATTATTTGTATGTGTGAAGATCTATTAAATAAGTGTATCAAATATATAAGAGATTCAATGCATACAGTTGTTACTTACAATTCTTCCATTGCTTTCATGCCGGTGACGAAGTTTTCAAAAGATATTTTTTGTTGTTCATTAAAGTTGAAAAATTTCTGAAAAATTAACAAAAATACTTTATTTGAAACAAAATGAAGGTGAACTCGATGGATGGATGGATGGATGGATGAATGAGTGAGTGGGTGGGTGGGTGGAGAATTGGTAGGATGGATGGATGGATGAATGAATGGGTGGGTGGATGGGTGGGTGGTGGAAGGATGAATGGATGGATGGGTGGGTGGTTGGGTTGATGGATGGATGGGTGGATTGATGGACGGATACAGTAAGTCTTTGACACACAGTTACGATATGTTTCCTTAGCCCTAAATGGGCCACCGGGGCAGATGCATTGTAGAATTCATTTGTTTCTGTGACCTCGCCATATGAAGGGATTGTGTGGATAGCACAACGCCCAGCCGCCTTTACTCCCCCCCCCCCAACTATAGGCAGGTGACCCATTTAAAGCTGGGTTGACTTGAGAGGTAATCACAGAGGCTCGAACTAGGACTCTCAGGTCGACAGTCTAGCAGCTACAACACTGGGCCTCCTGACCACGAATTTGCAGAGTACTGTTATCTTTTGCATAGCCATTTGTAGAGTAATACATATGTAAATACTTAAAGAGACTCTCGGTAGCTCACGAGTAATTGATAATTATTCAACTTTGTATTATAAATGATATCAAGACACGATAAAAACAGAGTTTTTAAAACTAACTGTTTTCTACAATATATACTGTTTTTTAAATCTTGCAACGCATGCGTTTGTACAGCTGTTTTGACCTACCAGCACGCGGTTATCGCATGTTAGCATAGATCTCGGTCTGAAACATTTAGCATTATTGATGAGATGGAAGTATTCCATTTTTTAGTGCCGTTCGTCATAGCTAAACACGGTTATATCCCTTTATTAGTTATGAGAATTTTTTATTGACTCATATTTGTTAAAAAAAAATAGTTAAATAATTTCAAAATTAAATATCGAATCATTTCATGGAGCAAACATTGTATGCAAAATTTAAAGAAAATCTACCACTATAAAGTGCTTCAAAAATCGATAAAAAAAATGTCCCAAATAAATAAACAGACGTTTTGAGTGGAGACATAAACAGACGTTTTGAGTGGAGACATAAACAGACGTTTTGAGTGGAGAAATAAACAGAAGTTTTGAGTGGAGAAATAAACAGACGCTTTGAGTGGAGGAATAAATAGACGTTTTGAGTGGAGAAATAAACAGACGTTTTGAGTGGAGAAATAAACAGACGTTTTGAGTGGAGAAATAAACATACGTTTTGAGTGGAGAAATAAACAGGCGTTTTGAGTGGAGAAATAAACAGACGTTTTGAGTGGAGAAATAAACAGACGTTTTGAGTGGAGAAATAAACAGACGTTTTGAGTGGAGAAATAAACAGACGTTTTGAGTGGAGAAATAAACAGACGTTTTGAGTGGAGAAATAAACAGGCGTTTTGAGTGGAGAAATAAACAGACGTTTTGAGTGAAGAAATAAACCGACGTTTTGAGTGGAGAAATAAACAGGCGTTTTGAGTGGAGAAATAAACAGGCGTTTTGAGTGGAGAAATAAACAGGCATTTTGAGTGGAGAAATAAACAGGCGTTTTGAGTGGAGAAATAAACAGGCGTTTTGAGTGGAGAAATAAACAGACGTTTTGAGTGAAGAAATAAACAGGCGTTTTGAGTGGAGAAATAAACAGACGTTTTGAGTGGAGAAATAAACAGACGTTTTGAGTGGAGAAATAAACAGGCGTTTTGAGTGGAGAAATAAACAGACGTTTTGAGTAAAGAAATAAACAGACGTTTTGAGTGGAGAAATAAACAGGCGTTTTGAGTGGAGAAATAAACAGGCGTTTTGAGTGGAGAAATAAACAGGCGTTTTGAGTGGAGAAATAAACAGGCGTTTTGAGTGGAGAAATAAACAGACGTTTTGAGTGAAGAAATAAACAGGCGTTTTGAGTGGAGAAAACGTTTAGAAAAAGAATACAAAATAGAAATCAGTTTCGCTACCTCAACTATTGAGTCCGACACTTGGGCGTTGGCGTGTTTCAACAGTTTCATCAGCTCATCCTTCTCTAGGAATCCACTGTGATCTCTGTCTGCGGCTTTAAACAGGGCTTCCCATTCTTGGGTACTGATTTTAGGCATGTCCTCCTTTTAATGGGAATAATTCACCACAGCGATTGCAGACGAAATAATCAGCTGACAGGCGATACTGAAAATGTATGATAGTGGGTTGGGGAAGAGATATGACATATTTATTTGATATGCATTGGGTGTACACTAGTGTACAGTATGTTTGATACTTATTTGATACTGCAAATATAATATTGAAGAACCACATATATAGATGATATATGATTGATTGATTGATTGATTGATTGGTAGATGGATTGATGGATAGATGGATGTGACGTCATTTCATATGTATGATATGATATGCTTTTCAGTACAATGTGATAGTTTTTCAATAGTCTCAAATGAACTAGACAGAAAAACTTTTTAATGATTAGGTAAACCAAGCGACCATAAGTCCTTTGTCGGTCTGGATAGACCCTTTTGTTTTTAATTTTTTTTAATTATTATGTTGTTTTTTTTATATATAACCTCCAGTTTAATAATAATATGATGAACACATGTTTTCATTATAATATTATCTGCCTCTATGTTTTTTCCTTGTCGTGTATATTTAACAAAATCAAACTAATCGCTTCTCAGTCTTTGCATTTTAAATATAATAAAATATCGACACGCTCGTATTTACAAGTCTTTGTACACTTCAGTACCACATTCTATTTATCTTGAATAAAACTTATACCTACTAGATGGAAAACAGGCAAATCTAACAGAGATTAATTGTACAACATCCATTTCTTTTTACGTCTGTGCATATTTTGAGACATGACTTTCATCCGCAGTCTGGTGCTGGCGCAGACTCGGGGAAAGCTTTTAAATTTACTTCTTAAAGTGTGCATTTCAATGAGTGCGCAATATTTTTTTTTATTCTGAACGAAGTAAATGATCCTGCTACATATTCTGAGTTAATGATAAATCGCTTTGATAATGATACATTATGGTAGGTGTACTTGGAGCACTCTCTGTATATGAAGTTAATAACAGTCTAAATTATTCTGTCACACAGAAACTTTTGAAAAAAATATAACATTTCATGGCCCGGGGGAGGGGGGGGGGGAGGGTCGGAAGGGGGCGGTTGATATTCCATATAGCGGCACTCTTAATTTTTTTTTATCTACACGATACCATACTTTTGATAATTAGATTAATTTCCCATTGATTGACATTGTATCAATTTATTTCAATCGATTCCATCAAACTAATTAATGGCAAGTAAAAACAACGTTTTAAATTATTGTGAGTTGGGGCGGGGGGGGGGGGGATTACAGGGCATCTCGATTTCCCGGGAAACTCCGATAGATAAAAATCTAGTCGAGTTTTAAAAAATACACATACAAAGACAAAATAAATTTAAAAAAACAGCTAATAATAATCTATTTAAGACGGCAAAAACTTTTCTCTTGAAATATTTGTACATTATTGCTTTAATTGACTTTATAAAGTGTATGACTATTTCACAATGTTCATAACTTAAATTAAGCTTTTGTTTTAAAATAGCAGACTTCTTGAAGTTACTGAAACAAGCCGTTGTATCAAGAACGAATGTCTCTACATCATGGCATTTAAGAATTCATCCAATGATATTTTCCCGTCCCGGCTGAGATCCATCTTGTTAATAATCAACTCGAGTTCTGCTTCAGTGTAGTTAGCGCCACAGGCGAGCAGGATTTCTTTTATTTCCGGTTTGGTCAGTGACCCGCTTTTGTCTTTGTCGAACGAATTAAACAAGGCAGTTAACTTTTTGATCCTGGTAGAAAACGAACAGGAAAACATTCTGAATTGTTTACATAAACACTTAAAATATTGACACAGTGTGTAAACATGTAATGTGTGCATGTACTCAGAGGCGGATTTAACGGTTAGCGCGCCTAGAGCCCAGACATGGAAAGAAGCCCGGCAAAGCACCAACTTCAGACCTACAAAGTTACATAGCTATTTTTACTGTTATCTCTTTTGTATGGGCATATACAGACCTAAACCCGCCCCTGCAAATACTAAGTGTTTAATGTGTAAGCCGGATGTGAATAAGCCGACGACGAAATTTACTTTTCTAAAGGTGTATGATTCACTGTTCTAATACAACAAAAAAAATTCTTAAAAATAAAATGAAACAAATAAAAAAAAACGGTAATATCTCTATTTACCATCCAAAATTATTTTGATACATATTATTGATACTTTACCTCTAAAAACATTCGAAAATCATAGTATAAGGGTATTTAACTATTACACATTTTTTCAAAATGTAATATTACAATTAATTTAGTTTTTTTTTCATTTTTATTAGCTTTTTTTTTTATTATTCCAATGACATGAGGAAAAAGCTGTTTTTCGATAATTGAAAAAAAAAATTTCTTTTATCCCATACTTACAGCTCTGAAAATATAACTCTACATCCTTAGCTGAAAAAACAAACAAACTGATTAGCTTATGATCCCCAAGCATACCGATGTCCGCGATTCGATTAAGACGTATTGCTTTAGGAGAAATTGTCCTTCATAAAGTTATCAAACCTTGTAAAAAAAGGCGCAGGAGTAAAAAAAAATAATCAAATCTTAGAAGCATATTATTTTTTTTGCCCTGTGCTGTCTTTCATATTGTAAAACAAATAACTTCACCAGTGGCGTATTGGGAGGGGAACGCGATGGAACGACGTTCCCTGACCTATTTTCAGAACCGGAACGCGTTTCTCCAGTACTTTTTCATGTCCCGACAACTCTCACTTTTTTTTTGCTCCCACTATGCGTTCCCTTACTTCTTATTTTACCAATACATCACTGGACGTCACGAGATTTTTCAAAGCTTCAACTTACATTTCTTCCATCCGTGACATCCCTTTGAGAAATTCTTTGAATGTTACTGACTTGTCACCACGTGGACCTTCACAGTAATGGAATGCTTGCTGTAAGAAATCATACACATTATATTAACTATATCAATAATTTCAGCCAATAAATGTTCAGAAGTGAGAGCGACCTTACATTTAGACAACTCTATAGAGTAGTTGGCTAACAGAAAAATGGTATTTCAGTCTGTGACTTTGCGCTAAAAAAAAAAAGACACATAAAATTACATCCTGGGTAAACTCATTGTTAGTTCAAATTCCAAGGGCTGTCTCAGTATATGACCCAACCTGTGCACCGGACCGGGGGGGGGGGGGCAGGAAGATATATGCGACCACTTCTAATAGATCTAAGAATTTTTTATGTAGGTTCCTTAACCCATTGGCTTTCTCCGGGCTCAATAAGCGGTAAAGAGTGCTCCAACTTCAAGGACTCATCATGCATAACAATGCAATACTCATTAACTAACATGATATCCCTAACATCTTGTAATATCTCTGATTTACTTTATAGAAATGAATATTATATCAAAAACAGTGCATGAAGTTAATGAAAGAGAGCTTGATTCTTAAGAGTTACTTCTGAGTTGTAAAAAACCTAGTTTATCAAATGTCTTAATTCAGCCAATCAATTATTTATTGGAAGTTTTTCAATACTCGATATATAACACACTTTTAAAAAAACGTATTTAATGATGTAAGTCTAAATTTGTATCTAGCATATACAGTAGCGTAACTGGTTTTAGAGGTGCGCAGAGCGGATTGACAATGTTGCCCCATTTCCCGTGCCAAAAAGTACACCAGACGGAAAGTAAATACCGCCCCACCCCCTCGACCCCCTAGTTACGCCACTGAGCATATGTTTAGCATTTGTTACAAGAAATTAAAACAATGAGCTGCTAAGCTACATTTAACTGCGCTTCCGTTAAATTGACACCCGCTTTCAGGAACATATCTTTGAACTCTTCTGCATCAAGTTTCCCGCTTTTATCTTTGTCAGCAGCCTTAAATATGGCCGCCCACTGTTCCATTGTTCTTCTTTGCATGCTGCTAATGTGGGGCTTGAAATATCTGAGAAATTAAAATGAAAAGATTAATTAACAAATGTTTCAGGCCAAACTGCCCACAGTACTGACTCTTCAGCTATCAATGAACGTGGCTACGTTGTTTGATGTTAGTTTGTTATATGTTAGATGTTATATGTTAGAAGTTAGATGTTGTTGTTTTAACTTGTTAAGGCAAATATTATATTTATTTTTTTTTAGATTAACTTTCTAGTACGAGTGAAAATTTCACATAAACAGTACTGTCATCTTATCGTACCAAGTCATTTTGGTCTATCCTCTCTCTACATGTCTGTTTCATTTTGTATCATTCAATTTCTATCTTTTCTCTATATGTCTATTTTTCCTGTTCAGTTGTAGTTTCCTGAGTTTTTTTAAATCTCTTATTTCTAATATACTTGTGCATAGCCACTGTATCAAAGTTCATGCATTGTAGATAGGTGGTCTGGTGTTGCGCCGAAATATGGACATTTACTTTTAAAACAATCGCACAAAACACATAATAGCGCATATCATGAAACTGACATACTGATCAAACATTCATGCATAGTGTGAAAGTTACAGAAATAATAAATATTCAGACATAGAGTGAAACTGTTAGATATATCAAACATTCATGCATAGAGTAAAAGTTACAGAAATAATAAATATTCATGCATAAAGTGAAACTGGCAGACATATCAAACATTCATACATAGAGTGAAACTGGCAGACATATCAAACATTCATGCATAGAGTGAAACTGGCAGACATATCAAACATTCATACATAGAGTGAAACTGGCAGACATATCAAACATTCATGCATAAAGTGAAACTGGCAGACATATCAAACATTCATACATAGTGTGAAACTGGCAGACATATCAAACATTCATGCATAGAGTGAAACTGTCAGACATGTCAAACATTCATGCATAGAGCGAAAGTTACAGAAATAATAAATATTCTTGCATAAAGTGAAACGTACAGAAATAAATAAACATTGATGAAAAGAGTATAAAGACAGACAAAACAAAAATTCAAGCACAAAATAAAACTGACAGAAAAAAAAAACAAATATTTATGTTTAGACGGTGAAACAGAACCACTTGACTTATCGTAAAGTGAAGTCAAGCAAACGGAGGGAAATGCATTATCAGAGAATAGAATACAAATAACATATTTGAATGAATGAAGTTCTAAGGAAAAAAACAACAGCGACTTAAATTCCTTAACAAGTTTTCGTTATACAAAACATACTTTTTAAGTGAAATAATCTAGATATATTTATTTTATTCCGGACTGTGGAGCTGATGGTTACTTCATGTCTTTATAACTTCCTTTTCACATTGGGCAGATCAAAAAGTAAAAACTTTCTTCTCCGAAATTGAAAATGGCCAAATAGAGCACGAGAAAATAAAGTGCGCAAATGTATTTTTATCACTAGGTTTGATAAAAATATAAATTGGACGAACTAAAAATAACAACTTTCTTTTCATAAAAATATCAAATGCTAGATTTTAAAAACTCTTGAAGCCAATGATTTTTACCTTTACTGTGTAAAAGCTCTGTATCAGAGGCAGTAGCAGAGTCGCAACTAGACCAAACTTTCAAGGGGAGGGGGGGGGCAAAAAAATCACTTGTATTAAAAAATCACATTATTTATATATTTGTATTTTATTTTAAACAAATGTTGGTATAATCTTTTAATTTTTTTTTATTTCGGAGGGGGCAAATGCCCCCCCCCCTAGATGCGCCACTGGGCAGTAGCATAGGACGGGTACTGAGGGTTGTGAGGCCAAAAAGGGCGCCGAACTAGGTAGGAAGAAGACCAAAAGAGTACTGTGAAATGTTTTTTGCGCTTTGCAGATTGGGAGGAGGGCGCTAAAAATATAACTAGCTCGGGGCGCCACAATAGTTTGCTACGGCTCTGATTAGAGGCACCCGGTACCGGGTCAAGAAAGTTATATGCAGTAACGTAGATTCATTTTACGAAATCTGTTAAAATATTTTGTGTTATTCATTTAGAGACAACATTACAATGAATAAATAAAAAATAAAAAAACAAAAAAACGAACAAACAAACATAGCAGAAGTCGGTAACGTAGAAAGGGCAGTGTAGGTTGAGCGGTTGTACAAGGCATCAAGCCATGGTGGGACGCCCAAATGGCGTTTTTTTTTAACTTTTACGGAGGGGGGGTGCTAAAAAATTAACCTGCACCACGAAAGTTAGCTACGGCACTGTAAAATATAGTTAAAAATAACCACATTAATAAAACACATGACACTGGTATCGTGACTTAAGGGCCCCTCTACAGGGCAAATTATTGTTTTAGGTGGACCCGCATCAAACATTAACGTCACGGGTTAGATTATAGTACGGCCATCGGGGCAGATGATGTGTAGAATTCATCTGTTTCTATAACCTCGGCATATGAAGGTATTGTGTGGTTAGCACAACGCCCAGCCGCCTTTACTTCCCCAACTTAAGTCAGGTACCCATTTTAAGCTGGGTGGACTTGTGGGACGAATTTGTAACACATTTCACCTGGACAAATGTCCATGGTTCTCACCGAGGATCGAACCCAGGACTCTCAGGTCGACAGTCGAGTATCTACACCACTCGGTTACCGGTCCCACCATTATAGCACATGTATGTCTTGGATTGTTTTGTTGTAGTTTTTATTACAAAAAAAAAATGTCCAAATTTTGTGTGAAAGAAAATGACAAAAACCTTCAAGTAAAACATATCATAACCTGTTTAAATAATATGCCTGTTTCCGGAAGATACAGAGAATTAATAAGATTTATTTTTTGCTTTTCTTGTTTGACGTTATCGGTGAAGAATAACAGAATCTTTATACATGGGGGACTTTTTTTTTCGGGTTCAAGGCTTTTTAGCCAAATGGTTAATCCGGCCCTGCTCGCGTGATCTAACCGCTTTGACACTGTACAGCCAAAATATAGCGACCAAGAAAATATTTGAGTAGTAATTTGGTTTCTGTGCTGGTTTGAATTTTTTTTTTTAAATGCGTGATTGCAATCTGTTTAATTCAGTCGTTAATTCTCACTCTGTCAGGCCCAAACGTTTAGTTATGCGAATTAGGCGGGTGACTGCCCCCCCCTCCCATTGCCAAGGGGGTTCCGTCGGTCGAGACTTTTATTTAGACGATACTTGTAAGGGGAGCTCGGGCTTATATGACTTAACATATGTTGGGCTTGGGTTCATAGGGGGCCCAATTTTTAAAAGATTGGGCCCAATATTTTGGTGCTGTTGCCATTACTATGTTTTTTTTAAGGGGGGTGGGGGCGGGGAGCACCAGATGCACCTTTGCCCAGGGCACTCGAAAACGTCAGGACTAATATGACTCATTTTTTAGTTATTTTATGAAGATTCCAGTATTCATTGGGAACCTTACTGCACCTCCTCCTTGCAGGTGTCCTGTATCAAGGTATTTGCTGACCCCTGTTGGAGACAATTATTTTTCTACAGATTAGAGAGCGGCACGGGGTGTAATTTTTTTCTAACCCCACCCTCCCCGCATAGTTTGAACCACCGCCATCCCCACCCGTCCCCCGCATAGTTTGAACCACCGCCATCCCCACCCGTCCCCCGCATAGTTTGAACCACCGCCATCCCCACCCGTCCCCCGCATAGTTTGAACCACCGCCATCCCCACCCGTCCCCCGCATAGTTTGAACCACCGCCATCCCCACCCGTCCCCCGCATAGTTTGAACCACCGCCATCCCCACCCTCCCCGCATAGTTTGAACCACCGCCATCCCCACCCTCCCCGCATAGTTTGAACCACCGCCATCCCCACCCTCCCCGCATAGTTTGAACCACCGCCATCCCCACCCTCCCCGCATAGTTTGAACCACCGCCATCCCCACCCGTCCCCCGCATAGTTTGAACCACCGCCATCCCCACCCGTCCTCACCCATATCTTTAAGACCTTTTTCCTAATGGGATTTTTGTTACTATTAGCATCTGTAACACTATACTTTTTTGTATATAGTGTTATGTACTTGTTGATGTAATGCTTCTCCAAGGTAACACTGTGTGTTCCTCACTGCTGCTTCAGATAATTATACTGGTTTTATGTAGCTGCCGATATTATAACTGGTTTGTAAACTTAAGTAGCGTTCAGTCTCAATGCACTCTCAAACAACACACCAATCAATGAGGTAAAGTTCCACGATTCAATTATATTTATTAGATAATAAGAAAACATATGTAATCTGAACTTGTTGCAGCAGTATTCACAAAAATGCTTCGTACACAATATAACACGTAGTATTCCAGGTTCCCCGAAAGGAGTTATCTGGCAATACTTTGACACTTAGTATCTTGAGTTCCCGAAAGAATTATTCAGAGATACTTCAATAAAATAGACTTTGACTGTATACTGTAAAACTCAATAACTTAATAGCTTGTGCCTCTATTATTTCTCCACTAACTTCTCCTCCAACTATCTCTACAACTGGTGTCCTGATGTCAGTCTGTCGAACTATCGGTCTGTCGATGTCTCTCGTAGGTCTGACGAAATCTCAGTTACATCTCTATTTATGTGATGGTGAATTATCACGTGCCCCCAAACGCCCAGAACTTCTGATTGGCTCCCTAACACCCTTTCTAACTCATCTACATATTAATGACTCTTATTCCAGCCTAGGGATTGGTGCGGCTAAAAACTCACTATGGGCTAGTATTCCTTTGTCTGCTTAATTACATATATCGTCACCTATCTCTGGGGTCATAGACATGTGATGACAACCAACTTTACCCTAAACAAAGATCAACCGCTGGAATTCTAGTTATCAAAACATATGACTGTATCATGGACCCATGAGTTTGGACAGTGGTTCTAAAATTGTATAGACCTATCTAAAGCTATTGTTACAGCATCTATTGTACTCTTTGGAAGCGTCAGTGTTAAACGCAGTTTTGTTTTTGTATTCGTTCTGGTTGAAAATTATAGTTTCTAGTTTGTTTTTTTTTCCTGAAAATTTCACGTTTTTGTTCAAGGCTTATCTATCTATTTTTTTTCCTTCAACAATTTGTTACAATTTTCCACATTTTGATAAGTTTGAAAGGTCTATGTACCCGTAAATGTTAAGATTAACAAATAACTATCAGCAAATAAATAAATCATTTGAAAGCTAACTCATCATCATCTTGAGGAAAAAGAAAATTTATTCTCGTAAAGATTGTGTAATTTCAGACTTACACATTCAAAGAAAATCCATACAATAAAGTGATTGGACGAAAAACAACAAGCTGAGATTAATATTTATTTCAATTATAAATAACTATTTTTACTAGTAATGACATTTAGCAATATTAAATCTAATAATTACTCAAGAAATCATACTTTTGTTTTATTTTAATTGGGGGGGGGGGGGGGAAGGTGAACAAAACAACAATAACTAGTGATTACTTACAAAAATCTTAAATTATATGCATGTTAAAATATTGAAATGTAAACAAGGTATCTCAAAAAACTACATTGTCTGACGTAGTTGGGCTATTATGAATAATATATATATTTATATATATATAAACGTGGATACTACAGCGTGGAAAAAATTAACGAACTCGAACAAAAACAAATTCTGGGCATGTATATATAACAGTTGTTTTCGCAACCATAAAAATGTTTTCATTTGCGTCTAGATAAACAAGATGAAGAATAATATTTTAAGTTATGAAATAAAAGCTACAGGTAGGCCTATATCTGCAAGACAATACTCTATTTTAATCAAGCGAACAATATGTTTTGCTAAGATAGCAATATATACGATTACGCTTTTGATTAAAGCAATAATATACACATTTTCTAAAGCCATAACGACCAATGTATGCTTCAAACTTTTTTTTTCAAGCTAAAGCTACCACCATACAATTTTACTTCATTATGTTAAAGCATTCAAAAGCTCCTCCAATGAAATCTGTCCATCTCCGTTGGTGTCTGCCAGCCGAATAATATCATTTACCTCCCTTGCAGTGAACCGGTGACCCGTAGAATTTAGCAATGTTTTCATTTCATTTCTGTCTAGGTATCCACTTCGGTCTCTATCATATCTGTAGAACAGAGTTTCAACGTCTCTGTGGCTAAATATAATTAAAATAGAAAAATATTTTTATTAAAATGTACAAAATAATACAAAGTAATTCCCTTAATCAAAAGGTCCTTAGACTTAGACCACACAAATATTTATAGAAAGTGTAATGATTAAATAAAAAGAGTGAGCGCGATATGGTTAAACTACTATAAGCTAGAGATAGAAAGACACACTAAGTCAATACTATTCAAATGTTAAAATGTTGTCATTTCATTAATACAAAAGATATATTTGGTACTCACACTTTTATTTAGTCAAAATACTTCCTAAAAATATTTGTATTCTGTGGATTAAGTCATCTTTGAAAATAATAAGTTTGTTTCTAAAAAAAATTACTATAACCAATTTACTAAAGGGAAGGTTTTGAACTTTTGAAAACAACAACTTCAGTTGAACTGGTAGGTAAGCAATAAATCGAAGTCAGATAATGTTGAGTATGAGTTATTTTATTATTATTATTTTTACTTGACAGGATAACACGTTTTATCACTCTCCGTGATTTTAAAATAGATGGTATTATTACTCAGAAATTAGTTTTAAAGAGATATTGATGTTTATTGATTTTTTGAAGTATAGCCGTCCTAATAAATCGGCTAGTGTACGCGACCATCTAGTGACCTCAACTGCAAACTCCCCCCCCCCCTTTTCGCACGCTTGTGTTTATTTTCACCTGTTTACAATTTATTTATCGTTTAATCCCCTGAATTAAACAACATTATTTTGCTATTCTCTGGTTGCTTATTCTTCTCGCTGCTTGTGTTTACTAGGTGTACAAAAATGTTAATGTTATGGGCAAATGTCCCTTTCTGGTAGGCCCCACCGAGATGTATTTAAAGATAGGCAAACAAGGCAGCTGCCGAAGGACCCGGGTTGCGAAGCAGCCCCGTAGCGTGAAAATTTTACAGCAGGGGCCAGGCATTCTACAGCAGGGGTCAGCCAATAACAGGGGGGGGGGGGCAGGTAATACATTTTTCTAAGTAGAACAAATAAGCAGAGGGGGGTCAGACAAAACGCAGGGGATGGGGGCGGCCCCCCTGCCCCCTCCCCCGCACGCTACGAGCCTGTTGCTAAGGGAGATATGATGCGATTTTTTAATTTTTCCTTCTCCTAAAAATGTATGATCGCCGAGAGCCTATAAATGTAGGCCTACCTTTACCTAATTTGCTTCTGCGTAGGGCTAGACCTGCCAGCCGAATTTTTTTTTAAAGTTTCGGCTGGCTGACATAATTTTTCGGCTGATAGCCGGTGTAGCCGAATTTGACCATAAATTGAGTAAATTGACATTTGCGGCTGATTTTCGGCTGATTTTTGGCAGATTGCGAAATATTTGGCTAAAATTCGGCTGACGCCTAGACAATATTGAATTGATAAAACTTCAGCAATAAAACAATTTTACAATACTTGGGGAACAGTTTTATTATTTAAAACAACAGAAATATACAGTTTTATCATCATCATCTTTTCAAGTGAAGTATAGACTGAATCATCATCAGTGCTGAATTCCAACTCGTTGGACATGATGCCTTCACTGACTTTTGATTGTGCCTATGACTGTCATTGATGGTGTTAGTGCTGCTCTCAGAGGCATCCAATATTGATGCACTAAGCTGATCACCTACAAGAAGCAATATACACACTGAAGACATGCCTTCTTTCAGGGTCTTTATCATTTCTTTATCCTCTGCGAATGCTGCATCGTCTTCTATAATTGCGGTCTTGAAATTCTTCATTTTTATTGATGCTGTCGGTAATATTAAGGTGCAATACGTATGCTGTAAAGTGCTGATAAAAGTCAACCTTCATTGCTTTGAAGTCTTTATCATAATTGCAGCACCATCATGGCAGCTAGTATTTTGTGATCAACAGAAAAGCTTTTCAAGACAGAGCTGATATGGTCAGCAAGGTCATGTGCAACAAGATTAAGTAATGCGACAGTTAATATAACGGCGAACGAAATACGGCGGCTAATGAGGCGCGACGCATAATTTTCGGCGGATTTACGGCGGACGAAAATTCGGCGGCGTAACCGGCGCCGCCGGCGCCGGCTGAGGGGTCTACGTAGGGCCCCCAAATGTACTTTTGTCTCTGCCCAAAAAAACCGGAAGAACGACTCTGTGCATTTACTATCAACGGAGTTAGATTTTAACGAAACAAACCTCACACAACTTACAAGTCCTCGATTTTTTTAATCCCGCGTATGAATTCAGCGAGTGTTATTTTTCTGTCACCGTGTGGGCCATCAAAATATTCAAACACTTCCTGCAATACGAGAAGAAACAAAAACATTTCATCAAATACAGCGGCAGTTCATTTTACAAAGTGGGGAAAGTCACCAACTCTGCAAAATTGTTTCCATTAAAACAAGACACGATTAAAAAAAAACAGAGTTTCTAAAACAAACCGTTTTCTAAAATATTTTTTTTTAATTTGAAAAATGATAGAAAGTTTAATGGTATAACCGGAAATGATATTTTATGTGAAGCCCTCCCCCCACCCACCCCCATCTTATATTGTTTATATGTTTATCCCCAGTGCTGTTAACAAGCTAGTTCAGAGCTTTTTATATGTTATACATGATATGGACTGTATGCTATAATAAGTATGTTTACCAAAAGTTGTGATTCTGTTATTTTGCTCCCAGCTCTTCTAAACAGTATCCTCAGTTCATTAATGTCCAAAGTTCCATTACCATCTCTGTCTGCCGTGTGAAACAAATCTTCCCAATCTCTTCTGGAGGTTCTGGGCATGTTGAAAAGTTTTCAAGTCGACTAAGAAAAACACAGAAAGGAAGCAGTTTATAAATTTCAATTCAGATATCAAAAGAAAATTGAATATACACCAGGTTACCGAATATACACCAGGTTACCTAAATACACCAGGTTACCTAAATACACCAGGTTACCTAAAAGATGTTAGAAAAAAATATGCAGTAAAATAGTGTCTTTCTCACTTTGAACTCAGTCAGTTTACTTGCAAGCTGAGACCCCGTAAATTAAAACTAGCTATATCCCTCAACATCCGGGTACTGCCGTGTGGTCCGCCAGCCCGGGGGCACTCAAAGGGCGCATGATCCACGGTCAACTTGATCTCAACACAGCGGCGGCAAAGAGAGTCGACATTGGGCCTCAACCTCCTTAAGTACGCAACTATTGGACGATGCCCAGTGTGAAACTGAGTAATAAGTGTCTTCTCGCCTCTACGAAGCCCCCCCCCCCCCACCATGGGTCAATCCCGGACGGTCGCTCACAGTGACAATAGTGTCTTTAGAAATATCTGCCTTAACGCGTTTTTTCTTTAAATATTTCTCTGAGAAACCGCCAAGTACCGGCGTAATATTATTATATACAGAGTTTGCAAGAAAGTCTTAAACACGAAAAGGGGCCCCGAACAGAGCATGGTTCCTTATCTGGTCATTTATTTTCAAAGCAATCTAGCGAAATCTAGCCAACGTCTCTAACATTAGTTCTTTGATGCTAATTTATCAAACACTTTTAGTTTGTGTGAACGTTTCCCCGGGCCCCATAATGCTCTTACGACTGGTCTTTCCACAGCGCTTTAAAAAACAACAACTGACAATCGTCTCAACTAAGTGGCGTAGTGAGATTAACTTGCGCCCGGGGCATAATACCTTTAAGAGCCCCCCCCCATTCAAAATCCATATAATATATGTAAAATATACCATTTGGCGCCCCTTTGTGAGTAGCGCCCGGGGCATGATGACCCCATTGCCCCCTCACTACGCCACTGTCTCAACTCTCAAACGTTTATTTCTTAAAGTTATTTGTTGATTATAATAAGCTCATTATTTGATGAAAACATGTGTACAATATATTTTTCCATGAGGGTTTTTTAGTTACTTATTTTTTTTTTAAATTCGATTTTATCTTGATACAGAATCGTTATATTTTTGCTTGCAAATGTCATTGAGTCTTTTTTTTTTTTTGAGAACCACTGGTTTAAAGTATGGCACAGCATCGTGTAATGAATGTATTGTAAAGTATGGCACAACATCGTGTAATGAATGTATTATAAAGCATGGCACAGTTCTGTGTATGTCATAGGTCTAAAATATGGTACAACTTCATGTATTGAGTAACGAGTGACCCAGTTTCATGTAGCGAGTGACCCAGTTTCATGTAGTTATAAAATATGGCACAGCTTCATGTATTGAGTCAAGTGTGGCACAGCTTCATGTATTGAGTCAAGTATGGTACAGCTTCATCTATTATGTAAAGTATGGCACAGCATCATGTATTGTGTACAGTATGGTACAGCTTCGTGTATTGTGTAAAGTATGGTACAGCGTCATGCATTGTAAAAGCATGGTACAGCTTCATGTATTGTGTAAAGTATGGTACACATCAAGTTTTGTACAAAGTATGGTACAGCTTCATGTATTGTGTAAAGTATGGTACAACGTCATGTATTGTACAAAGTATGGCACAGTTTCATGTATTAAAGAGCTATAATCAGATATGAAGTCTATATGATTGTGTTTGCGATTTTTTATTTAATAAACTGCATTTTCATTGTGGCATATTTTACATGTTCGCTTAGAGCTTATCAAAGACACATACTTTATGTTTAGTAATAATGAGGACGTCAACAATCTTTTTTTTTAATTATACAAATGATTTATATTTCTATGTAATACTGAATGAAGGGGGAGTTGGGGCGGGGGGGGGGGATACTGTTTGCAACTGGGCTAACCTCGAATCTTCGATCCACAAAGAATAAAAAGTACATTACAGCTAACAACATTTGCAACTGTACAAAAAAATCTTTTGAGATATGGTTGAAAAATAGGTCATTCTGATCAATAAGTTCTGTTTAAAGAATGTCAGTTGTATATATATATATATATATATATATATATATATATATATATATATAGAGAGAGAGAGAGAGAGAGAGAGAGAGAGAGAGAGAGAGAGAGAAATTCCTAGAATGTTTATAGCACACTAAAAAAAAAAGGACGGATCCGCTATTATTTTCAACGTATGTGTGCTATATATCCTTTATCCCCAAGAGTTTACAATATTTTACGACGTAGAGCTATCAGAAAGGATCAAAAGATTTTTATTTTCCCATTTAAGCTAGTCTACGATCTTTAGACTTGTGTAATCATTAAGTAGCGGTTTTTTTTATATAAAATCTGTTTTTATTATTATACTGTTAAAGTAAAATCTAATATAATTTATGCAGTATATTGCAGTCATTTTCCCATCTATAGTATCGACACGGAGCACTGGTTAAGGACAGAAAACAGTTTTAAAGGCACCGTCAATTTTACTTTACAATGATTTGATTAATATGATCATCTAGATCAGGAATTCCCAGAGTTGTGGCGAAGCTCGATTAACTTATGAGGCTATGGGGAGGTGGAGCACAGTTAAAGCTTTAGGGAATATTATTTGAACAACAATAAATTTAAAAGAAATAATTTTTAAAAAAATGTGTAGTATTTCTATTTTCTGCATATTTTCAACACCACTGCTCTAATTTTAAAAATCGGTCGCTTTTTAGTTTAAATTGAAATATCTAAATGACTAAATGTTTTTTTTTTTTTACCTTCTTGTTTAACTGATCACTGAAGTACTAATGTGACGTTTTGAAGTGATCTTGAAAGGTTTCCTATCATCCAGTGTATTGATGCCCTTTCATGTTATGTTATGTTTGTCATTAAGTGTTTTGATGTCATATTCAACAATGATGTTAGTGCATCGGGATTCGCACATGTGTCATGACACATTTCACCTATACGATCATTTTATATTTATCTTCATTGTGTGTCGTAGGACTTCTTGGGGTAATGATGACAATAGCCCCCCCTCCTCCCCTCCCCCCCCCCCCAAAAAAAAGACCCACAAACGTTACACTTTTTCAAAGGGCTGATGTTACCCGTGCGCCAGAGGACAGATGGTCGTGTGGTACAGCGCTCGACTGTCGACCTGACGGTACCTGGTTCGATCTCCGGTGAGGTCTGCCGTGAGGACCAAGGAAACTATCCAGGTCTTAGCTCAGGCTCCCGATATATATCTCCAGTGGTGTCTCCATGACCATTGCACTATCGGCTATGGTGGGGATGAAAGAAGGGCACCATAAAAACCATCCCATTAGTGGTTTACAGGATCTAAGGGATTTCATCTCATCTTTACACACCCGTGCGCCCCGGTGAGGATCAATGGATATTTCATGTCAAGGTGAAAGTTGCCCTTTTATCCCTCGTGATACCCCCATGGCCATTGCACTATCGGCTATGGTGGGGGATGAAAGAAGGACACCATACAAATCGTCCCATTAGTGGTTTATAGTATCTATCTATTTCATCTCATCCTTACAAGGGCCACCCATTCTGTCTCCGCTAATAAGGAGTCTATACTTGATATTTAATTCTTGCAATTTTTAAAGTGTCAAGATCATACCAATACCAAAAAATATAAATTATACAGAATTTAAATTGATTTTTTTCCGAAAGCCGCCATATTGGTGTATTTATGTCATGTGTATCAATATTTCATAGATTATATATCTCTGTCTACAAAATTATAAAGCAAAAAAAAACAACTTAAATGGCGGCACTAATTTAGTCATCATCAGAAGATTTTTTTTTTAATAGCGATGAGCTTTTTGTGTGATTGACATTCTGTGGATCACACAATAACGCCTGGTGATAAATGATTACGTTTTTTGGGAGGCCATAGCATTCCTCGGCATGGTACATTTGGGGGGGGGGGGCGAGCTTTCAAGGCCACGACTTTTTGTATGAAGAAGTCTTTCTATTATTTCATTAACTATATCTTTTTGAGCTGGCTGTGGTGCGGGTCTTTGTAACACTCTAACAGGTATTTTTTTTCTATATTAAACAAAAATGGAATGTGTCTCTCATCGTCCACATATAACCTGGGTTCCCTTCAATTAATTTTTAAGCCCAGACAATCTCTACGAATTCGACCCCTTCTAATCACACCCACTCACTAATTGCTGTCTAATGTTCATTACATTTTTAAACAGCTTTTTGTTTAGTCCACTTAATGGTCCCACCAATGTATATATAAATTAGCCTCTATTTTTAGGGGCCCATAGTTTCTTCTACGCTGGGGCCCCAAACAACCTAAGCCCGCGCCTATGATTACAGTGATACGATATAATTTTTTATTAGAAATGTAAAAGTACATTATTATAGGACAGGGCTACAAAACCAACATGCACCAAGCAGAGGCGTAGCTGGGGGGTGGGGGGCGAGGGTTACATATGTCCCCGGGCGCTACTCACAATGGGGCGCCAAATTTATATTTTACATAAAATATTATATGATTTTCGAAGGGGGGGGGCGCTAAAAATGTATTAAAAAGGTATTGTGCCCCGGGCGCGAGTTAAGCTCGTTACGGCATTGGTACCAAGTATAAAATAAAAACTATACTTAACAACGCTCTTATAAAAATATATGTGCATGTATTTGTGAAGACGAATTACTTAACAATATTTACATGTATTTCTGAAGACGAATTACTTACCAAAATCAGTTATCACGTCTGTATTTATGTTGTTTTTTTAATTTATTTTTATCCTCCTGCGATTTTCTAGGTGGACCTAATTTTATAAAGAACAGACCCTGTAATGTTGCAGTAATAAATAAAATATTAGCCGAGGGAATTTCTTTATGCTTGAAATACAAAATGTCTAGGTCCTGATATTCAAAAGGTCTTTAAGTCACCGAACCATACAAAAATCGATACTTGCACGGGGTGATTATAAGTCTTTCTAACGTGTTCTAGCTTGTTACGTAACATGGCCTATATTGCACTATACTATCTATAAAGGAAATGCAACGGATGTTTTTGTTTTTTTTTTAATTTTAATATCTCATATATAAAGTTTACATTAAAAATTTTAATTGAACAAAAAAGCTAAGGTCTCCTCAGTCAATTCTGACAGGCCTACTAATAGCTAGATACATGTCTATTAGTACTATTAGATTAATAATGTTAATATAATCAATACTAGAAGGCCCTAAAGCGTATTTTTTACAGTTATTTCGCCAATCAATATACCTAAATGGTTATAATGATTGTTTTATGTATGAAATTTAAGATCTAGGAACAAAATCTCAATCTTACAAGGCCTTATGAAATTTTATCTATGCAACTAAAATTGAATTTTCTCTCTTATTGTCTACTCACTAAAGGGTGCATATTGCATAAGTATAATACATTGTATATCCGTACACCGTATTTTGATGGCGCATTCTAGTGAACGGACAAAAAGACAGGCAGAAATTCAAAAGCTCACACATACAGAGATAAAGCACTATTTTGATTTTAACAATGTGGTTTAAAAAATTAGTGCTTTGACAATTTATCTAGAGTAATTGTAAGCGTCGGCAGGTAAAATCTCATATCTATGTGGCGGGTAAAATGTAGACTGTCTTTTTTTACGCCGCCATTGCTAACATGATAGGGTGTAGTGTGCCTACCACACCAGCATTGTTGGTGGCGCTGATGCATGTCTGCCAACCTACATAGCGGCGAGGGGAGTGTGCTATCATCTGCAGGGATGGCAGAAAAGAGGGTTTTAAGACTTGCCCAAAATGACCAGACCAGTAGGGTGTGTGTACTGCTGATCGGCCATAATGGCAAGGCAAGGGGTTTTTCCTGCCACTCGGACAGAGGGGAGGGTGTAATGTGTCCGTACCCTCAGCCCGAAATGGCAAGCTGCGCAGGTGTGCTTGAGTGGGACAGACTGGAAGGGTGTTGTGTGCCGACCACATCCGTCACCACAGCCAGCTCTGAATACTACGGTCTCGAATAGTCCTCATTGACCACAGTACCACCACCCTCGCAAGAAAGGTTTTTTTTTTCATTCCTGACTAGAGAACCACAATGATCTGTTCCCCGTTGATCATGGTATGTCTCTCAGACCAGGATGGAGACTATCACTAAAATCATGCCAAAATATTTATGTGATACTCTCCACAAACAAATGTAGACTATCTTTATACATTGGGTAGCGTATATTAAAGTAAATGAGCACCTCTGTTTATTTTTCCCTATAAAGCTCAATCTTTCAAATGGTGTACAAGCATTAAAATTTTTCAATGTGCTCTCTCTCTCTCTTCTGGAGCAACACCAGGTAGCCTACACAACTAGTTGTTCTTATAATTTTAAACATGTATAGGCAGAGCTGAACTAATCAGTATGACAATAAGGATATAACCCTTATTTATTACTTTATTTGTTAACAAAAATCAATAGTTTGCATTTTTTTTTGTAGGTAACACAGTAACCTTAATCCAGCTCTGTGTATAGGTCTACATAATAATAATAATAATAAAGTTATGTCCCTTGACACACATTTTACAAGTCAGGTGTTTTGGTATAGCAGTGTTTATGGTCATTATGGTCATGAAACGTTCACCAAAAAAAGGTTTATAAGCTTATTCATTACACATATGAATATATATGTATAATCTTCATAACAAACAGATAATTCCAGCATTTCCTTTTAGTTACTTGAAACAAAATCTCAAACTAAACAACTTTTTTTTTTTACATCCCTACAATATTGTAATACAAAATAAATCAATGAAAGTTCCCAGGGGCTGGAGGGCAGGGGGTGGGTCAAGGTTCCTTGATTTTTTCTCTTTATTTTGAAAAAAAAATGATAAATAAATCATCTTTTATAATTCGAAAAATAATTCTAAACGTGCGATTGTTTCGTAACGCCAAGAAAATTATTGTTAAAAGTATTGCACTTTTCAGATGTTTATATAACGTAACTACAAAAAAATAACGTAAGAAATAGACTCATGGCGAAGAAATAATAATTAAATTCTCACTATCCACGGTTTACAATAACTTTGCCATGTTTTTGACGAAAATCACATAAAATCATTAAGAAACCCTCACGAAAACGGTCCGGTAATTAAAGTTGAAAACATAATACATCTATTCATGACTCTTTTTTTTTAGTAGCATAACGTAAAACATTGAAAACCGGAAAACTGCCCAAATTTGTGCCTGGAACCAGTCATTCTTCCCCCACCCCCAAAGGAAATGCTCGGCCTGTTCCGTCTAATCTCATAAAGTCTTAATAAATTACATATTATTTCCGGTGCTTGTTTACTTTGATTTTGGTTCCCAACATTGTTGAACAACGTGACGCTTTGGATAAGTCCGTGACCCATAGAATATACTAATGAAGGGTTATTTGCTGTTCAGAAAAACGTCTTTCAACCATATTTCATTTACCACTGACTTGACTGCAAGTGGAGGAGGCATAATGTATGTTACGTGCAGTAAAAATCTGGTCACCGTTTCTAATCACGTGGTGTTTCTGAGACGACTGTCCGAGTTGTCCTTACATAGAATCGGCACTGACCACTGTTAAAGACTTTTTTTTTAAAATCTTTCGCTAGATACTTTTTGACCATATCAGACACCAGTATTTTAGCAGACGACCAATTCATAATATTTACAAAAAAAGTCATAATTTTTTTTAATTTTTAATATATATATATATTTTTTTTTACGAAAGCTATACACATTTTAATGTTTGTCAAAAATTTCTTTATATAGGCCTACACATCGACGCTGTCTCATTGCAATAGCTTTAGGCGTGATAGATAACAGTCGGCCATTTTTTGAAATATTGTGCACACAAAAACAAAATAACCTTACCCAATATATACATAATCACAATAGATAACAGGCTGCCACTTTTTGAACAGCAAGGCTCGTCCATTTTTCAATACAGTTAGTCTCAGCTATCAACAACCGCAAAACAATTGTGAGCGATTGATGAACGGCAACTCAAACTACAAACAGTCTGCTTACCAGCTATATATATATATATATATATATATATATATATATATATATATATATATATATATATATATATATTATCGATTCCGCT
>JAGDYQ010000002.1:9224394-9252948 GCA_021962125.1 Bulinus truncatus
GAAAAAATCTTGCAGTAAAAGAAAGATATCTTTCTTTAAAAAAAAAAAATCATATATTTTTGTCTAAATGTTTTAGATATAATTTTACAAGGCGGTTTATATGAAATCAGATATTGCTAAGTTAAATAAGCACTTGTAGCTTTTGATGTAAACATGGAAAATCTTTGAAAAACATTCAATGAAACTGTTACATAATTGTAAATAATTTTTAATTAAATTAAATATACATTTATTTTGATACATCTGATGTTGTTAAATAAAATCAATACCTGTGCTGTGAATTTTTTTAATGCTATTTTTTAATCTCATATTTTACTTTTTTTTAAATTAAATATTTAATCATGAGAAAAAAGTGCTTGATTCTGTTTCATTCATTTTTTATTATTGGTCTATTGATATATAATTTGATTTTCATAACATAAACTATATGTTAATATATTTCATATACAGTTGGTGATGTGGCATGGGCTGCAAGATTACAATAAAAATTTGCCAGATTCTCCCTTGCAAAAATATTTATTTTTTCATAACCTCAACTACAAATTAGATTGTATTACATCGTTTATAAGTCAATAGGTAAAAACTCATGAGTGATAATACAAGTATTTCTAGTATAATTACTTAAAGAGGCGATATTATTGACAAGATAAGGAAAATCATTGCAAAATTGTTTGCATTTGATGTTGTATGATTGGATATCTTAGATGTAGTAATTTTACACCATTGAATAATATTTTTTAAGGGCTGCTTAACTCACTATAATTGTCTGAAACATTTCTAGTTTTAGTTAATAAGATCATTCTGATGCAGAACAGATCTATTAAAAAACCTTTTTTTTTTAGATGGTCCCCCCCCCCGCCATCCCCCTCCCCTTTTTCTAAAATCAATTATCTCCCACACCATTAATCTTCAAACGATGACGAGGTTTAAAATTATTTGGTATATTTATTAGACAAAGACCTGTAAGCAAATGGAATCAAATGAATCGTTATAATCCTACTGTGTTTCCCGTGGTGCCTCCATGGCCATTGCACCATCGACTATGGTGGGGATGAAAGGAGGGCATTGATTATTGATTTATACTCGGATCTAGGAGGTTGCATCTCATCCTTAAAGGGACATCACTCATACAATCCTACTGTGTTGGACACACAAGGGCAAACTACAGACTATCAGGCCTCCCAGTCAAAACAGCGACTGTCACAACAGCGACCTCATGATAGCGACTGGTTTAAAACAGTGACTGTCACAACAGCGACCTCATAATAGCGACTGTATCAAAAAAGCGATTGTCATAACAACGACTAATTCATCAGACAACTGGCAACAGCTGAAAACACACAAACACACCTAATTGTGTGTTACACCCTGTAGTGTGTTACACCCAGGGGCGGGCGCCGAGAGCCAACAAGGGCCCCAGGGCAGGACATCATTGCGGGCCCCTTAATAAACAATGAGTCGTAAAAAAATTGACATGGTCGGGGTGGCCGGGCCCCCTTACAGATGCGGGCCCCCTGGCAACGACCACCCTGGCCCCCTCTCGGCGTGCCTGGTTACACCTAGTTGTATGTTACACCCAGGTGACAGGGACAATAGAACAAAAATTCAGCCCCCACAATAAAGTCCCTATGACATGTTTTATAAATTTGTATCTGTCAATGAATTCATTTCATGTTATAGAATATAGATGGTTAAAAAAATTGTTCATTTATTCAAAAGACTCTATTAGACTGTCCGACATCGATCGCGGTCTACTTCTAGAGTGTTTGATGTTTTACATTTATGTTGTTTTCTACCCACATTACTTGTTCTAATCTTAATAGCTAGACATCTTTTACATCACAACATCGAAGGGGATAGTCTTCAGTCTCTAAGCCCTTTACTATGTCCTACCCAGTGAGTAGTGAGTGTATCTCACTCAGAAGTTGACAGAAAAGTCGTTATTATGACAGTCGCTATTATAATGCGGTAGCCATTTTGACAGTCGCTGTTATGACAGGTACCATTCTGATTACGTCGCTCATTTGAGGTCGCTGTTTTGACAGTCGCTGTTTTGACAGTCGCTATCCTGCCCGTGCAGCGAATCTAACACACACTGACATACACCAGACAATTGTTAAACAACAATTGAGTTTGCTGACTTTTTTCCCTCTCTTCGACTCCATTAAAAAAACAAATAAATGCTCTAAACCAAATAAATTTTATTCAACGAAATCGACCATTCACAGCATAGTTTTCAAAAACTCTTCCAAACTGATCTTTCCGTTTTTGTTTGCGTCCGTTCTCTGGAAAATGTTGTCAAATTCTCTGTCGTCATAGTGACGTCCGGCAAACTCCAAAGCTTTTCTAAATTCATTTCTTTCCAAGAATCCATTTTTGTTGCTATCAAATTTATTGAAAAATGCGGTCATTTTATTTAAGCTGGAATAGAATATAGAGCAAAAGATAGTGATAAATTTGTATTTGGTTGGTTTGATTGGTTGGTTCGGTTGGTTTGTTTGGTTGGTTGTTTAGTTTGATTTGCTTGGTCAGCGTTGACGGGTAAAACGCTATTTGTGTCGTATGAAATGTAAGTCATTTCTGCACATTAGGAAGGTGGCATAAATCAGCACCCATATCTTTACCTAAGTAAATATAACCTAATTAATCGTATTTAAAAATTCAGTAGTTAAATTGATTAGGAAGGGGTTTCACATTACACCTAGATTTCCCGGGCAACGCCGGGCTTAACATCTAGTATATATATATATATATATATATATATATATATATATATATATATATATATATATATATATATATATATATATATATATATGTAAACAAGCAAATATTATGTGTGTAGGCATGTGATTATGTCTTTCAACCAATGTTTAAGCCACTCAAGTTTTCTGCGAAGCCACTTCAAGTCTTCCGCGGAAAAAAAACAGCATAAATAGGACTACAATAAAATATAAGTTTCCAAGTGCAATGGTAGTCAAACGCGTGTCTGTGGGGCATATGTTTCTTCATCAGTAATGGATTTATTATTACAAACAAAGGCGTAACTAGGGTGGGGGAGGGGGTCCGAATTCGAAAGTCCCCCAGCTTGAAGGGGACCCCCCCCCCAGAACATTTTTTTACATTAAATATTAAGTACATTATCTCATTTCATGGTGTCGAATGTCAGAATGCAGGGGCCCCCAAAGTAGCCAAGCCCCCCTCCCCCGGGATTCCAAATCACTTGGTTCGGCACTGGTTACAAAAAAAAAAAGTCCCACCCACATCCTACTTGTTCAATCTGATGGAGAAATATGGAGGACCTCTGATTTATTTTATCAATTCAATACAATATTTTGTCTATCGTGTATGCAGTCATCATTGGGAATACGTAAAGTGCTGCTAGTAACCACTCCAAGTTGTGTGGGAGTGCACACGTTACTCGCCGGTAGCGCGCGGACAGTTTACAAAAAAAAAAAGCATGCATTATGTTTCATCCAGTCGGCCATTCAAAAGTCTATACGTTTTAGTGCTCATAGCCTTAGAAAAATTAGAGGGGATATTGATCGTTACCCCATGTCCTTCAGGGCCGGCCTTGAAACGGTTTTACCCACTGCTCCCAACGGGGCCTCGCTCATAATAGTGTATACGCGCATGTGAAATTTAAATGGATTGTGGGATTAGTTGTATGTGTGAAGATCTGTTAAATAAGTGTATCAAATATGCAATTGTTACTTACAATTCTTCCATTGCTTTCATACCGGTGACAAAGTTTTCAAAAGATATTTTTTGTTGTTCATTAAAGTTGAAAAATTTCTGAAAAATTAACACAAATAATTTAATTGAAACAAAATGAAGGCGAACTCGATGGATGGATGGGTAGATGGATGAGTGAGTGGTGGGGGTGGATGTTTGGTAGGATGGATGGATGCAGCCCCGTAGCCAGGGGGCACTGGGGGGCCGTGTCCCCCCCCGCTAGGTGTGGAGTGCAACTAAAATGAGAAGGTACCCCCTTGCTGGGTATTGGTGCCCCCCTACTTACTTTGACCTAGCTACGGGCCTGGATGGATGGATGGGTGGGTCGGTGGGTGGATGGATGAATGGATGGGTGTGTGGGTGGGTGGATAGATGGATGGAAGGATGGGTGGGTGGGTGGGTGGATGGATGTTTAGTATGATGGATGGATGGATGGGTGGGTCGGTGGGTGGATGGATGTTAGGTATGATGGATGGATGAATGGATGGATGAATGGATGGGTGGGCGGGTGGGTGGATGGATGTTTGATATGATGGATGGATGTGTGGGTGGGTGGATGGATGGATAGAGTAAGTCTTTGACACACAGCTACGATATGTTTCCTTAGCCCTAAATGGGCCACCGGGCAGATGAAATTTAGAATTAATTTGTTTCTTCGACCTCGCCATGTAAAGGGATTGTGTGGTTAGCACAACGCCCAGCCGCCTTTACTCCCCCCAACTAAAGTCAGGTGACCCATTTAAAGCTGGGTGGACATGAAGGGTTTTCACCAAGGCTCGAACCTAGGACTCTCAGGTCGACAGTCTACCAGCTACAACACTGGACCTCCAGTCTACCAGCTACAACACTGGACCTCCAGTCTACCAGCTACAACACTGGGCCTCCAGTCTACCAGCTACAACACTGAGCCTCCAGTCTACCAACTACAACACTGGACCTCCAGTCTACCAGCTACAACACTGGACCTCCAGTCTACCAGCTACAACACTGGGCCTCCAGTCTACCAGCTACAACACTGGACCTCCAGTCTACCAGCTACAACACTGGACCTCCAGTCTACCAGCTACAACACTGGGCCTCCAGTCTACCAGCTACAACACTGGGCCTCCAGTCTACCAGCTACAGCACTGGACCTCCAGTCTACCAGCTACAACACTGGGCCTCCAGTCTACCAGCTACAACACTGGGCCTCCAGTCTACCAGCTACAACACTGGGCCTCCAGTCCACGAATTAGGTACTGTAATACCAAATTTGGCCATCCTCTACTGCAGGGGTGGGCAAACTTTTTCTATGGAGGGCCAAATTGAAAACTTGATTGTTATCGTCGGGCTGCATATGTATTTTGTCTTAGTTACAATTTACAACGTATAAAAATATGATTTAAATGATAATAACCATGTATTTGTCATTTTATTTCACATTCACACTCTTTTACAATTGCACATAAAATTTCAAAATTTCAATCAACAGCGATCTGTTTTTAGACTTTTTTTTCATACAAGAAAACGCTTGCTCACAAATGTATGTGAGCCCACATAGTGACAAAAACGTGGCAGCAGAGTGTTTTAGGTGTGGAAATGCCGCTGCTGGCAAACATCCTTAAAACTCCAGCAAAATAAATGACTTGAGCTTCTCCATCAAGATATCTGCTTGTAGGTCAAGCAGCTTTGATATATTAAGGAGCCATAAAACCGATTTAATATCCCTAGATTCGACGAATCAAGTAGTCGGGATCAATTTTCAAAATATAGCTAGAATTAACAGACATAGGATCACAACATGTACATGCAAACAGGGCCGTTTTAAGGTCATAGTAGGCCCTAGGCACTTTCAAAGTCGTAGGTCCTCCCCATCTTCATTTTTAATATTTTTCAAGAATGCACCCGCACTTCTTTGCGATTTGAAATCTAAATAAACTTGTGACTTTGCTAAGATTAAGAGCCGATAAGTTAGCATACTGTAATTTTCAGATCTGTAGCTTGACGTGCTTATCTCACACGATTACATATAGTTACTTTAATACAAAAAATATTAAATTTTATTGGCATTCTGATCTTGTTTTAACTTTATGTTCTGGCTTTCGTAGGCCCTAGGCATAGTGCCTACTGTGCCTAGTTGTTAAGGTGGCACTGTATGAAAACGGGCCGCATGTGCCCAAACCTGCTCAACTGTTATTTATAACATAGTCATTTCTAGGCTAATACATTAGTATGTACTTTAATTTTTTTTATTTTCTGTGTTTTTTATTTTTTTTAACGCCGCCATTACCAGCATGGTAGGGTGTAGTGTGCCTACCTCACCAGCATTGTTGGCGGCGCTGATGCACGTCTGCCATGCTTACAGAGCGGCGGGGTGAGTGCCCGCTATCATCTGCAGGGATGGCAGAAAGATGGGTTTTAATCCTTGACCAAACTGGCCAGACCAGCAGGGTGTGTGTACTGCCGATCAGCCAGAATGGCAAGGAACGGGGTTTTTCCTGCCACTCGGACAGAGAGGAGGGTGTAGTGTGCCTGTACCCTCAGCCCGAAATGGCAGGCTGCGCAGGTGTGCTTGAGTGGGACGGAGTGGAAGGGTGTTGTGTGCCGACCACATCCGTCATCACCGCCAGCTGTGAATACTGCGGTCTCGGATAGTCCTCATTGACCACAGTACCTCCACCCTCGCAAGCAATGGGTTTTTTTCCTGACTAGAGATCCCCTATGATCCATCCCACGTGGATCATGGTATGTCTCTCAGACCAGGAAGGAGAGATCACAAAACAACATGCCAAAATATTCTGTGATACTCTCTGAAACAAATGTACTTTAAGACTTTTGGATGCTGTAAAGAGATTACTGAATTCACAACTTTGTAATATTAATTATATCAAGACACGATATAAACAGGGTTTTTAAAACTAACCGTTTTCTAAAATATATATATTTTTTTTTAATTTTGCAATGCATGTGTTTGTACAGCTGTTTTGACCTACCAGCACGCATTTATCACATGTAAGCATAGATCTCGGCCTGAAACGTTTAGTATTATTGATGAAATGGAAGTATCCCATTTATTAGTGCCGTTCGTCATAGCTAAACACGGTTATATCCCTTAAATAATTACGAGAATTTTTTATTGACTAAAAAAAAAATAATTACATGATTTCAAAATTAAATATTTAATCAGTGCATGGAGCGAAAATGTATGCAAAATTTAAAGAAAATCTATCACTATACAGTGGCTCAAAAATCGATAAAAAAAATTCCCAAATAAATAAACAGACGTTGTGAGTGGAGAAATAAACAGACGTTTTGAGTGGGGAAAACGTTTAGAAAAAGAATACAAATAGAAATCAGTTTCGCCACCTCAACTATTGAGTCCGACACTTGGGCGTTGGCGTGTTTCAACAGTTTCATAAGCTCATCCTTCTCTAGGAATCCACTGTGATCTCTGTCTGCGGCTTTAAACAGAGCTTCCCATTCTTGGGTACTGATTTTAGGCATGTCCTCCTTTTAATGGGAATAATTCACCACAGCGATTGCAGACGAAATAATCAGCTGACAGGCGATACTGAAAATGTATAATAGTGGGTTGGGGAAGAGATATGAGATATTTATTTGATATGCATTGGGTGTACAGTATGTTTGATAATTATTTGATACTGCAAATACAATATTGAAGAACCACATAGATAGATGATATATGATGAATAGATTGATGTGACGTCCTTTCACATATATGATATGATATGCTTTTCAGTACAATGTGATATTTTTTCAATAGTCTCAAATGAACTGGACACAAAAACTTTTTAATGATTAGGTAAACCAAGCGACCATAAGTCCCCTGTCGGTCTGGATAGACCCTTTTTTTTTTAACATTTTTAATTATTATGTTTTTTGGTTTGTTATATAACCTCCAGTTTAATATGATAAACACATGTTTTCATTATAATATTATCTGCCTCTATGTTTTTTCCCTGTCGTGTATACTTAACAAAATCAAACTAATCCCTTCTCAGTCTTTGCATTTTAAATATAATAACATATCGATATCTTATTTACAAGTCTTTGTACACTTCAGTACCACATTCTATTTAATCTTGAATAAAACTTATACCTACTAGATGGAAAACAGGCAAATCTAACAGAGATTAATTGTACAACATCCATTTCTTTTTACGTCTGTGCATATTTTGAGACATGACTTTCATCCGCAGTCTAGTGCTGGCGCAGACTCGGGGAAAGCTATTAAATTTACTTCTTAAAATGTGCAATGGGTGCGCAATATTTTTAGAGCATTTTCGAAAAAAAATGCTCTATTGTACCCGTTTTGTCTGTCTGTCTGTCCGTCATCACCCTAGATCTCAACAACCATAAGTCCTAGACCCATGATGTATATATCATTTTGTAGGTCTTGGCCTGCCATGTGTGCATCAAAAGTCCATTTCGCGATCTGACCTCTGAGGGCCGAAAAAGGGGGCGTATTAAGTACCGTTTTTTTTACTATATAAGCTATATTAACAAAGGAGCGCCCTATATCTCAGCAACAATAAGTCCTAGACCCATGATGTATATATCATTTTGTAGGTATTGGCCTGCAAAGTGTACATCAAAAGTCCATTTCGCGATCTGACCTCTCAGTGTCGAATATAAGAGTTTCTTAGGTACCGTTTTTGCTTATATTTTAAATATAAATAATAAAAGCTAATCAAAGGGACGTAATCATTATTTATTTTTGTAACAATTATTCAACATGATTACTTCCCTCTCTATTTATCAAAACCCATACGCGTGGAGCAATATCTATGGCTGTAACCCGGAAAAAAAATACGGATTTCGTCCGGCGTAACCGTAGCCACTGCGTACACCAAAATGCTCTAAAATGTCCTTTGTCTGAAACGGAAAAGACTTAAATTGCTTGTTTTTTATTCTGAACGAAGTAAATGATCCTGCTACATATTCTGAGTTAATAATAAATCACATTGCTAATGATATATTATGGTAGGTGTACTTATATGAAGTTAATAACAGACTAAATTATTCTGCCACATAGTAAGTTTTGAAAAAAATATAATATTTCATGGCCCGGGGGTGAGGTTTCGGAAGGGGGCGGTTGATATTCCATATAGCGGCACTCTTAATTTTTTTATCTACACGATACCATACTTTTGATAATTAGATTAATTTCACATTGATTGACATTGTATCAATTTATTTCAATCGATTCCATCAAACTAATTAATGGTAAGTAAAAACAAAGTTTTAAATTATTGTGAGTTGGGGGGGGGGGGATTACACGGCATCTCGATTTCCCGGGAAACTCCGATAGATAAAAATCTAGTCGAGTTAAAAAAAATACACATACAAAGACAAAATAAATTAAAAAAAAAAACAGCTTAATAATAATCTAGTTAAGACGGCAGAAACTTTTCTCTTGAAATATTTGTACATTATTTGCTTTAATTGACTTTAGAAAGTGTATGACTATTTCACAATGTTCATAACTTAAATTAAGCTTTTGTTTTAAAATAGCAGACGTCTTGAAGTTACTGAAACAAGCCATTGTATCAAGAACGAATGGCCAACCCGAATTCGTCTCTACATCATAGCATTTAAGAATTCATCCAATGATATTTTCCCGTCTCGGCTGAGGTCCATCTTGTTAATAATCAACTCCAGTTCTGCTTCAGTGTAGTTAGCGCCACAGGCGAGCAGGATTTCTTTTACTTCCGGTTTGGTCAGTGACCCGCTTTTGTCTTTGTCGAACGAATTAAACAAGGCAGTTAACTTTTTGATCCTGGTAGTAAACAAAAACAAGAAAACATTCTGAATTGTTTACATAAACACTTAAAATATTGACACCGTGTGTAAAAATGTATTATGTGCATGTACTCGGAGGCGGATGTAATGGCTAGCGCGCCTAGAGCCCAGACACGGAAAGGGGTCCGGCAAAGCACCAACTTCAGACCTACAAAGTTACATAACTGTTTTTACTGTGTCTCTTTTTTATGGGCCTACACAGACCTAAACCCGCCCCTGCAAATACTAAGTGTTTACGTGTAAGCCGGATGTGAATAAGCCTACGCCGATATTTACTTTTCTAAAGGTGTATGATTCACTGTTCTAATACAACACAAATTCTTAAAAATAAAATGAAACAAAAAATAACAATTACAACTAATTAAAGGTAAAGTGGTCTAATTTTAAAGGGTCTCTTGGTTGCGGTGACACTTTGATTTAGACAGACTACTTAACTATGTAAACATTTTTTTAAAAATGCAACTATTACAATTCATTTAGTTTCTTTTTTTTCATTTTTATTAGCTTTTTTTTTATTATTATTATTTTAAGGACGTGAGGAAAAGGCTGTTTTTCGATAATTGAAAAAAAAATTCTTTTATCCCATATTTACAGCCCTGAAAATATAACTATAAATCTTTAACTGAAAAAACAAACAAACTGAATGGCTTACAATCCCCAAGCAAACCAATGTCCGCGATTCGATTATTACTTTAGAAGAAAATGTCCTTCATAAAGTTATCAAACCTTGTGAAAAAACTGGAAGGCGCAGAAGTAAAAAAAAATAATCAAATCTTAGAAGCATATTATTTTTTTTTTAGCCCTGTACTATCTTTCATATTGTAAAACAAATAACTTCACGAGATTTTTCAAAAGCTTCAACTTACATTTCTTCCATCCGTGACATCCCTTTGAGAAATTCTTTGAAGGTGACTGACTTGTCACCATGTGGACCTTCGCAGTAATGGAATGCTTGCTGTGAGAAATCATACACATTATATTAACTACATCAATAATTTCAGTCAATAAATGTTCAGAAGTGAGAGCGACCTTACATTTAGACAACTCTAGAGCTGGCTAACAGAAAAATTGTATTTCGGTCAATGACTTTGCGCTCAAAAAAAGACACATAAAATTACATCCTGGCTAAATTCATTGTTACTTCAAATTCCAAGGGCTGTCTCAACACATGACCCAACCTGTGCACCGGACCGGGGGGGCAGTAAAATACATTCGACCCCTTCTAATAGATCTAAGAATTTTTTTTTATGTAGGTTCCTTAACCCATTGGCTTTCTCCGGGCCCAGTAAGCGGTGAAGAGTACTCCAAATTCAAGGACTCAACATGCATAACAATGCAATACTCATTAACTAACATGATATCCCTAAAATCGTGTAATATCTCTGATTTACTGTATAGAAATGAATATTATATAAAAAAAACAGTGCATAAAGATAATAAAAGAGAGCTTGATTCTTAGAGTTACTTCTGAGTTGTAAAAAAACTAGTTTACCAAATGTCTTAATTCAGCCAATCAATTATTTATTGGAAGTATTTCAATACTCGATATATAACCCGCTTTAAAAAATGTATATAATGATGTATTCTAAATTGAGCTAAGTCTAAATTTGTATCTAGCATATACAGTGGTGTAACTGGTTTTAGTGGTGCCCAGAGTGGATTGCAAATGTCGCCCCATTTCCCATGCCAAAAAGTATAGTAGATGCAAAGTACGTGCCGCCCCACCCCTCGACCCCCTAGTTACGCCACTGAACATATGTTTAGCATTCGTTACAAGAAAGTAAAATAATGAGCTTCTAAGCTACATTTAATTGCGCTTCCGTTAAATTGACACCCGCTTTCAGGAACATATCTTTGAACTCTTCCGCATCAAGTTTTCCGCTTTTATCTTTGTCCGCAGCCTTAAAGATGGCCGCCCACTGTTCCATTGTTCTTCTTTGCATGCTGCTAATGTGGGGCTTGAAATATCTGAGAAATTAATATGAAAAGATAAACAGATGTTTCAGGCCAAACTGCCCACAGTACTTACTCTTCAGCTATCAATGAACGTGGCTAAGTTGTTTGATGTTAGAGGTTAGATGTCAGAGGTTAGATGTTACATGTTAGATGTTATATGCTACATGTTAGATGTTATATGTTAAATGATAGATGTTAAATGCTAGATGTTAAATGTTATATGTTAGGTGTCATGTGTTAGATGTTGTTGTTTTAACTTGTTGAAGCAAATATTATGTTTATTTATTTTTTTTAGAATAACTTTCATGAACGAGTGAAAAATTTCACATAAACAGTTTTGTCTTATTGTACCAAAACATTTTGGTCTATTCTCTACATGTATGTCTCATTTTTTACCATTCAATTTCTATCTATTCCCCATATGTCTATTTTTTCCTGTTCAGTTTTAGTTTCCTGAGTATTTTTAAATCTCTTATGTCTAATATACTTGTGCATAGCCACTTTATGAAAGTTCATGCATTGTAGATAGGTGGTCTGGTGTTGCGCCGAAATATGGACATTTACTTTTAAAACAATCGCACAAAACACATAATAGTGCATATCATGAAACTGACATACTGATCAAACATTCATGCATAGAGTGAAAGTTACAGAAATAATAAATATTCATACATAGAGTGAAACTGGCACACATATCAAACATTCATACATAGAGTGAGAGTTACAGAAATAATAAATATTCATGCATAAAGTGAAAGTTACAGAAATAATAAATATTCATACATAGAGTGAAACTGGCACACATATAGTGTTGTTTTAGTCCCAGGTCATATTTTACTTTCAGTTTTTATTTCGTTTTTTCTGTAATAATTTTAGTTTTCGTCTAGTTTTAGTCTTGCTTCTAATTTTAGTTTTAGTTTTAGTTCTCGTTGACGAAAAGTCAACATTTTCGTCAACGAAGGTTTTAGTTTTAGTTTTCGTCAACGAAAACAACACTACACACATATCAAACATTCATACATAGAGTGAGAGTTACAGAAATAATAAATATTCATGCATAAAGTGAAACTTACTGAAATAAATAAACATTCATGAAAAGAGTATAAAGACAGACAAAACAAAAATTCAAGCATTGAATAAAACTGACAGTACAACAAATATTTATGTTGAGACAGTGAAACAGAAACACTTATCATAAAGTGAAGTAAAGCAAACGGAGGGAAACGCATTATCAGAGAATATAATAAACAGACAAAATAACATATTTTAATGAATGAAGATCTAAAGAAAAAAACAGCGTCTTAAATTCCTTAAGACGTTTTCGTTATACAAAACATACTTTTTAAGTGAAATAATCTAGATATATATATTTATTTTATTCCGGACTGTGGAGCTGATGGTTACTGCATGTCTTTTATAACTTCCTTTTCACATTGGGCAGATCAAAAAGTAAAAACTTTCTTCTCCGAAATTGAAAATGGCCAAATAGAGCACGGGAAAATAAAGTGCGCAAGGTTTGATAAAAATATAAATTGGACGAACTAAAAATAACAACTTTCTTTTCATAAAAATATCAAATGCTAGATTTTAAAAACTCTTGTGTAAAAGCTCTGTATCTGAGGCAGTAGCAGATGCGCAACTAGACCAAACTTTCAAGGGGGGAAGGGCAAAAAAATCACTTGTATTAAAAAATCACATTATTTATATATTTTTTTTATTTCGGAGGGGGCAAATGCCCCAAAAGCCCCCAATGCCCCCCCCCCCAAGTTGCGCCACTGGGCAGTAGCATAGGAAGGATAGTGAGGGTTGTGAGGCCACAAAGGGCGCCGAACTAGGTAGGAAGAAGACCAAAAGAGTACTGTGAAATGTTGTTTGCACTTTGCAGATTGGGAGGAGGGTGCTAAAAATATAACGAGCTCGGGGCGCCACAATAGTTAGCTACAGCTCTGATTAGAGGCACCCGGTACCGGGTCAAGAAAGTTATTTGCAGTAACGTAGATTCATTTTACGAAATCTGTTAAAATATTTTGTGTTATTCATTAAGAGAGAAAAGTAAAAATAATAAGAATAATAAAAAAAAAACAACGAACAAACAAACGTAGCAGAAGTCAGTAGCGTAGAAAGGGCAGTGTAGGTTGAGCGGTTGTACAAGGCATCAAGCCATGGTGGGATGCCCAAATGGCGTTGTTATTTCTCACTTTTACGGAGGGGGACACTAAAGGGCACTAAAAATTTAACCTGCATCACGAAAGTTAGCTACGACAATGTAAAATATAGTTTAAAATAACCACATGACACTGGTATCTTGACTTAAGGGCCCATCTTCAGGGCAAGTTATTGTTTTAGGTGGTCCCGCATCAAACATTGACGTGCACGGGTTGGATTATAGTACGGGCCATCGGGGCAGATGATGTGTAGAATTCATCTGTTTCTATTACCTCGGCATATGAAGGGATTGTGTGGTTAGCACAACGCCAAGCCGACTTTACTTCCCAACTTAAATCAGGTACCTATTTAAAGCTGGGTGGACTTGTGGGACGACTTTCAAACAAACAACACCTGGAAAAATTTCCATGGTTCTCACCGAGGATTGAACACAGGACTCTCAGGTCGACAGTCGAGTATCTATACCACTCGGTCACCAGTCCCACCATTATAGTACATGCATGTCTTGAATTGTTTTGTTGTTGTTTTTGTTACGAAAAAAATGTCAAAATTTTGTGTGAAAGAAAATGACAAAATCTTCAGGTAAAACATATCATGCCCTGTTTAAATAATATGCCTGTTTCCGGAAGTTACAAAGAGTTAATAAGATTTCTTTTTGCTTTTCTTGTGTGACGTTATCGGTGAAGTATAACAGAATCTTTATAGATGGGAGACTTTTTTCCCCCTCGGTTTTACATTTTTTTAGCCAAATGGTTAATCCGACCCTGCTCGCTTGATCTAACCGCGTGATCTAACCGATATGAAACTGTACAGCCAAAATATAGCGACCAAGAAAATATTTCAGTAGTAATTTGGTTTCTGTGCTGGTTTGAATTTTTTTTTTAAATGCGTGATTGCAATCTGTTTAATTCAGTCGTTGATTCTCACTCTGTCAGGCCCAAACGTTTAGTTATGCGAACTAGGCGGTTGACTTCCCCCCCTCCCATTGCCAAGGGGGTTCCGTCGGTTGCCATTACTATGTTGTTTTTTTTTATGGGGGGGGCACCAGATGCACCTTTGTCCAGGGCACTCGAAAACGTCAGGACTGATATGACTCATTTTTTAGTTATTTTATGAAGACTCCAGTATTCATTGGGAACCTTACTGCACCCCCCCCCCTTTTCAGGTGTCCTGCATCAAGGTATTTGCTGACCCCTGTTGGAGACAATTATTTTTCTAAAGATTAGAGAGCGGCACGGGGCCGTAATTTTTATCCAACCCCACCCGTCCCGTCCCCGCATAGTTTGAACCACCCCCATCCCTCACCTGTCCCCCGCATAGTTTGAACCACCCCCATCACCACCCGTCCTCACCCATGTCTTTAGACCTTTTTTCTAATGGGTTTTTTTGTTACTATTAGCATCTATTGTACTCTTTGGAAGTGTCAGTTTTTTTTTTATTATTCGTTCTGGTTGAAAATTATAGTTTTTTTTTCCTGAAAATTTCACTTCAAGGCTTATCTATCTATTTTTTTCCTTCAACAATTTGTTACCATTTTCACACTTTGATAAGTTTGAAAGGTCTATGAACCCGTAAATGCTAAGATTAACAAATAACTATCAGTAAATAAATAAATCATTTAAAAGCTAACTCAACATCATCTTGAGGAAAAAGAAAATTTATTCTCGTAAAGATTGTGTAATTTCAGATTTACACATTCAAAGAAAACCCATACAATAAAGTGATTGGACGAAAACAACAAGCTGAGATTAATATTTATTTCATTTATAAATAATTATTTTCACTAGTAATGTCTATACATATAAATGACATTTAGCAATATTAAAACTAATAATTACTCAAGAAATCATACTTTTGTTTTATTTTGATTGGGGGGGGGGGAGAAAAAGGTGAACAAAACAACAATAACTAGTGATTACTTACAAAAATCTTAAATTATATGCATGTTAAAATATTGACATGTAAACAAGGTATCTCAAAAAACTACATTGTCTGACGTAGTTTGGCTATTATGAATATAAATTTGAAGCGTGAAATTTACATTGAGCATCATGTTCTATAAGAGCAGATGCAAAATGAAAGTTATGCTGTTTTTTTTTTATAATAGTGTTAGCTGGTTTGGTTTGGTTGGTTAGCGGTGACGGGTAAATCGTAAATCATGACGTATGAAATGTAGGTTTTTTTTCTGCACATTAGGTAGGTGGCATAAATTAGCACCCATATATTTACCTCATGGTGTGATAGAAACGTTTCAAGCGTCAAATTTGAACTCCCGACTTACCGGCAACTGCTAGTATATATATATATATATATATATATATATATATATATATATATATATATATATATATATATATATATATAAACGTGGATACTACAGCGTGGAAAAAATTTACGAACACGAACAAAAAAAATTTCTGGGCATGTATATATAACAGTTGTTTTCGTAACCATAAAAATGTTTTCATTTGCGTCTAGAGTACAAGATGAAGAATAATATTTTAAGTTATGAAATAAAAGCTACAGGTATATCTGCAAGACAAAACTCTATTTTAATCAAGCGAACAATATGTTTTGCTAAGATAGCAATATATACAATTACTCTTTTGATTAAATCAATAATATACACATTTTCTAAAGCCATAACGACCAATGTATGCTTCAAACTTTTTTTTTCAAGCTAAAGCTACCACCGTACAATTTTACTTCATTATGTTAAAGCGTTTAAAAGCTCCTCCAATGAAATCTGTCCATCTCCGTTGGTGTCTGCCAGCCGAATAATATCATTTACCTCGCTTGCAGTGAACCGGTGACCCGTAGAATTTAGCAATGTTTTCATTTCATTTCTGTCTAGGTATCCACTTCGGTCTCTGTCATATCTGTAGAACAGAGCTTCAACGTGTCTGTGGCTAAAAATAATTAAAATAAAAGAAATATTTTTATTAAAATGTACAAAATGATACAAAGTAATTCCCTTAATCAAAAGGCCCTAGCCCTAAGGCTTAGATCACACAAATATTTATAGAAAGTGTACTGATTAAATAAAAAGAGTGAGCGCGATATGGTTTAACTACTATAAGCTAGAGATAAAAAGACACACTAAGTCAATAATATTCAAATGTTAAAATGCTGTCATTTCATTGATACAAAAGATATATTTGGTACTCAAACTTTTATTTAGTCAAAATACTTTCTCAAAATATTTGTATTCTGTGGATTAAGTCTATGAAAATAATAAATTTGTTTCTAAAAGATTGGACGAAAACAACAAGCTGAGATTTATATTTATTTCATTTATAAATAATTATTTTCACTAGTAATGTCTATACATATAAATGACATTTAGCAATATTAAAACTAATAATTACTCAAGAAATCATACTTTTGTTTTATTTTGATTGGGGGGGGGGAGAAAAAGGTGAACAAATCAACAATAACCAATTTACTAAAGTGAAGGTTATGAGCTTTTGAAATCAACAACTTCAGTTGAACTGGTAGGCAAGCTATAAACAATAAATTCAGTTGAACTGGTAGGCATGCTATAAACTAGTATAAACAACAACTTCAGTGCATGCTATAAACAACAACTTCAGTTGAACTGGTAGGCATGCTATAAACTAGTATAAACAACAACTTCAGTGCATGCTATAAACAACAACTTCAGTTGAACTGGTAGGCATGCTATAAACTAGTATAAACAACAACTTCAGTGCATGCTATAAACAACAACTTCAGTTGAACTGGTAGGCATGCTATAAACTAGTATAAACAACAACTTCAGTGCATGCTATAAACAACAACTTCAGTTGAACTGGTAGGCATGCTATAAACTAGTATAAACAACAACTTCAGTGCATGCTATAAACAATAACTTCAGCTGAACTGGTAGGCATGCTATAAACTAGTATAAACAACAACTTCAGTGCATGCTATAAACAATAACTTCAGCTGAACTGGTAGGCATGCTATAAACAATAAATTCAGTTGAACTGGTAGGCATGCTATAAACAACGACTTCAGTTGAACTGGAAGCCATGCAATAAATCGAAGTCAGATATTGTTGATAATAAGTTTATTTTGTTATTATTATTTTTACTAAACAGAATAACACGTTTTATCACTCTCCGTGATTTTAAAATAGATGGTATTATTACTCAGAAATTAGTTTTAAAGAAATATGGATGTTTATTGATTTTTTGAAGTAGGCATTTAGTCGTCCTAATAAATAAATCGGCTAGTGTACGCGACCATCTAGTGAACTCAACTGCAAACACCCCCCCACCCCCCCCCCACACACACACACTTTTCGCACGCTTATGTTTATTTTCACCTGTTTACAAATTATTTATCGTTTAATCTCCTGAATTAAACAACATTATTTTGCTATTCTCTGTTGCTTATTCTTCTCGCTGCTTGTGTTCACTAGTTGTATAAAAATGTTAATGTTATGGGCAAATCTCCCTTTCTGGTAGCCCCCCCCCCCCACCGAGATGTATTTAAAGAAAGGCAAACAAGGCAGCTGCCGAAGGACCCGGGTTGCTAAGCAGCCCCGTAGCGTGAAAATTTTACAGCAGGGGCCAGGCATTCTACAGCAGGGGCCAGCCAATAGCGGGGGGGGGGGGCAGATAATACATTTTACTAAGTAGAACAAATAAGCAGAGTGGGGTCAGACAAAACGCAGGGGGGGCGGCCCCCCTGCCCCCCCCCCCCGCACGCTACGGGCCTGTTGCTAAGGGAGATATGATACGATTTTTTAATTTTTCCTTCTCCTAAAAATGTATGATCGCCGAGAGCCTATAAATGTAGGCCTACCTTTACCTAATTTGTTTTTGCATAGGGCTCCCAAATGTACCTTTGTCTCGGCCCACAAAAGAAACCGGAAGAACGACACTGTGCATTTACTATCAACAGAGTTATAGGTTATAACGAAACAAACCTCACACTACTTACAAGTCTTCAATTTTTTTAATCCCGCGTATGAATTCAGCGAGTGTTATTTTTCTGTCACCGTGTGGGCCATCAAAATATTCAAACACTTCCTGCAATACGAGAAGAAACAAAAACATTTCATCAAATACAGCGACAGTTCATTTTACAAAGTGGAGAAAGGTCACCAACTCTGCAAAATTGTTTCCATTAAAACAAGACACGATTAAAAAAAAAAAACAAGAGTTTCTAAAACAAACCGTTTTCTAAAAATTTTTTTTTTAATTTTGCAATAAATGTGCATATTATTATGTTTCCACATGTAAGTGTGCAATTAAACCCACATTTAACCTTAAAAAAAAACTTAAAACAAGCAGTTTTGTTTGCATTGTTTAAAGTCGCTGCCGATTGAAGGGATAGAAAGAGACATACAATGTAGAGCGGCGTGTACGTACATGCATGCACGCGTGACCTACCAGAACTCGGTAATCACGTGCTAACATAAATCTCGATCTGAAACATGTAGGATTATTAATGCAAGGGAAGTAGTCCATTTATTAGTGTCGTTCGTCATAACATCCCTTGGTTAGTATAATGAGATTTTTAGAGAATTTTCGAGAAAAAAATGCTCTATTGTTCCCGTTTTGTCTGTCTGTCTGTCATCACCCTAGATCTCAACAACCATAAGTCCTAGACCCATGATGTATATATAATTTTGTAGGTCTTGGCCTGCCATGTGTGCAGCAAAAGTTCATTTCGCGATCTGACCTCTGAGGGCCGTAAAAGGGGGCTTAGAAAGTACCGTTTTTTACTATAAAAGCTATATTAACAAAGGAGCGCCCTATATCTCAGCAACCATAAGTCATAGACCCATGATGTATATATCATTTTGTAGGTCTTGGCCTGCCAAGTGTACATCAAAAGTTCATTTCGCGATAGGACCTCTGAGGGCCGGGCTTCAGGGCTCCTAAGGGGCTTATATATTATATATATAGCCCCATTCTACACCTTGTACGTTCAATAACCCATTCATTTGGTGCGAAATACTGCAGCACGTAGTTTCACCAAGATTTATTAAGAAACTCATCAAATGAAATAGTAAGTTTGTGTTCTGTGTTTAATCGAAAGTATCAGAGCTATGCAACAATTGACGGAGTTTTCGGACGATCAAATGACTACAATTTCGAATGTTTTCAATTATGAGTCCTATTTCAGTAACCACAAACCACTTGTAGTTAGATTTAAGAGAAAATAATTTTTTTTCAAATATAAAGAAACGTCTTTATAATATTTTTTTTAAAGATATATGCATTACACAATTGAATTTATAAACATTTCCAAAATTTACAAATATTTACTGAAAGCTAACAAACGTACTGATACATAACATGAAAATGCGCTAACACGTCCTGTGTCCAGAATGGAACAGGCTTAATTGCTTGTTTTTTTACTCATATTTATTCAAAATAAAAATTAAAAAAAAAATTAATTAGTTGCAAAACTAATTATTGATTGAATCATATATTGTCATGGAACAAGAACATATATATTTAAGTTATTTATTTCAAACTATCAAGCGCTTTAAATTGTGTTTAAAATCAGAGGCAGCATTAGCAATGGGTGGTAGGGTGTGAGGACTTGAACGAGTTTGTTTTCCTTGGGCCTAGAGTCTACAACTATAATCTCCTAACGCTGGGGAGGGGGTGGGGGGTCCATCAGAGGTGGGGCCTGGGGCGGTTGACCTAGATACCACTACTGCTTACAATCGTAATAAAGTAAATTAGAAAAGCTGAGCGGTTAATAAATAAATTAATAGGTCTGTAGTTTAAATATTTACATAACTGAGACGGATATGTTGGACAAATAGGGTATGTGTATGAATTAGTCAATTTGCCATTAAATGAACGAATAGGATGTGCTTATTATATTTTTATGAGCAGTATTGGATTAAGTCGCTAGATACTTTAAGCACTAGTTATTTAAAATATAATGGACCAAATGCGTCTTCACATTTTTTTTTATTTTTACTTTTTAATGCATTGGAATAAAAGCTTATTTTTTTTTAAAGTTTAGTTTTCAATTGATTGTTACTAATCTGGGGGCTATTTGACGCTTCTAAAATTAATAAAAGAAATTTTTATAACTAATCTGGGGGCTATTTGACGCTTCTAAAATTAATAAAAGAATGTTTTATAACTAATCTGGGGGCTCTTTGACGCTTCTAAAATTAATAAAAGAAAGATTTATAACTAATATGGGGGCTATTTGATGCTTCTAAAATTAATAAAAGACAGATTTATAAACTTCTGCTGATGCCATTACATGCTCATCCCATCTAGTATCACGGAGAAATGGACATTTTCATTATTTATACAATCATTGAGAATTTTCCATCGGTTGTGTTAAGTCTATCAAATGTATAGAATGAATGTGCTGTAAGAGATTAAATGAAAAGCCCTTTTGACAGCAGTCAACTGTGCCTAAACCAACCAGATTTTCTGACTGAGATACATAATTATGGCAATAATTTTTTTTTTAGCTTCATAACATAGCAACGCCCAGACATATTAGTTGCAAAGTCGAAAGACTGACCTCTACATGTAGAAAGACTGACCTCTACATGTTGAAAGACTGACCTCTAGATGTCGAAAAATTCAGTATAAAATCTTTACCACGCAGAGAGATTAAAAGCATTCATTAATTAAAAGTTTCTTTTTTTAAGCACTTCAATGCTCTGTAGATGATTGATACGTAATACGTGAGTTAAATATGTCAGCTAAGGATATCAGTGCATTGTGCTTTTCATGCTTATTATGTTAGAATCCACAAGTAATTTAACACCAGCAAATATTTTAGAATAAAACTAAAAAGTCTTACTAAATATTGCTTGATTCATTAGCACTATATCAAACAGATCTAAACTAGATTTAACAACTGTAAATCTTCAAGACCGAGAGCACATTGTACTTTAATTGGTTGGAAGTTAATGTCACAACAAAAAGAAGAAGAATGATTTATTAAAACACAAATCATTCATTTTTTTTTTTTAAATTTGAAAAATGGCAGAAAGTTTAATGGTATAGCCTAAAAAATAATATTTAATGTGACGCCCCCCCCCCCGCCCACATCTTATAGTGTTCGTGTGTTTATCCCCAGTGCTGTTAACAAGCTATTTCAGAGCTTTTCATATGTTATACATGATATGGACTGTATGCTATAATAAGTATGTTTACCAAAAGTTGTGATTCTGTTATTTTGCTCCCAGCTCTTCTAAACAGTATCCTCAGTTCATTAATGTCCAAAGTTCCATTACCATCTCTGTCTGCCGTGTGAAACAAATCTTCCCAATCTCTTCTGGAGGTTCTGGGCATATTGAAAAGTTTTCAAGTCGACTAAGAAAAACACAGAAAGGAAGCAGTTTATTAATTTTAATTCAGATATCAAAAGAAAATTGAATATACACCAGGTTACCGAATATACACCAGGTTACCTAAATACACCAGGTTACCTAAATACACCAGGTTACCTAAAAGATATTAGAAACAATATCCGGTAAAATAGTGTCTTTCTCTCTTTGAACTCAGTCAGTTTACTTGCAAGCTGAAACCCCGCAAGTTAAAACTAGCTATATCCCTCAACATCCGGGTACTGCCCTATGGTCCGCCAGCCCCGGGGGCATTCAAAAGGCGCATGATCCATGGTCACCTTGGTTTCAACACAGCGGCGGCAAAAAGAGTCGACATTGGGCCTCAACCTCCTAAAGTACGCACCTATTGGACGATGCCCAGTGTGAAACTGAGTAATAAGTGTCTTCTCGCCTCTACGAAGCCACCCACCATGGGTCAATCCTGGACGGTCGCTCACAGTGACAATAGTGTCTTTAGAAATATCTGTCTTAACGCGTTTTTTCTTTAAATATTTCTCTGAGAAACCGCCAAGTACCGGCGTAATATTATATACAGAGTTTGCAAGAATGTCTTAAACACGAAAAGGGGCCCCGAACAGAGCATGGTTCCTTATCTGGTCATTTATTTTCAAAGCAATCTAGCGAAATCTAGCCTCCGTCTCTAACATTAGTTCTTTGATGCTAATTTATCAAACATTTTTAGTTTGTGTGAACGTTTCCCCGGGCCCCAGAATGCTCTTACGACTGGTCTTTCCACAGCGCTTAAAAAAAAAACTGACAATCGTCTCAACTCAGTGGCGTAGTGAGATTAACTTGCGCCCGAGGCCATGGGCGTCGCTATGAATTTTTCTGGGGGGGGGGGGGGCAAAAATTTTCCAGGGGGGCAAATAACAACTTTATGACATTTTTTTAAATGTAGGGGGGGCAAATGCCCCCCTATTATATGACATTTTTTCAAAATGTAGGAGGGGGCAAATGCCCCCTTGCCCCCCCCCCCCCCATGAATACGCCCATGCCCGGGGCATAATACCTTTAAGACCCCCCCCATTCAAAATCCATGTAATATATGTAAAATATACCATTTGGCGCCCCTTTGTGAGTAGTGCCCGGGGTATGATGACCCCCTTGCCTCCCCCCCCACTACGCCACTGTTTCAACTCTCAACGTTTATTTCTTAAAGTTATTTATTGATTATAATAAGCTCATTATTATTTGATGAAAACATTTGTACAATATATTTATCCATGAGGGTTTTTTAGTTATTTTTTTTTAATTCGATTTTATCTTGATACAGCATCATTATATTTTTGCTTGCAAATGTCATTGAATCTTTTTTTTTTAGAACCACTGGTTTAAAGTATGGCACAACATCGTGTAATGAATGTATTGTAAAGCATGGCACAGTTCTGTGTATGTCATAGGTCTAAAATATGGTACAACTTCATGTAGTGAGTAACGAGTGACACACCTTCATGTAATGTATAAAATATGGCACAGCTTCATTTATTGTGTAAGTTATGGTACAGCTTCATGTATTGAGTCAAGTGTGGCACATCTTCATGTATTGTGTAAAGTATGGTACAGCTTCATGTATTGAGTCTAGTGTGGCACATCTTCATGTATTGTGTAAAGTATGGTACAGCTTCATGTATCGTGTAAAGTATGGTACAGCTTCATGTATTGTGTAAAGTATGGCACAGCTTCATGTATTGAGTCAAGTGTGGCACATCTTCATGTATTGTGTAAAGTATGGTACAGCTTCATGAATTGTGTAAAGTACGGCACAGCTTCATGTATTGAGTCAAGTGTGGCACATCTTCATGTATTGTGTAAAGTATGGTACAGCTTTGTGTATTGTGTAAAGTATGGTACAGCTTCATGTATTGTGTAAAGTATGGCACAGCTTCATGTATTGTGTAAAGTATGGCACAGCTTCATGTATTGTTTAAAGTATGGTACAGCTTCATGTATTGTGTATAGTATGACACAGCATAATGTATTGTGTCAAGTATGATACAGCTTCATGTATTGTGTAAAGTATGGTACAGCTTCGTGTATTGTGTAAAGTATGGTACAGCTTCATGTATTGTGTAAAGTATGATACAGCTTCGTGTATTGTGTAAAGTATGGTACAGCTTCGTGTATTGTGTAAAGTATGGTACAGCTTCGTGTATTGTGTAAAGTGTGGTACAGCTTCGTGTATTGTGTAAAGTATGGTACAGCTTCGTGTGTTGTGTAAAGTATGGTACAGCTTCGTGTATTGTGTAAAGTATGGTACAGCTTCGTGTATTGTGTAAAGTATGGTACAGCTTCGTGTATTGTGTAAAGTATTGTACAGCTTCGTGTATTGTGTAAAGTATGGTACAGCTTCGTGTATTGTGTAAAGTATGGTACAGCATCGTATATCGTGTAAAGTATAGTACAACATCAAGTTTTGTACAACGTATGGTACAGCTTCATGTATTGTGTAAAGTATGGTACAACGTCATGTATTGTACAAAGTATGGCACAGTTACATGTATTTAAAAGCTATAATCAGAAATGAAGTCTATATGATTGTGTTTGCGATGTTTATGTGTCATAAGAATTATCCCCCATCCCATACAAAGATTTATTTAATAAACTGCATTTTCATTCTGGCATATTTTAAATGGTCGCTTAGATCTTATCAAAGACACATATTTTATCTTTAGTAATAATGAGGACGTCAACAATCTTGTTTTTTTTTATACAAATGATTTATATTTCTGTGTAATACTGAATGAAGGGTGGGGGGGGGGGGAATACTGTTTGCAACTGGGCTAACCTCGACTCTTCGATCCACAAAGAAGAAAAAGTACATTTACGGCTAACAACATTTGAAACTGTACAAAAAAATCTTTGGAGATATGGTTGAAAAATAGGTCACCCTGATCAATAAGTTCTGTTTAAAGAGTGTCAGTTGTATATATATATATAGAGAGAGAAAGAGAAAAAAAAATTCCTAGAATGTTTATAGCACACAAAAAACAAGCAATTAAGCCTGTTCCATTCTGGACACAGGACGTGTTAGCGCATTTTCATGTTATGTATCAGTACGTTTGTTAGCTTTCAGTAAATATTTGTAAATTTTGGAAATGTTTATAAATTCAATTGTGTAATGCATATATCTTTAAAAAAAATATTATAAAGACGTTTCTTTATATTTGAAAAAAAATTATTTTCTCTTAAATCTAACTACAAGTGGTTTGTGGTTACTGAAATAGGACTCATAATTGAAAACATTCGAAATTGTAGTCATTTAATCGTCCGAAAACTCCGTCAATTGTTGCATAGCTCTGATACTTTCGATTAAACACAGAACACAAACTTTCTATTTCATTTGATGAGTTTTTTAATAAATCTTGGTGAAACTGCGTGCTGCAGTATTTCGCACCAAATGAATGGGTTATTGAACGTACAAGGTGTAGAATGGGGCTATATATATAATATATAAGCCCCTTAGGAGCCCTGAAGCCCGGCCCTCAGAGGTCCTATCGCGAAATGAACTTTTGATGTACACTTGGCAGGCCAAGACCTACAAAATGATATATACATCATGGGTCTATGACTTATGGTTGCTGAGATATAGGGCGCTCCTTTGTTAATATAGCTTTTATAGTAAAAAACGGTACTTTCTAAGCCCCCTTTTACGGCCCTCAGAGGTCAGATCGCGAAATGAACTTTTGCTGCACACATGGTAGGCCAAGACCTACAAAATGATATATACATCATGGGTCTAGGACTTATGGTTGTTGAGATCTAGGGTGATGACAGACAGACAGACAGACAGACAGACAGACAAAACGGGGACAATAGAACAAAAGGACGGATCCGCTATTATTTTCAACGTATGTGCTATATATCCTTTATCCCCAAGAGTTTACAATATTTTACGACGAATAGCTACTATCAGAAAGGATCAAAAGATTTTTGTTTTCCCCTTTAAGCTAGTCTACGATCTTTAGACTTGTGTAATCATCATGTAGCGGGGTATTTTTTTAATAATATCTCTTTTTATTATTATACATTAAAGTAAAATCTAATATAATTTATGCAGTGTATTGCAGTCATTTCCTATCTATAATATCGACACGGAGCACTGGTTAAGGACAGAAAACAGTTTTAAAGGCACCGGTCAATTTTACTTTACAATGAATGGATTAATATGTTAATCTAGATCAGGAATTCCCAGAGTTGTGGCGAAGCTCGATTAACTTATGAGGGTATGGGGAGGTGGGACACAGAAAAAGCTTTAGAAAATGTTATTTGAACAACAATAAATTTAAAAGGAAGAATAAAAAAAAATATCTAGTATTTCTATTATCTGCATATTTTCAACATAACTGTTCTAATTTTAAAAATTGGTCGCTTTTAGCAAAATTGAAAAATCTAAATGACTATATGTTTTTACATGTATTTCCAGAGGCGTAGTGAGGGGTGGGCAAGGGGGGCCATCATACCCGGACGCTACTCACAAAGGGGCGCCAAATGGTATATTTTACATATAATATTATATGGTTTTCCAATGGGCGGGAGCGGGGGTGGGGGGCGCTAAAAAGGCATTGTGCCCCGGGTGCGAGTTAAGCTCATTACGGCACTGTGTATTTCTTATTTTCACCTTCATGATCACTAACTGATCACTGAAGTACTAATGCGACATTTTGAAGTGATCTTGAATGGTTTCCTATCATCCAGTGTATTGATGCTCTTTCATGTCATATTATGTATGTCATTAAATGCTTTGATGTCATATTCAACAATGATGTTAGTGCATCGGGATTCGAACATGTGTCATGACACATTTCTTCTTCTTCCTTTGGCTCTACAGCCCATTTAGGGCCCTGGCCTGCCATACTACTCTTCTCAACATTTAACCTATACGATAATTATATATTTATCTTCATTGTGTGTCGTAGGACTTCTTGGGGTAACGATGACAATAGCTCCCCCCCCCCCCGAAAAAAAAAACCCAAACGTTACACTCTTTCAAAGGGTAGATGTTACCCGAGCGCCCCGATGGGACGGATGGTCGTGAGGTAAAGCGTTCGACTGTCGACCTGAGCGTCCCGGGTTTGATCTCGGATGAGGACCAATGGATAACTCGGGTCATGGTGAAAGTTGCCCCTTTATCTCCCGTTGTGCCCCCATGACCAATGCACTATCGGCTATGGTAGGGATGAAAGAAGGACATCATACAGATCGTCCCGTTAGTGGTTTATAATTTGTGCGAGATTTCATCTCATCATTAGAGGGACATTACACACAGCGCAGTAATATTTATGTATTACAAGGGCTGCCAGCCTATTTCACCCATTCTGTCTCCGCTCATAAGGAGTATATACTAGAGTCTACAATCACAATACAGAATATAAATATAATATATATTTAAAAGCTATTTGGGTTCTGCGTTAAATCGAAAGTAAAGAATTAGTACAACAGTATTCCAGTTTAAAATACAATCATGCAAAAAATCGGATCTGCCCGAAACCAAAAAATAACCTAGCCTACTGATCAAGCCTAAGGGGATCTAACTCTATGCTAAGGTTTTACAGGGTACAGCTAGTTATACAGAATACGCATCGTCAATTTAAATTAATTTTTTTTCCGAAAGCCGCCATATTTGTGTATTTATGCCATATGTATCAATATTTCGGTACTACACTGATAGATTATATATCTATGTCTACAAAATTATAAAGCAAAAAAAAAAACCAACATAAATTAATTTAGTCATCATCAGAAGACTTTTTTTTAAATAGCGATGAGCTTTCTGTGTGATTAACATTCTGTGGATCACACAATAACGCCTGGTGATAAATGGTTACGTTTTTTTTTTTGGGAGGCCATAGCATTCCTCAGCATGGTACATTTGGGGGCCGAGCTTTCAAGGCCACGACTTTTTGTATGAAGAAATTTTTTTCTATTATTTCATTAACTAAATCTTTTTGAGCTGGCTGTGGTGGGGGTCTTTGTAACACTCTAACAGGTATTTTTACTATATTAAACAAAAATGGAATGTGTCTCTCATTGTCCACATACATGGTCACCCCAGGTATATAACCTGGGTTCCCTCCAATTAATGTTTAAGCCCAGACAATCTCTACGAATTCGGTCCCTTTTAATCACACCCACTCACTAATTGGTGTTTGATGTTCATTACATTTTTAAACAGCTTTTTGTTTAGTCCACTTAATGGTCCCACCAATGTATATATAAATTAGTCCCTATTTTTAGGGACCCATAGTTTCTTCTGCGCCCGGGCCCCAAACAACCTATGCCCGCGCCTCTGATTACAGTTATAAGGTATAATTTGTATTATAAATGTAAAAGTACATTATTACAGGGGTTTTTTTGCCATGTAGCGCGCCGGATCTGCGGTCCGGCACCTCTGAAATGCAACCCGGCACCTCTTATAGTTTTCTTCATTTGGTAAAAAGTTAAAAACTTCAGAGACCCACCACCTCTTATTGAAGAGACCCACCACCTCTTATTGAGCAAAAAAACCCCTGCATTATTATAGGGCAGGTCTACAAAACCAACGT